>JAPPVO010000031.1:84982737-85382737 GCA_030407325.1 Camellia japonica
GTGTGAGTGATTTTCTGATCACACTGCCTATCTTAGTGATTCAGCGGCAAAAACACAAGCAGAATAGATGGCACAGATAATAATACAAAGGCACATAGGATTTTACGTGGTTCGGCAATAGTGCCTACGTCCACGGGAGGCCGAGGTAATTCTCTTATTGAATGACAGAAATTACAATTAACTCTCTGTAACTTTCCCACTCACAAAGTAAATAATTACAAATGCTACTATTAACTTGAAGCTTATTTATGCTCTGCTCCGAATGAATTCCCCTCCCCTTCGTCCATTGACCTCTCCATATATATACTAGTGAAGTTAGTGCAGAAGCCACTAACTTTTGAGCTGTCTTGCCAGCCCACCAATGCACTTTCGGCAGCTTTCCAGGTAAAAGCTCTTTATCCCTTCACATGGCCTCTAATGGCCTCGTGATCAACTCTTATGGCCTCGAGGCCACTTAGTTAGTGAAATGATGGCTTACTCCACATAGTTGGACATCCACCTACCAAGATAATATTTTATATTGGCTGATATGGTCAGTCCGACAGTTACCTCGGCTCCAGTTTTCTGCGGGTAGCTCGGCCATTGCAGGTGTAGCCGAGGTTGCAGGCTTCATCCGGATTAAGATGCCTTCAGAAATAACCTCGGCAAATACTAGGATACCGTGGCAAAACTATATTGTGACACATAGCTTTCTTGATGACACGCCGACGTCATCTTGCCACGTGTTGATGCTCAGAAATATAACCCCACAACTGCCCCCTAAGTTCTATCTCCTCGGCATACTGAGGTGATGGAACTTATATTGAACTTCTTTCTCGTACCTCGGCTTAAGAACTTCTAGCCGAGATCTTTTACTTCAGGCCGACATCTCTTCTTTAAATTCAAATCAACTCCCATATGCGCATGAGCTGTCATGCACCGTTTTACAACTGTTCCATCGACGTGTTTTATCCTTATTGGCCCGTGCTGGTGACGCGCCTGTTGGTCGTCTTTCCTTCGTCCGCGCCGTCTGACGCGTGCGATACCCTAGGCAAAATAATTGCCTTTGCCGCCGTTTCAATTTTTGACAAAACAATTGCCTTTCTCTCTCTCCTCTTCACTTTTGCATTCCGATTTCTTTGCTTTCTCTCACTCTAAAGCTCCCTCTTCTTTGAATCCGCCATTGCCGAAAGCTCCAAGTTCTGCAACTGCCTCCATCTGCCATTTCTGTGAAGTTCTGAAGCTCTTTCAGTTCGGCGCCAGTCATCTCGGCTTCAACTCTTCTGGTAAGCCGTCGCTCCTTTCTCTTCCCAGTTCTTGCTTGGTTTTCTGAAATTTCTTGTCACTTGATTGTTCTGTATCTGATTTGTGAATCATGTATCTTATCTCACGATTTCGTTTATGTTGCAAACACCTACACTGTTTCATTTCTATTTTTGGCTTTCCACTCCCTCGTGTTCTGAGACTTCTTTTTGCTTCTCTGTTTTTTTCCAGATTTTCTGCCCTTCATACTCATTCTTTCTAGATTTAGGTTTGGGATTTGCTGTAGAACCTTCAGTCCTTAGGAAAAATTAAAACAATTTGTACCTAGGTTTAAGCCGAGGTCCTTAAAATCCTGTAGATCTCCATTTTTCCGTTACCCAATTCTTTTATATCAAGACCATGGGTGTGTGGAGAGATAGAGTCAATACCCCAACCAAACTGCAAAACTTTAGGCAAGAGTTCTCAATCCCAGACGATGTCCAACTCAGACTAGCTGGGGAAAAAGACTCCATTATGCCCGAGGATAATACCATGCCTTTTCCTGTTGTAGCCTTTGTCCAGTGTGGACTTCGGCTCCCTCTTAACCCCCTCTTCCGTGAAGTCCTTCATTACTATCTTTAAACCCCATGCTACTCTCCATAAACGCTTATAGGACGCTGAATGGTATAATAGCCTTAGCTCAGCAGGAGAGTGTTAGAATCACTCTTGCCGACATCCAGTATTGCTATACCATGTGTCCCTTGAACCTTAAAGAAAAAGGTTATATTTACTACCTTAAGCCGAGGTCCACCGCCTTTAAGATCGTAGCCGACCTTCCAGACTCCAACAAAGGGGCTGGAGATGATTACCTCATCGCATCTGGGAACTGGGAATTTGGCCCAGATGAAGAAGTTCATCTATTCCCTCTTTCTCGAACGGTGAAGGAGGGCAAGGGTAAGATCCCTGTGTTAACTTCTTAACTGTTGTTTTCTTCAGATTTTTCGGCCAATTTTATCTGTTTCTGATATTGTGTTTTTTGTTGCAGACATTCGCCAGCCTCATAAGGATTTCCGCCAATCCTATTATCCTGGGAAAGGCCTGAAGAAGCTCTTAGATCTTCCTCTTGAGAAGCGCAAGGCCCCGCTCCTGCTGAACTTTATTCCAACATACAAGTCCAAATTGGCCGACGTTCCAAAGAAGAAGAAGAAGAAGAGCACTTTTTCATCAACTGCTTCTACAGAACAGACTGCCTCCACTTCTGAGCCAACGGATCAGCCATCAACCTCGGCTCCAAATTTAATATCAGCAACAAAACGCCGACGTAGACTTGTTAAAAAAGCCGAGATGGAGCGCCCGAAGAAAGTAGTGCTTGATCTTTTGGCCAATCTGCCAGATGACAATGACGCTGAATCGGCTCAACCTCTGCCACCTCAGAAACCAAAAAGAATCAAGAAGACCCAACCAAGGGCCAAGGTGACTGAAGCTGATGCCGAGGCCGAGGATGCCCTGCCCATTGCCCAATTGACTTCATCAGTCAAGTCCATTCCTGCACCCACAAAAAGATCTGCCGAAGCCCAACCATCAGGGTCCGCTCCACCGAAGAAACAGAAACCTTCGACCTCGGGATCCAGGGTTCCTAAAGTTCCCTGGGAACCCAAAATAACCCTTGAAGACAGGCCAATTTATGCTAATGAAAGCGCCGCCGACATTAACGTTGGTGTAGCGCTCAGTACGGCGGTTCTTCTTGAAGGTGATCTTGAGCAAAATGCCAAGATCAGCGAATATGAGAACTATGCCCTTATGCTGCAACACTCTGTCCAAGTAAGTCTTCAGAATTTTGATATTTTGTCTTACTATTACTTTGTTTCATTCTGTAATAACTTTTGCCTTGTGAACTTTCAGGCCATTCAGCACGCCCACTCTTTTTCTATGAAGGCGTATGAAACTAGGCAGGAACTATCTGATTTGAAGAAGGAGTTTTCTGCCCTTCAAAAGATCCATAAAAGGGATCTATTGAAGATGAAAAAGCTGGAAGATCAGGCCGAGGCGGCCACACAGGCCCAGCAGATGGCTCTAAAAAAAGCTGAGGCTGCTGAAGACATCAAGAAGGTCGCCGAAGCTGAGAAAAAAGAGGCCGAGGTTAAAAGGAATCAAGCCGAGCAAGAACTGATTGAGGCTTTGGCCACCAAGAAAGCCGAAATTGATGCTGCTTATACTGAAGGCATGGCCGATGTCGCTGTAGACTATAAGCGTCAGGTCAAGCAAGCATGCAACAAGGGATATTCCCTAGGTTGGAATGCTTTGGCCAAACATCTTAATCTTTCAGTCGACTCGCCATGGCGCAAGACCAAGGCCATGCGTCTTCCTTGTCCTCTTTCTCCATCTCCAAGCCAAGCTGAAGAAGAAGATTCTGAAGCAGAAGCTGAAGAGGAAGGTGAAGGTGAAGAAGAAGCCCTGGTGAGGAAGGCCAAATCTCCTCCAAAGGATGATCAATTTCTTGACTTGACCCAAGAGGAGGATGAGGAGGTGCCCAAGGATGCTAACACTGGCGTGCTATCTTCTGACCTGCTTCTGGCTGAAAAAACTGTGGAGAAGACTTTGGCCGAAATTGACGCCGAGGTCGCGGCGGATAAGGAAACCGAGGTCGTGGTAGAAGAAGACGCAGAGGTTGTGAAGCAAAAAGATGCCGAGGTGGTTCTGCCAAAGCCTCCGGAGGTTTCAACCCAACCATCTGCTCAAGTCGAAGAAGTTTGATTCCTTTGTATTTTCTTTTTTTTTTTTTTTTTTTTTTTTTGTTTTTGTTGAACTTTCTTTATGGCCGATGTGCCTTTCTTTGTTGCTTGTGATCACTTGACTGCTGCTAGGCCATAGTGCCTTCTTTAAATGTTTTATCCTTATGCTTTAATTCTTCTTCAACTCTTCTATTTGATTCTGTACTTTGAATATTTTGCACAGTTCTTCCTTTGGATAGTCTTCTCGGGGTTACATACTTCGGATATGATAACTGCAAGTTTTACTTCGGCAAGATACTAACCTGCAATCTTTTCATAATTTTCAACAAGTACAATTCAATGTTAACTTTTGCAAACCTTTCTCATGTTTCAATGATCGTTCAAACAATAATCTCAGTTTCCCCCACTTGTAAATTGCTGTAAATTGCTGCAAATTTCAACAAGTGTTTGAACATCGTCATTGGTATGTCCAACCAGCAAATTGCTATAAGACTGTATGCCATAACATCGGCTTTCCTTCGACTTGTAAATTGCTACAAATTTCAACAAGTGAAGAGAAACAAACTTGTAAATTGCTGCAAATTTCAACAAGCGAAGCCAGGGAACCATCTCGGCTCAATTTCAACTTGTAAATTGCTACAAATTTCAACAATCGAAGCTAAGGAATCTTCTCGGCTTAACTTCAACTTGTAAATTGCTACAAATTTCAACAAGCGAAGCTAAGGAATCTTCTCGGCTCAACTTCAACTTGTAAATTGCTACAAATTTCAACAAGCGAAGCTAAGGAATCTTCTCGGCTCAACTTCAACTTGTAAATTGCTACAAATTTCAACAAGCGAAGCTAAGGAATCTTCTCGGCTCAACTTCAACTTGTAAATTGCTACAAATTTCAACAAGCGAAGCTAAGCTTTGTATTCGGTCATACCAACTTGTAAATTGCTACAAATTTCAACAAGTGATAGACTTTGTTATTCGGCCTGACCAACTTGTAAATTGCTACAAATTTCAACAAGTGGTAGGCTTTGTTATTCGGCCAGACCAACTTGTAAATTGCTACAAATTTCAACAAGTGGTAGGCTTTGTTATTCGGCCAAACCAACTTGTAAATTGCTACAAATTTCAACAAGTGGTAGGCTTTGTTATTCGGCCAGACCATCTATTATGTGGTAGGCTTTGTTATTCGGCCAGACCATCTATTATGTGGTAGGCTTTGTTATTCGGCCAAACCAACTTGTAAATTGCTACAAATCTCAACAAGTGGTAGGCTTTGTATCTTCTCTGCCCCCAATGTGAACCTGAGTTCCACTTGGGTTCTCATTTACCATGTCTTCCAGCATCTCTACCAATCATATGGCATCGGCCAAGAATAAGGATCTCTCAATGATAGAAAAATTTCAAGTTGCAAGTGTTCCAGGGTCTTGGCAGTGCTTTGCCTTCATTGTCTTCAAGCCGATATGCTCCGTTACCTAACACCGAGGTAATTCTGTAAGGCCCTTCCCAGTTTGGGCCAAGCTTGCCCTCCCTGGGATCTTTCTTGTTGCCGACCACTTTTCTCAAGACCAGGTCGCCGACTTGAAAATCTCGTGGGTTGACCTTCTTATTGTAAGCCCTGGCAAGCTGTTGCTGGTATACTGCAAGCTGGATTGCAGCCTTCTCTCTTCGTTCTTCCAAAAGATCCAGATCTCGGGCTAAAAGTATGTCATTAGTCCCATCTTCAACTCCCTGGGTTCGGATCCCTGGGATGCCGACCTCCAGTGGAATGACTGCTTCTGTGCCATAGGCCATGGCAAAGGGAGATTCCCCCGTTGATCTTCTCGGCGTAGTCCGATATGCCCAAAGCACATTGGGTAATTCATCTACCCATTTCCCTTTTGCTGCCTGCAACCTCTTCTTTATTCCATCCAGAATTACTTTGTTGGATGCTTCCGCTTGTCCGTTGCTTTGAGGGAAGCTTGGTGTTGAAAAGTAATTCTTAATTTTGAATTTCGCACAGAAATTCTTGATCAGCTTGCTGTCGAACTGCGTTCCGTTGTCGGCTACAATGGCTCTGGGAATTCCAAATCTGGTGATGATGTTCTTCCATATGAAATTCTTGACGTCCACATCGCGGATCTTAGCTAGAGGTTCTGCCTCTATCCACTTTGTAAAGTAATCCGTTGCCACCAATAAGTACTTCCTCTGCCCAGTTGCTTGGGGAAGTTGTCCGACCAGATCCATGCCCCACTGGGCAAACGGCCAGGGGCTGGATACTGGGTTCAGGTCGGCCGCTGGCTGATGAATCAAGGGTGCAAATCGTTGACAGGGTTCGCACTTTTTCACATATGCTTCGGCATCTTTTTGCATATATGGCCACCAATACCCCTGGGTAATGGCCCTATGGGCTAACGATCTGCCCCCAGTGTGGCTTCCACAAATCCCTTCATGAATTTCATACAAAAAATCTTCAACTTGAAAAGGGTGTACGCACCTTAATAGGGGTCCGGTAAAGGACCTTCTGTAGAGATGTCCCTCCGCAGATAGGCAAAATCTTGCCGACTTCAGTCTGACTTTGTGTGCCTCCTTGCGATCTTCTGGCAATTTTCCCTCTTTCAGGAATGCAACAATTGCATCCATCCAGCTCGGCCCCATGTCCACACACATTGCTTCTTGCTTCGCGTGCCGTGGTTCTATGCTCGGGCCCGACATATAGTCGATCATAATTGTTCTCGTCTTTCCAGTCTGTATTGAGCTCGCCAGATTGGCTAAAGCGTCGGCGTGGCTGTTATCATCTCGGCTAACTTGAAGAAGTCGGCAATTCTGAAATAGCTCAGCTAATCTGATCACCTCTTTCGCATATGCCGACATACGCTCGTCCCTGGCTACAAATTCCCCTGTTGACTGATTAACAATTAGTTGTGAATCACAAAAAACTATTACCTCATCGGCTTCAGCTGCTGCTGCCAGTTTTAGTCCGGCAATCAATGCTTCGTATTCAGCTTCATTGTTTGAGGCCTTGAACCCCAAACGGATGGATTGTTCTATTATTTCTCCATCTGGGGATATCAGCAGCACTCCGGCCCCCGCTCCTCGTTGGTTTGAACTTCCATCGACAAAGAGTCTAAACGAATCGCCGATGTAAATGCTGCATGGTCTGTGCCTCTCCTTCCTTTGCTCTTTTGCTGTCGGCCGGGATTCTTCTTGCCTGCTAGAGCTTTGTTCATCTCGGCTAATCGGAGGCCGACGTTCGATTGATTCTGGCGTAAATTCTGCCACAAAGTCGGCCAAAACTTGGCCCTTGATTGCTGTTCTGGGCCTGAATTCCAGGTCATATTGTCCCAGGGCTACTGCCCACCTTGCGATTCTTCCTGTCAAATCTCCTTGTTGTAACAGGGATTTCAATGGGTGTTCTGTTAGCACCAGAATCTTGTGTGCTTGGAAATAGTGGTTCAATTTCTTTGAGGCCATGACTAGGGCCAGCATTAATTTCTCTAATGGCAAGTACCTTGTTTCAGCACTGGCTAAGGTCTTACTTACATAATAGACGGCCTTCTGGTCTCCCTTCTCTTCTCGGATTAGTACTGCACTCACAGCATGTTCGGACACGGCCAAGTACAAAAACAACTCCTCCTCGGGCTCCGGCGTTGAGAGGATTGGAGCCGTGGTCAGATACTTCTTTAGATTGTCCAAAGCTTCCTCACATTCCTTGGTCCACAGGAAGTCTGCAGTCTTCTTTACCAGGTTGAAGAAGGGTTTACACTTGTCTGAACTTCGGCTTATGAACCTGTTTAGGGCTGCGGCCCTGCCAGTGAGCATTTGAACCTGTTTTGCCGAGGTGGGGCTCTGTAGATTTAGGATGGCCTTGATCTGATCTGGGCTGGCTTCTATTCCCCTTCTGGTTACCAGGTACCCTAGGAACTTCCCAGACCCAACCCCAAATGCGCACTTTGATGCATTTAGTCGGAGCTGATATGTCTTGAGTATGTCAAATACCTCGGCTAGGTCCGCAAGATGATTCTTTGGCTCCTTGGTCTTTACAACCATGTCGTCGATGTAGACCTCCACTGTTTGGCCTATCTGATGATTGAACATCTTGGTTACCAGCCTTTGATAGGTTGCTCCTGCATTTTTTAGTCCAAAAGGCATCACCCTGTAACAGTACAGGCCTTTTGGGGTGATGAATGCTGTTTTTTCCTCGTCTGGTGGGTACATGGCTATCTGGTGGTATCCCCTGTAAGCGTCTAGGAAGCTCATCCTTCCATGTCCCGATGTAGCATCCACCAGCTGGTCAATTTTTGGTAAAGGGAAGCTGTCTTTGGGGCAGGCTTTATTTAAGCTTGTAAAGTCTACGCAAACCCTCCATTTGCCATTTTTCTTCTTCACCACCACGGTGTTTGATAACCATGTCGGGTAATTAACTTCTCTGATGGCCCTGGCCTCTAGAAGTTTGTCAACCTCTTCTTCCACTGCGTCGACGTGTACCAACGTCGGCCTCCTGGCTCGCTGCACCACTGGTTTAGCCGACCTGTCCACATTCAGTCTGTGACATGTGACCTCGGGGTCAATGCCAGGCATTTCATAAGGTGTCCAGGCGAACACTTCTATGTTTGCTCTTAAAAATGCCTCTAGTTCCCTTTCCTCTTCCTCGGCTAAGCCTGAACCGAGAAGAAAGAAACGTTCTTCATCGCCCTCCTGGACGAAAATCTTCTTTAGTGATTCTTCACTCTTCTCGGCCGGCTCCTTGCCGACATCCTCTAGGACTTCTATGTCCTTGTCTTCAATCTCGGTCTTGGCTGGTTCTTGAATATTGCAGGTAGTCTTCATTGCTGCCATGGAGCAATTCTTTGCCTGCAGTTGATCTCCTCGGATTTCTTCAATCCCATGTTCTGTGGGGAAGCGCAGTAGTTGGTGCAATGTTGAGGGGACTGCCCCCATTACATGCAACCACGGCCGGCCTATGATGATGTTGTACGGCGATGGAGTATCAATCACAATGAACTCAGTCTTGATCATTTTTGTGCCTGCTTGTACGTCCAAGGTTGTGGCACCAAGGGGCCACGTTGGCGTTCCGTTGAAGCCGACCATCGGGCCGTCTGAATGCTCCAGGTCATCAGGGTGTAGGTCCAGCTCCTTGTAACATCTAACGTACATGATGTTGCATGAGCTGCCTTGATCTATCAGGATGCGTTTTACTTGGCACTTCCCAACCTGGAGGGATACTACCAAGGCATCATTATGTGGATGCTGGACCATCTCTAGGTCGGCCTCGGTGAAGGTTATCATCGGACCTTGGCAATCTTCGGGCCGAGGTCTTTTCAGTCCGACCTGGTTCACATGCTGCAGATGTTTTACTCGTTGGGTTTCTCCCCGAACGTCATTTGCATTCACTTTGGAATGAATCACATTTACCACCCGAGGTCTTTCCGCCCGGGGTTGCGGTGGTGGTGGGGCCGCTTCAGCCTGAGGCAGTCTGGTCTGTTCCTCTCTTGTTCTGGCTTCGTCAACAAGGTCTCTTAAGTGGCCCTGCCTCACCAGATCTTCCAAGTGCGCTTTGAGGGCTCTGCATCCTTGTGTTGTATGTCCGTTTTCATCGTGGTATGAGCAATGTCTATCCGCGTTTCGTCCCATAAACTCCCCAGGTTGCCTCGCCGGTGTTCTGAAATAGGGTTCGCCCCGAATTTTTCCTAGGACCTTCTGAATCGGAATTCGGAACACGGTTATTACCGCTTGTTTAGCCCTCAGCTCTACCTCCGCCTTGCTGAATCCGTTGTTACTTCGGCTTCGCTTTGGCGAGGTGTTCCCTTGCTCCGGTTTGACTTGCTTTGATGCCGATGTATCTTCTTCGGCTCTGGCATACTTCTCGATCCTTGCCATGAGTTCCTCCATGTTCTTCGGCAATGTTTTCGCCAAAGATTTCCGAAGTGAACAATCTTCTTTTAGGCCGTTCTTGAAAGACACTACTGCTACCTCCTGGTTGCATTCGGGTATTCGGTTAAACACCTCGTAATATCTTTTTGCATAGGCCCTAAGGCCTTCATCCTTGCTGATCTTCAAAGCCATTAGTGCATCCACCCTTAATGGCTGTAGCTTGTTTGTCACGAACCTGGCCACAAACATCTCGGCCAGGCCTTCCCATGTCTTCACGCTTCCCTTTGGTAACTTATGGAACCAATCCGATGCAATTTCCCCAAAGGACGATGGGAATACTTTGCAGAGCAAAGGCCCATTTCCACTGTATAATGCCATTGAGTTTAAGAATAACCCAACATGGAAGTTAGGATCTGACTTTCCGTCATAGATTTGATACCTCGGCATGCTGAACCTTTTCGGAGCTTCGAATTTGTCTAGTTCTACTGAGAATGGCGTCCTTGGCTTGACGAATGAGGTTACCTCGGCCTCAGCATTCTGTTCCCTTCTCTTGAGGTAGTTTCTCAAATCTTCTTTGCTTCTCCCTGGAGCTCGGCTATCTTTCGATTTGAGTCCCTTTGGCACGCTGCTCTCGGCCTCGTGGTGTGCCTGTTTAGATTTTTCTCCCTGGGTAGTGTCGAAGCAGAGAGCCCGTCTTTGTATATGCCGAGGTTCTCTGGTTTCATGATCCTTTGTATGACATGTTCTTTGGGACTTTTCTTGTCTGGATTCTTCTCGCCCGATCTCCTCGGAGGGCGGGTGTGAATGCCTCTTGCTCTTCGAACGTTGTGATGCTTCTGGATTTATCTTTCGTCCTCCATTCTGATTCTGAACTGCTGGGATCGGCGTATCCTGCAGTGGGTATGGTGGTTTCATGGCATTATTTTGCATCATGAAGTTGACGACCGACTGCAGGTCGGCCAACTTGTATGCTAGGTCCTTGACTTCTTCATCCCTTCGTATGCACCGTTCCCTCCATACTTGGAGGTCATCCTCCTTGTAGTATCTGTCCTCCTGGATGGCGTCTTTCCCTTCGTGCCCCTGGCCACGGACTTTGTTGTTGTGGTTGTCTCTGTCAACATCAAGGTCATTAGACCTGTCACTCCCAGCGGGAGCGTTGCCCCCGACCTTCTCGTTTTGTGTATTACTAGCCATCTATTCGTCTTTTGTTCCCACAGACGGCGCCAAATTGTGTGAGTGATTTTCTGATCACACTGCCTATCTTAGTGATTCAGCGGCAAAAACACAAGCAGAATAGATGGCACAGATAATAATACAAAGGCACATAGGATTTTACGTGGTTCGGCAATAGTGCCTACGTCCACGGGAGGCCGAGGTAATTCTCTTATTGAATGACAGAAATTACAATTAACTCTCTGTAACTTTCCCACTCACAAAGTAAATAATTACAAATGCTACTATTAACTTGAAGCTTATTTATGCTCTGCTCCGAATGAATTCCCCCTCCCCTTCGTCCATTGACCTCTCCATATATATACTAGTGAAGTTAGTGCAGAAGCCACTAACTTTTGAGCTGTCTTGCCAGCCCACCAATGCACTTTCGGCAGCTTTCCAGGTAAAAGCTCTTTATCCCTTCACATGGCCTCTAATGGCCTCGTGATCAACTCTTATGGCCTCGAGGCCACTTAGTTAGTGAAATGATGGCTTACTCCACATAGTTGGACATCCACCTACCAAGATAATATTTTATATTGGCTGATATGGTCAGTCCGACAGTTACCTCGGCTCCAGTTTTCTGCGGGTAGCTCGGCCATTGCAGGTGTAGCCGAGGTTGCAGGCTTTCATCCGGATTAAGATGCCTTCAGAAATAACCTCGGCAAATACTAGGATACCGTGGCAAAACTATATTGTGACACATAGCTTTCTTGATGACACGCCGACGTCATCTTGCCACGTGTTGATGCTCAGAAATATAACCCCACAACTTCTACTCAGAATTGCTTCTCTCCTTGGTTGATGCTTTCCAGCTTCTTCACAGCTATGATAGTGGAATCAGGCAATGTCCCTTTGAAAGCAGAGCCAAAACCACCTCCTTCCATTTGCTCCGAGAAATTTTTGGCTGCTTTTTGTAGATCCTTGTATCTAAATGCAACCAATGAACCATCTAGTGCTTTTGTTCCAACCAACCTCCTTTGCCGCTTCCAAATAACAACAAATACAAGGCCTAGCAGTACTACTGCTGCAACTGAACCCACTAAAGCACCAATAATAATCCCCTTTTTACTTTTTGGCTTTGGAAACTCGGAAGCAACAAGTCTGAGATAAAGAGCGTTTCCACTACCATCTTGCAGATTCATGAGCTCCCCAATCCAAATTGAACACCTGTTACTATCATAGGCATAAGCAGTGCAAGAGCAATTATTCAAGCAAGAAGATTCACATTCAGCGGCACTGCCAACAACCACAGATTGAGGAAATTCAGGCAATCTCGTGTTGGAAATTTCCCAAAACCTGTCTTTCTCTTGATTAGCAGCAGTAATATTCCCACACAGCAACTCCATTCTCCTCACACACCCCCCATAATAATCACTCAAATTCCAATCATTGAGCAACTTAGGATTGAAACCCGTCAGACAATTACAGAAGGGTTGTATAATATTATTGCATATTCCATATTGCCCGCAGAAATCATAAACCTCACATTGCTATCTCGGTTGAGCCTAGTACAATTTCCACTCCTTTGTGCCTTCCAACCAATTGAGTTGTTGGATTTGCCCCGAAATATCCATAATAAATCTAGAAATATTTGAAGGATTATACAAACAATATGTGAAGTAACTCTCATTCTCATTGTCGTGATAGCTAAATTTAAAGATATAGCTAGCTCTCATTTCAAGTACCAAGCTGAAAATATGCCCATTCCAAGGACCACTAGTCCAATACTGGTTAGACCCATTTCAAAATATAACATACTGACTATTATTTCCATCAAGACTAAGAGAATACAGTCCTATTAAAGGCTCTTCTGAGTTCTTCCATGAAGTTAAACTATTATTGTAACGAAGCTTGCCACCTGGCAACCAAGTGTGAGCAGGGTGATCAAAGCTTTGCCAAATTGGTTGATTTGAATTATACCCATCTCTCAAAATCAAATTCCCATCATCCCCAAGAACAGCTACCACAGAATTTGAAGTGGTAGAGTTCTGATTTGTGGACCAAATTAGGGTCTGCAATTCATTTAGAAGGACCAAATTACCATCTAAGATTTTGAGTACAGAGGAATACTTATCAGAGATGGGATTATCTCTATTGGCTACCCAAACTATTGTTAGAGTAGATACTTTGGCGTACCATATGGTTATGTAATAGTATGAGGAATTACCTGGTTTGTAGAAACCCAGTTCAAAATTCCCACCAGCAAAGGTTATGGTCTGGTTCCTAGAAAGAGATTGATTTGAGGTATGAGGAACATGCCGAACAATTCAAGGCTATAAGGAACCCTTAAAATAGATTAATATGCATGGCAAATAATATTTAAAGAACTATTTCCTTGTGATTACCTTGTAGAATAAAATTAAAAAGAGTTTTGATTATGTCAATTTGTAGTGGGCAATACCATCAAGATAATCAAACAAATAGTTATCTATTCCATGTAATAAAATTTGTATTTGGACGGTCAAAAAAATTCATCAAACTTTAGACCTTATTGTCTTTTTAGTATGAAATTTTTAAGAGTAACAATTTTAATAAAGGAAAAAATATCATCTGTAGCTTCCTGCCTTACAAAATAGGGAAATAGGGAAAAAATCATATGCAGCTTTAGTAATGAGTATATGTTCATGTTGAAGACATCATAAATAAGTGCAGCTATTTGGTCAATTATTTGCTCATGTCTTGTATCATTCTACTCATAAATTTTGCCAAATATAGTGCAAAAGTCTCATCTAACACTTGAAATACAATACAAGGAGATTGATGCTCCATTATTAAAACAAAAATGATATTAAAGGCAAAATTGGTGAAATAATGTTATTTTTATAATATTCACTAAAGTGATAGACATTTTAAATTTTATTAAATAATATAAATAAGATACATCATTATGGCTCACATGGATAGCTTCGCCATCACAAATAGGACTTGCGAGAACTAACGGAACATAATTCGGACCCGTAGGTTGGGAGTTAGAGCCGAATACGCCCTAAACTTAGTAGAAAAAGGGCGTTTCGGGGGGCGAAAATTTAAAACAGCCCCCGAACCACCGTGTGGCTCACACGGACAGTTCCCTCATGACAAATAGGACTTGTGACAACTGACAGAATGTAATCTGGACCTGTAGGTTGGGAGTTAGAGCCGAATACGCCCTAAACTTAGCCGAAAAAGGGCGTTTCGGGGGCGAAAATTCAAAATAGCCCCCGAAGGACCATGTGGCTCACACGGATAGCTTCACCATGACAAATAGGACTTATGAGAACTGACGGAACGTAATTCGGACCCGTAGGTTGGGAGTTAGAGCTGAATACGCCCTAAACTTAGTCGAAAAAAGGTGTTTTGGGGGCGAAAATTCAAAACGGCTCTCGAACCACCGTGTGGCTCACACTGACAGTTCCCCCATGACAAATAGGACTTGTGACAACTGACGGAATGTAATCCAGATCCGTAGGTTGGGAGTTAGAGCCGAATACGTCCTAAACTTAGTAGAAAAAGGGTGTTTCGTGGGCGAAAATTCAAAACAGCCCCCGAACCACCGTGTGGCTCATACGGACAGTTCCCCCATGACAAATAGGACTTGTGACAACTGACGGAATGTAATCTGGACCCCTAGGTTGGGAGTTAGAGCTAAATACGCCCTAAACTTAGTCGAAAAATGGCGTTTCGCCGGCGAAAATTCAAAACAGCCCCTGAACGACGATGTCGCTCACATGGATAGCTTCGCCATAACAAATAGGACTTGTGAGAACTAACGGAATGTAATTCGGACCCGTAGGTTGGGAGTTAGAGCCAAATGCGCCCTAAACTTAGTCGAAAAAGGGCATTTGAAGGGCGAAAATTGAAAATGGCCCTTGAACCACCGTGTAGCTCACATGGACAGCTCCCCCATGACAAATAGGACTTGTGACAACTGACGGAATGTAATCCGGACCCGTAGGTTGGGAGTTAGAGCCAAATACGCCCTAAACTTAACCGCAAAAGGGCGTTTCGAGGGAAAAAATTCAAAGCAACCCCCGATCCACCGTGTGACTCTCATGGATAGCTTCTCCATGAAAAATAAGACTTGTGACAACTGACGGAACGTAATTCAGACCCATAGGTAGAGAGTTAGAGCTGAATACGCCTTAAACTTACTCGAAAAAGAGCTTTTCGAGGGTGAAAATTCAAAACAGCCTCCGAACGACCGTGTGACTCTCACGGATAGCTTCCCCATGACAAATAGGACTTGTGAGAACTAACAAAACGTAATTCAGACCCGTAGGTTGGGAGTTAGAGCCAAATACACCCTAAACTTAGTAGAAAAATGGCGTTTTGGGGGCGAAAATTCAAAACAGCCCGCAAATCACCGTGTGGCTCACACGGACAGTTCCCCCATGACAAATAGGACTTGTGACAACTGACGGAATGTAATCTGGACCCGTAGGTTGGGAGTTAGAGCTGAATACGCCCTACACTTAGTTGAAAAAGGGCGTTTCGAGGGCGAAAATTCAAAACAGCCCCCGATCCACCGTGTGACTCTCATGGATAGCTTCTCCATAACAAATAAGACTTGTGACAACTGATGGAACGTAATTCAGACCCGTAGGTAGAGAGTTAGAGCCGAATACGCCTTAAACTTACTCGAAAAAGAGCTTTTCGGGGGCGAAAATTCAAAACAACCTCCGAACGACCATGTGACTCTCACGGATAGCTTTCCCATGACAAATAGGACTTGTGAGAACTGACGGAACATAATTCAGACCCGTAGGTTGGGAGTTAGAGCCGAATACGCCCTAAACTTACTCGAAAAAGGGCTTTCCAGAGGCGAAAATTCAAAACAGCCCCCGAATATGCCTTACACTTAGTCGAAAAACTCGTAACACTTAGTTTAAAAAGCAACAACTTTATTAAAATAACATCTACATATTCTAATAATTGCCTTTATATATTTATAGGACGAAGAAATTACATATTACATTGTTTGTGCAGTTGGTTGGAATAAATATTGCATGATACATATATATATACACTTTCTTTTATTCCCAAGAAGACATTTCTCGATTGTTCTACCTTAAATTCATGTTAGAACATGTTCCATATGGCTGACTGAATTGATATTTTGTAACCAATTCTAATGTTTCGTTTTTCGTTTTTCTTTGTAGATGGCTTTGTTGCGTGAACTTGTGGATAATCCATATTGGTGTATGGAGAAGAATTTGCACTTTTGTGTAGAACTAATATAATACTTTTGTCGTCCTCAGCTTTTGTGTAGTTCATTATTACAGATACAGAAAACTTTTGGCAATCAACAGATAATGACTGTCGTGGTACATAGATCACCTTCTGTCGTGGTACATATATACCATTTGTCGGCGTACATATAGGACGTTTTGTCATGGTCCATATAAAACTTTTGTCGTGGTACATATATCACCTTTTGTTGTGGTACAGATTACGATGGTAATTTGTACCATGCCAAATGGTAATTTCGCTTGGTAGTAAATGTATTTTTTGTATACGGCGGGCTGTGATTTTTGTATGATATACTTTGTATGGAATTATTATTTTAGTTTGGACAATAGTTGATTTGTATGGACTTTGATATTTAATGTTATTTATTTTTGGAATATGGATGCAGATTGTGGAATGATTGATAGTTTGTATCATTTTGTTTATATACGTATTACAGGTTGCATTGTTTATAGACAGGTTGTGGAGAAATTATAATTTCGCGATAAAACATAATATCATGTTTTTAGCGACTAAACAATTAGTAGCTAAAAAGAAATTGGGAAAAGACATTTGGCAACTAAAAGTTTTGTAGCCAAAAGAAAAAAAAAATAGACATTTGGCGACTAAAATATTTCGTAGCTAAAAACAGAAAACTAAAGGATAAAAACACTTTTGCCGACTAAAATTTTAGTAGCCAAAATGTAGAACTTTAGGCGACCAAATATTTAGTAGCCAAAAGAGGAACTCTTTGCAGACTAAAAATTTAGTAGCCAAAGATGTGGGACTTTCGGCTACTAAATTTTTAGTAGCCAAAAAAGAACTCTTTGCTGACTAAAATTTTAGTAGCTAAAAAAGTGGGACTTTAGGTGACTAAAAGTTTAGTCGCCGAAAAGGGTTTAATTTAATTAAATGTCCAACCTTTTGGCGACTAAAATTTTAGTCAGGAATTGTATACATTTTACCTTTACCGACAACTTTTTGGCGACTACTTTTGTGACCAAATAATTTAGTCGCTAAAACCATTCAGCGACTAAAAATTTAGTCGCCAAAAGTGAAAATTCTTGTAATGTTTCTGATACCCATATGATTATCTGCACAAAAGGGAAATTAGTATGAAACAGAGGATGACTCATATCTTTATAAGAAAGGGTCTCAAATTATTACACTTCTATTTTTATTTTTTTTGGTATTCTTTTCAATGTTTTAGCGTCTCATTGTCACCAAGACCAGGAAAAAGATGAAAAAAATACAATTCCACAAATATGTCGATATCAAATGCGACACGCTTTGAAGACAAAAAACATATAGGCTATAGCAGAGCTGCGTCAAAGTGGAGTTTGTAGACCCACTACAATGTGATCCTTTGACTTTCAATTGACAATTAAATAAATTTAAGTTAATTTGTAATTTTATTTTCCCAATAATTTGTCATTAACGATGACAAAAATTAACGCGTGTCATATATGAAATTTTTTTATAGCACAATTAAAAGTCAACACACAATTTTTGTGAATGTGCAAGGGACAAAGTAGAATTTTGGTGAAAATGTAGATGGACTAATTAAGTAAGAAAAATGTCACATGTGGTTCATATGCCATTTTTCATTCTTAAGGCAAAAGGATAATATTGTAACTTAAAGAATAGAAGGGTCAAAGTACAATTTTAATAAAAATATGGTAAGTTTAGTTAACCAAACAACCGGTATGCCTAGCAACTATTGTTGTGCGGCTTATTAAACTCATTTCGATAAATTTTAAGAGTATATTAAGTAGAACATATCTGCAAATAATCAAATTGATCAAATATTGATAGTATTTTTATCAAATCACATATCAGTAAGATCAAATCACATTTGTATTTAGTTATTACTTCAAATTAAACTTACAATTTATTTTTTTTATACAAATGTGATTTGATGAAAGTGCTACCAATATCCGACGAACTTGATTTTTTACAAATATGTTCCACTCGATATTCCAAAATGTAAGCAGTTTGAATTATCGAAATGAGCCCCGAAATAGGCTTAAAAGGCCATACAATAGTGATTGTTGTGCACAATGACTAAATTTAAGAAAAATGAAAAATAAAAACAATAAATTATTAACATATTACGACTTTTAATTTTTAAGTGGTTTTCATTTGTTGTACAGGTAAATAAATCAAACCCTAAAAATTTTTGGTTTTGTTTTTAATTATTCAATTATTGAACAAGAATTACAATTTTATGAAATTAAAGCATTAGAATTTGATTAATAGTTAATTTGTATCATTGGTCTTGTTCTTCATAGTTTTATTCCTATGCTCGTTATTACTATTTTTCTTTATTTGTGCTAAATTGAAATAAAGTTATTAAAGAGACTTCTATTATTTGCTAACGTTATTATGCTTTAAGACGCATACTTGGCTAGATATTAATCTTAGATAAATTATCTTGTATAAAAATTTTGTATTTTTATTTAGGATTTAATTAATGGGTGCCCTAAGGACATTGGTTGACAATGTTTAAATTAATTGTACATTATATATTTTATGTACTCGTATACATTATGTATAAGAATTTTAAACTTCTTATCAAGTGCCCTAAGGGCACTCATTAATAAAATGATGAAATACCAATAAAACCTAAATAGTGATCTTAAGAACTGTTTGGTCTTCCATTTTTTTTTTATGGACCCAAAGGTCTCATTCTAGTGTGAATTACATAAAGGGCCAAGCATAAACGCGCGTGTTATGTATTGAGGGACAAATGTGGGTTTTCTTATAATGTTGAAATTACTAAACGTAATACTTTAAAAAAACTCTTTAATATATTTTTTTTCTAAACGTAACACTCCAATATATATAACACTCAAAAAATCTAACATTCCAATGTAACACACTAAAAAACTCCTTAGTGTACTTTTCTCAAATGTAATACTCTAATTTAACACGTTAAAAAACTCATTAGTATGCTTTTCTGAAATATAACAACGTAACATTCCAAAAAAAAACTTCTTTGTGTATTTTTCTCAAATGTAACACCCTAGTGGCTTTTATGGACCTCATGAATCGAATGTTCAAACCCTCTCTCGATGAATTCATTATTGTTATCATTCATGGCATTCTCATACACTCTAAAACACTAGAAGACCATGAACAACATTTACGATCACTATTGTAGACACTACGCAATTACAAACTTTATGCCAAGTTAAAGAAATGCGAATTTTGAATCACTAGTGTACACTTTCTCGGTCACATCATTGACAAAGATGGCATCTCCATTGACTAGCAAAAGATTGCAACAATCATGGACTGGTCGCGACCTAATAATGTATCTGAAGTTCGAAGCTTCTTGGGATTGGCAGGATATTACCTTGAAGATTGCGTCACCATTGACTCAGTTAACCTAGAAAAATGCACCATTTGAGCGGACCGACAAACGAGAATGTTGCTTCCAGGAGTTAAAGACTAGACTTGTGACAACTCCTAGACTAATAACCTTTTTTATATAAATAAATATAAGCTCCAATTCATGTTTTAAATATATAAATATTTAGGTACCCTTCTATTTTACTTCAGTTCCACTTGCATTGTTAATCTATTAATTTTTAGAAAATGGCCTTTAGTAACCTTAGTTATTGGCCAGTTGCGAAATCTAACCTTTGGGTACCCAGGTCAGGTCGTGACAAATACAATCATAATTTGATATAAATTTTGGAACGAAATGTGTATAGATAGGAAATGTGGGTGATTTTCCTCTTTTGCACTCATTTCGTAATCATATATTTGTCACATTACTAACTTCTATTAAAAACTTATATGGTGAAATAACAAAAGGGGACATTGACAATTGACCAAAAGTACAAGGCGTTGAGTATTATGAATTCATATGTAGGGGCAAAAATAAAATTTGATGCAAAGTGTATGGTGCAAAGTGTAATTTATACAAGGTCAAGAGTCAAAGTGAGACTGAGTGTAAAGTGCAAGGGTGATAAGTGTAATTTGTCCTTTTTTTAAAATAAAGGAACTATTATGCCAATAAAACGATCAATTGAGTTTGCTAACAAGTTTCCTAATGAATTACGTGATAAAACACAATTACAAAGGTTTCTAGGCAGTCTCAATTATATTTCTAAATTCTACAAAGATCTCTACAAAGATACTCAAATTCTTTATACCCGATTACGGAAAAATCCTACTCCATGGACACGAGTATCTTCCAAGCAAGTATCGGTAGAATTTTATTTAAGAGCAATAACTCGTAATTGTAAATCATGTATATCAATTATGAGGTTGCGAATTTCATTTTGTAAGTTTGGATTGCAGGTGTATTGAGAGGAGTTCGGACTTTATTTACCCTGTCTAGAACATCTTTGAATCATATGTATCATATTTGAATTCTTGAGTCGTGTTTGATGATGTAGTTTGATTATGTTTGGAATTCAAATATTTAAACTTGTTTTTTCTCAGGATCATCAATGCTATCGATTAATTCAAGTATCATTTTCTCATTTGCTGTTAATGCATTAATAATGAGACTATTCATTTCTAATATGGCCATATAATAATCATTAGAGGCGTGACAAGGGCAGTCTCTGTCTTCAGAAGTTGCTTCCATATCATCTTCGTCATCAGAAGATGAGAGAATATCATTATCAATTGGAAATCATCATAAGGGTTATTATCAGCAGAATAATCAGAATTAGAATTTGGCATATCAGGTTCTTTGTTGAGTAAAAGAATTGATATTAATTGATTTTTGAATTCATCAGAGATGTCTAATTCTTGGATTTTCTTTTTAGTGAGACAATTGTATGCATAATGTCTAATTTTTCAACATTTCCAACAGGTAGCATTATTTTTAGAGGTATTGGGTTTGGATTTAGTAAAATTTAGAAATTTTGAGTTGTTAAATCATTTTTTCTTAGCGTAATTTTTGGTTAACCTTTTATAAGATGTTTTCCTTGAAGAGGTTCCTATGAGATGAGGTAAAATAGAAATGTAACCTATTTGGTAGCAAAATTGTCCTAATTTTGTGCGGCCTGTTTTGCATTCTTTCTTTAATTGGTTTTTGACTTTGATATCATTGCAAAGAGATAATCCTTCAGCACAAATTTCAAATATTAACTCTCCAAAAGTATATTGGTTGTCATGGATTTTTCCATTATGTTTGGCTCTAATTTGAGTTTTCATCTATCAAAAGTCTTGATTAGCATCATGCCATTGATAGAGTTTTGAGTGAAAAATATCTTTGTACTATTGAAAATGGGTGAGCATTGGGCAACGTAAATTTATTAATAATTCTTTGGACTGTTCTAAAACGATTTGGGTATTTCTTATAAAATGTTGAATGATAGCCGTAACCAAGTTGGTGACAACACCACTAGTAGGGTATCTAGTGGCTGGATCTAATATGGGATTATCATTTTGATCTCGCTTAACAACAATAAGAATGGCTTGTCTTTGTTCTAAATTAAGGTAGTTATCCCACCATCCTTTTAACTATATTGTAAAATTGGAAATAAGCATGCCGGCAACGGTGAAATCATTGTTATTGGTTAGATGTTTTGCAAGGGTAGCATTAGCCGCCATGACCATATGTTGGCGAAGGTCGAGAATTCGATAGTCAAATTTGCCATCAATATTCTATTCACGAAGATAACTTCCAGAATAAGCAAAATGGGCGTCAAAATGTCTTTCTTTTAGTTGAAGATCTATGGGTGTAGAACGAGGATAATAATTCATTGTGGGTGGTTAACTAGCAATCATGGATGTTTCTGTCACGCCCCACTTTTTATTACTTGGACTACCATTACCAAGCCTTTATTATACATTCAATTTCATAGTTAGCATACAAAAGCTCATAATATTCTCAAAGGAATAAATCAATGGGATTCTCTCAATCGGATAAAAGAATGCAACATGAAATACAATTAAAGAAGTTGCCCATAGGCTTACATCATTTAACAATCAAGAAGAAGGGTGTAACCCTTTTACATGAATGGCATTCCACCTACACATAAGGAGGCCCCGTGGCCAACAATTAAAGAAGATCCAAAATCTTGTAGTACGTCCTGATAATCACCTGAAAAAGATTCAACAACGTGGGATGAACATATAGTCCAGTAGGGATCTCAACATGATCCTCAACAATAACAACTTACAGATAGCTATGATCATGAATGCTAATCTTATATCATATAAATAATGTGACGTTTTATAACCAAAGTATACTTACATAATACTTTTCTCAAAAACATTTAGTTTGTACAACAAAACTAAGTTTCGCTTTCCTTACCCAATTCCCTTTTCAAGACAATTATTACTCGATAACCATATTTTCTATTTATAACAAAAGACCAAGTAACATCTCCTTGTATTTTTTTGAAAACACGTTTACTAAATCCATTTTCCTCAAGTTATTCATAACCCCAAATATAAACATGATTTGACTCAAGATTCAAGGAATACCTTCAATAAAATCACTTATGATGGAAACTCCCTTAATCACTCTCTAGCACATCCAAGTTTACACAACACCTCTACTCGACATATGAGACAATTCACCTTACAAAATCACAATTTTCAAAACACATGATACACACAATGAATCTGAACAACAATGATAAACAACTCCTGCTCTACCTACCCGCAGCACGGTAAGCCAATGATACACCTCTCACAACAACATGCCAATTTACCAGACACCAGCTGGAAGGGAATGGTACCTCTGCTTCATTTTACCAGGCGCTAGCTGGAAGGGTATGGTACCTCAGATTCTCAGCGCAGCCAATTCTCCATATGCTAGCTGGAAGGTAATGGTACCTTTGATTCTCAGCGCATCACACCCCTTTCGATCATCATTCCAAACCACATTCACAGATAACACAAGTGTACTACAGATACATAATCATAACAACAATCATAATATCATCCTCCACCGATGACCAAGGACAAAACCTCTAAACAAGATATATGTTAAACACATATTACCATTAACCAATTCTCACAAGGTTTTAGACCAACAATCAACACGACTCCAAGGTTTCATCTATCGCTTGATGTTCCTTTCTCAATTAAGAGGACATTATCATTTCATCTTCCTTTGATATTTAATTAAAGAAAATTCCCAATTTACGATACACAAAGTACACCATCCACAACTCAACTTTCACCATTTAGACAAGGAACTCCCACATTGATTACACAATCACAATTTACTCCATTTCTACTTAACGAAGGTTTAACTCAATGAATTCTAATCTCATGATTAAATCCCTTTTTATCAATCAACAAATTATCAATTGTTGGACTTAACTAAAATCAACTTAACACAAGTCAAATACACTAATTCATGAAAACCCATTTTAATTCCTGAACATAACCACATTAATAATTAAATCTCTTGGTTCATAACATGATAAATTCATCAACTCGGTGTGTTTAAACATAGCCAATCCAACACAAATAAAAGCTCAAATTATGAAACCCATTTTAATCATAAATCAATTTATCAAATCACTCATCAAATTTCTTAAATTCATCACACAATTTTTAACAATTTTAACCCCTTTTTATCCATTAGGCATTTCAATAAAATTAGGGTTTTGGCTTTCTAATCAAGGATATAAAGAATCACACCCCAAATTAACCCAACATCAACCCATCACATAATATTTCAATATCTACACCCATCTTATATACCCTCTACAATGATTTTCGAAAAATAATCCATATCAACATGGTTTAATGCAATACAAACTTACCACATGTCTATCCATAGTAGAGGTATTGAAAAGCATCAAAGAAACCCCTACCTCAATGATTGATGAAGAAAAGATGAAACCCTAGCTTCAAGAGAGAGAGAGAGTCTTGACTTCCTCTACCCAAGTGATGCCCTAGCTTTAGATCTTCAAGATCTAGAGGAAGAGAGTGAAGATCTTGACCCAAACATTAGCAAAATCAAAGTGTTTAGAGGCTTGAGGGAGATTTCTAGAGAGAAGGGAGAGGAAAATAGGGTTTAGAGAGAGAGAGAAATGAGCAAAGTGTGTAAAAGAATCGGACCAAAATGTTATAAAAAACAAAGTTTCGGACTACCCAGTTGGCCGCTCGTGCGGCCAACTCCACCGCTTGGGTGGCCCACCTTGACCGCTCGTGCGGCCCACTTCCTCCGCTCGTGCGCTCTAGACAGTAGCAAAAAATCTAGGTGTCAAACTCCACCGCTCGAGCGGCCCCTCCCACCACTTGAGCGGCCCTCCTCTGCACGTGCAGCCTAGTGCCCCACACGTGCGGCCCTAGCCCAGCCGCTCAAAATTTCAACTGCGCTCCCGAGTACCCCGGACTCACTCGCACACCTTCCGGAATAAGTGAAATTCAACAACGACTAAGATACGAACAAGAAAATCATTCCCAGACGTTTCAAATCCAACGAGGATAACGGAAAACGGATCGAAAAAAGAAAAGGAAGGGAGAAAAAGGAACCGACCGTCATAGTTTCATTGACTTGTGTACGAGTATTTGATATAAATTGTTCATACAAATTTTGTAACAAAGTATCCACTTGTAAAACATTGATACTCCCACTTTGCTCTACTTTTTCTTTGCCTTCCCGGGTAGGAACAAGGGAAGTGTCGATTGTAAGGTAGACGACTGGTTCATTATCATTGATCATCTTTGAAAAGGTTTCTTTGCATTTACTTAATTCTGCTAAAAATTCTTCAAATGGGTTTGTTAATGAATAAGTAGGATATGGTAAATTTTTGATTGAAGGTGGCTGACAAATTTGATCTGGGGGAACTAAGATATATAAGCGGTCAATTTTATCTTCTATGCAGTAGTTTGTTCACCAATGGTTTGTAAATGCATATTTGTATAATTTAATTTCTAATAAACTTGTCATATTTCAAAACAGTAGAAGGAGTATTTTTGGAAGATTTTAAACCATCCAGAGAAGGTCGAGCATATGGCCGAGCATAGAAAGTATGGCATGCACCTCATAAGGTACAAGTTTTCCCTAGTGGATGGACAAACTGAACTGTTTCTCCATTAAGGACTGGCCAATTCTTTTGGGTAACGTTGAGATGGGCATCTAATAGAGAAGTTGGAACTTGTATATTATGATGCAGGCAATAGTTAGTAAAATACCATTGGAAAAAGGGAAGATGGGTTTGTAATGTGGTAAGAGTGAGGTTGTATTCAGAGCGAATGATTTGTTGTTGTACTGTAGTGTGAGATTTTTCAAAATAAATACGATTTTTAAAATTGTAAGGAGCATTATATTCTTGTGAAAGTAATTCATGATTGATTTGGAAATTATTAGTGATGACATTGATAGATAAAGAATCGATGTTGAAATCAAGTTCTTAGTTAAATCGGCTAAAATCCTAGTAATTGGTGTATGGGATTTAATTTGGTTATAGCCTTGTAGAAAACAAGGTTGTATCTGTGAGATGTCTATTAGGTAAATCAAGGGATTGTCTAGATAATTGGCTTAGTGTTTGGATGGGGGTGTGGAATCTAGTAGAAGTAGTGGATTGAAGAGATTAAGGTTGAGAACGTACAGATCGGGATCTTTGGAATTGTAAAACAACATATCCATTTAGATTTTGTATGATTGTTTCAAAATTGGTTTGAGGTTGTGTGATTGTGGCAAGTACAGCATGAGGGTTGATCCAAGTATCATCATCATCAGTATCAGATTGTAAAACTTCTTCCCAAGTGATGAGTTATGGAACCATAATTTTTGTATGTTCTTGGTGAGATTCGAAAAGTATGGAGATACTTTAGGATTAGGTGAAATATATTTAAATCCAAGACAAGAAGTTTTCATAGCCTTGAGATAAATACAATAAGAAACCATAATATTGAAAGAAAGAGAATCCATTTTGTGTCTCTTTGTTTGGATATTTAAAGTGAGGGCTTCAAGGATAGTTGGATCTATTAAGGATACTTCAAAATTGAGGAAACATTCAAAATAAATTGGTCCATGAGATAAACTGTCACGCCCCACTTTTTATTACTCGAAGTCATTACCAAGTTCCTTAACTTAATTCAATTTCAGAGATAACATGCGGAAATAAAGTCAATTGTTCAATTAGAAGTGATGAACAACTACTCTCTCATTCGAATGAAAATTAAGTACAACATGAGCATTCCATATAAATTGCCCTCAGGCTTACAACATTAAATAAGCAAATGAAGGGTACAACCCTTTTACATATATGGCATTCCGCCTACAACAAAGAGGCCCTGTGGCCAACAAATAAGAAGATCCCAAATCTTGTAGCACATCCTGCTAAATACCTGAAAAAGATTCAACAACGTGGGATGAACATATAGTCCAGTAGGGATCTCAACATGATCCTTAACAATAACAACTTACAGATAGCTATGATCATGAACACTCATTCTCGTACTAGAATAGTAATGTGACAGTTTATACAAAATATATATATGTAAGAACTTTTCTCGAAAACAACCATTACATTCAACGCTATAAGCGATTTATCTTTCTTTTCCTTTCATTAACCCCCATTCCTATTCTTTCATAACTTAACAATTACTTAGGACATAAATTCATTAAGCCAATTACTCTCTTCCATTTTCCATGCATACAACAGACGTGCCTTTTCAAAACATATTTCTAAAATGTTTGATTTTCTTTACACTTCCAAAAGACAAAAGCCATTTCGGTTCAATCCCAAATCTATCATAACTATACATGCATGCCTTTATAAAGGGTGATAACAACTCAACTACATGCATAAGATAAACCGATGAGGCAACTCGGCCCTCCAAAACTGTAACCAACACAATCCACAATCTTCCCAGATACACTGAAACAATAACAACAAAACTTTGCTCTACTAGCTAGGTGCGTAGTAAGCCAAAGATACACTTCTCACAACAACATACCATTTTACCAGGCGCTAGCTGGAAGGGTGTGGTACCTTAGATTATCAGCGCATACAGTTCTCCAGGTGCTAGCTGGAAGGTAACGGTACCTCTGATTATCAGCGCAGGATATCACACCAATAACCACAATACCACAAGGCATAACCAACAAGTGTAAAACAAACACATAAACCATCAGGAAACAAACAATGTGTTAAGATATATGAACACATAGGTGTGTGGAGTCCATCCCCTATCTTCTCACACATACTAGAGTACAACCCCTCTCTCCTCCCTAACAAGTATACATATATAATGTATCTCAACATTTCATCACGTACGATGTTCAATCAACAATGGTGTAATTTATACACGACAATTCAACGCAACCGTGTCATCCTCCACCGATGACCAAGGACAAAACCTCTAGATGCAGGTATTTAGTACATCGATTAAAAGACTCAGTTATCATGAGATTACAAACCCAACAACAACATTAACATGGTAGTAAAGATACAACCTCCACATATGTGTATATTCAACACTCAAATTACAACAATCCGATTCTCATACCTTTTGTTTTCACAAATTCAATTCCATGGACAATAAGGCCATAACTCATTTTAATCTACTACATTCTTTTCAAGCCATTCCAATTTAATTATGCAAATTAAGTCATAATCATTAACTTAGGGTTTTCCTCCCTCTTTCTCGATATTGACCTAAAAGGTCCAATTAACAACAACAAAACGACAATGATCACAGTTAAGACCCAAAATACCTAAGTATTTGCCTAAAGATCAAAACCCCTCTATTAATTTATCAATCAAATAAAATTAGGGTTTCCTCTCCTTTCAACAATAACATGCTAATTAACACACCGATTAGCCTAAACCACAACTAATGATAATAAACCCATAACCAACAACCAACCCAAGGTCCAACCTTATGATTTTCAATAAATCCAACATGATATACTGTTTTTATGCAATACAAAAACTACCACATGTCTATCTATAGACGGAGTATTGAAAAGGAACAAAGAGAATCCCTACCTCGAACGAAGAACACAAATGGAGAAGATGACCCGAAATCAAAGTGCTCCAAATCCACTATTTTTCAGATTAAAACGAAGCCCAAGCCACCCTCTATCTTTCTTACAAAGAACTTAGGATGGATTCACACTAGAAGTAGATGAAAACCTAGAGAGAAGATGAGTTTAGAGAGAGAGAATCGGTTCTAGGGTTTCAAAACTAAAAGAAAATGAAAAACTGTTCAAAAACCCGCTGCTGCCTATTTAAACTGGACAGGCTCGCTCGAGCGAAGACTTGGTCGCTCGAGCGACCAGACACAGGAAAGCCTCGCTCGAGCGAAGAAAAGCTCGCTCGAGCCAAAAACTCGATGCTTCAGGTCTGCAACCCAGAAGCTCGCTCGAGCGAAGAAAAGCTCACTCGAGCGAAGAACTCGAAAACAAACACCTCGCTCGCTCGAGCAAAGAAAGCTCGCTCGAGCGAAGAAACACTGCTCTCAGATCTATACTAGACGCAATCGCTCGCTCGAGCGAAGAAACCCTGGCTCGAGCCACCAGACACAAAATACAACCCTCGCTCGAGCGACCAAACCCTCGCTCGAGTGACTAACCCAAAAACTGCACAGCAACACTTGGTTTCCGAACCCAACCAATCTGAAACAAACCTGCCCAAGACATCCTATAACTCAAAAAGAGAAAATAAAGGATGACAACAACAATTATACAATAATAGAATCCAGGGAACCTAAGTCCGGATACAACAACCAAAAGGAAAAAGACCGGGGTCGCTATATAAACTGGATTTAACAACCCCTTAATAGAGAATCTTCATAATCATGGTGTCACATATCACGGAGTGTGCATAAAACAAATTTATTTAAATGTGTTCGAGTCACGGGTTTGATTCCACTTGGACTAGGCCAAGGTGCAAGAAATTGAATTTTTCTTAGATTTGATAATAGTGTCTCGGTCTAATAATTGGAAATTTTGATTGTCTTGAGTGACAAGGAGAATTTGTTCTACCATTTTTATTTTATATGCTTGTTTAAGTTCAAATTTCTTATCATATAAACAATCTATATCTTTTGTAGGCATCTTTCAATTTTTTAATCTTTCTTCAATCTGTTCTATCTCTAAATCACTTTGATTAATAATGACTGGTTTCTTAGAGGAACTTTCATCAACTACTAAATTAGAAAATGGCTTGAATATTCTAGCTATAGTAACAATTAATTATAACTATCAACAAGTGGTTCAGCCTAAGCTCTAATGGTCACTGACGGCCCCCTACATAAAGACCTAATGGCTTACTGACTTTTGCAACTTGGGTGTCACCCAGGTTAATTGAAGACAATAGAAAAAATTCAAATCAAATCTAAAACAGTAATGGCTCTAATGCCAAAGGAGTCCCAGGTTATATAATCTTCGTAACGAGGTTAGTTTTGAATTAGACTTTGTAACAATTTGTGTTGTCAATTTATACTGTATTGTTCTTGTTTTATTTTTAGTTTAATATTAGCAATTCTTTGACTATAGTTGATTATAGATTGTCCTAATGCAATTTCTAAGAGAGAATTTAATCTTTGCAAATCATCTTTTAAATCAGAGATATATTGTAAATTATCATTAATTCGAATTCTAATTTCAGAAATTAAAAACATATTTTAAGAACAAATCATCTTGAAACATCATATATTATAATACGAGGAATACTTGTAATGGATTACAAACTTCGAAGCACACTGGGCAAAGCATACACCGCCCTTCTTGAAGTAGGTTACAACCAGTAGACTCACTTATATTACAAATAGACTCACTATGACCACACTCACACTGATTACACTCACACTTGCTCACAATTGTCCTTGCACTCTTGTACTACTAAGATACAATATCTTCTGATATTTTCTAGATGCCTTCTTGCTACTGAGTTGCTGCTTAAATAGAAGACGAGTTGCGAAATATGAATTGGTTTGAAGTACAAAGTGATAAGATTGTTTCTGTCACATGGAGGGAATCTGCTTTGTCACATGGGTTGTCTGAGGACGTTTCTTTTGCAGGCTTTTGATTTACAATGTCAAAGCCTTTGTTCGTAGGCTAAAAGAAGCCCTAGTAAAAATAAGGAAATTAAAATGCCGCTAATACTCAATTTTCCTGCAGTAGTTGTTGAGTCACCTGCTTAACTTCTTATGTAAATAGGTGAACTAGTGCTAGTAATTGAAATCAAAAACAAAAGAGAGAAAGCCAGCAAAGCAAAGGATGACAAAAGAAGGTAACTTTCTATTTTATTAGAGGTGTAGTTAATTTAATAAGTTTTATTATAAATTATATGCGAGGACGAACTTACAGTAAGACTGTAGGTCGACATGGTCCCCTGTCTTACCCAAAATTATTGTTTCATAAGTGTTAATCTATATATGTCTTCTATATTGTACATAAATTAGCTCATGGCCCCCAACCAAATATACCCTTTCAACAATGCTTAAGAATATGTAAAGCATTGTTATGTATTGTTAAACTTTATTTAAAAAAATAATGCACTTCTCATTTACAATTTGTTGTAATATTTAATTATGACTCATTATAGTATTGGTTGTGACTTGTGTTGGTTATGACTGACTTATAACTTATTGTGGTTCAATTTTGATTATACCAAAGAGATACTTTGTTATGTCTTAAGTGGTATTTAGTTATTATCCGTTGTAATCTCATTAATTATTACTAAAAATAATTTAATTTTAACACAAAATGATATGAGCACTACAAAATATTAATATCATACTTTGTGCATAAAAGATCAGACTGATCCTATGAACCTGACAAAATATTAACGTTAATAGTTTAAGACATATAGACTTTTTAAGACATTTCTTTTTCTTCTAATTTTTGCATCAACACCATCTATAGATTTTAAATCTAACTGTCACTCCTCCTTAACATTTCTGAATCTAACTCCTATTTATGATTTTTATCGTATTATTGATTTATTACCTTTTAATTAAAATTTATTTTAATTGTTAAATATGTTTTGTGTATGAATATATGACTAGTTTTTTAAATATGCACCCATGTATATAAAAATTATGTATGATTTTTTTAATTGGATAGTGATTAAATGGGAAACATATATATATATATATATATATAATTTATGGATTTTTGAATAAAAAAATAGAAAAAAAAATCATCTACATTAAATGAAAAAAAAAATTATTCAACATTCAGTTTGTCACGACCCAAACCCACCCCTATTGGTTTAGCGTCATGACCGGCCAGTAATCATAGCTTACCTACGGCCTCCATACAAAAGAATCTCTTAATAAAAAGTACAGGGATTAGCGGAAGTTTAAAATGGCATGGAAATTATCCATTAAGCTGTGTGTATATGTAGAGAACTAGTATAATAAGCAAAGTTTTGTTCCAAAAGTACATCTATTACAGTCATACAAAAATACAACCCCAACTATATAAATAAATACAAAATCACTGAAACACACAAAAAGGGGTTCGACTAGCATGGCTCCACCTGAGCCTGGTTACTTCACTTGAAAGCTCCACAAAAGGCTAACCTGGGTAGACTTGAGACTTTCCTAACTCTGTTGTTCAGCTTGCCCACCAACATATATATATAAATAAATAGTGAGCTAGAGCCCAATGAGTAATAACAGAATAAAGAGGTTATATGAATGAGGTTCATTATCATTACAAATACAATACCAGTCTTAGTATCAATAATCATTTCATTCATACATGTGGTGTATTCATTAGAGTAATAATATTTCAATAATAATGAACCACAATGGGTCAATTCCATGGACCACGATGGGTCTAACACTAGAGATCTTTGTGTGCTTCAATCAAGTCAATGGCCTTGGTATTAATCTCCCCCAGGCAAGGGTCAATGTTCAATAGGTGTCACAAAACAACGTGAACTTCATTCATCCATAGAAAAATACCATTTGATAAACCATTCATTTGATTACATATAACAATAAGGAATTCAAAATAGATATGATGTGAACACATCTTTATAAAGTTAATACTGTAGACTGCCTCGAACTCTCTCCGCGCGCCCCCCCTTTCAGAGAGGACGCGGATTGGGTTCTAGCTACTACAGTTCGGACTCCTGTCACGATTCTGAATCTAATCTCACAAAGTGCAATGTAAGACTGATAAATCACCAAAGAGTCCAAATCCGGCAAATCGTTTTAGAAAATCGATTTTAATCAAAAAGCGCCAAACATGGACTGTTTTGCCAGATTTCAGAGTCGCTACCTAAATATTTTATTTTGGGAAATTTAGGAAACCTTAACTCATGCCTAAAGCCACGTGTCCGTCATCACCAAAGTTGCCTCGGCTCGGGAACTTGGATACGAGAGGGGAAGGTCCTGAAATGAGCACCTCCGCTCGCCCGATCAAAGGATCGGCCTCTACTAAACATGATATGTTATTTTGAAAACACATGTGTTCTTATTCCGGTTTATTAGCTAACCTTATTATGTGATGCGCACATCATACAAATACAGACTAAATCACTCGATTTGGAACAAAACATCTCCTGTTCGTTTTTTGAAAATGGTTTGGAAGTGCTACTCGCAAGTAGGCTAAAACGCAGATTTGCCACCCTCAAGTGGGCTTAAAACAACATGATTTGCCACTCCGCAAAGTGGGCTTAAAACTCACATTTTGATGAATTGTTCCAATTCAAGTAATGAAGCCTTCATCCACAGGCATTCATGCAGTTAAACACTTAAGCAAATAGCCTCATGGCAAGCATGCTGAACATGGCAATCACTTACACTCATGCAAGGATGCTAAAGCGTAAACACTTATAGTATACTCCGAGCCAAAACAGAAGCTAATTAGAAATCAATGCATGATCCTAACTATGTGAAATGCCTAATGCAACACATGCAAAAATGCAACTAAATAGGCTTGGCTATCTAAGATGGCATATGAATGCAACACTTGATAACATGCTTTGAAACACGTATTCAAGTAGGTATTGAAATACGATGCAGTTTGAATGATGCGCCGAACCCGGTGCATGCAAGACAAATGAATAATGCACGCATCCAAGCATAAGGTATGCTAAATGAAAATGGCCCTAAAACTAACCATCGAAAGCGATAAGTAAAAGGGAGACAGAAGTGGGGTTGGAAGACATGCACACACACACGCACCCTTATTACAACATTTGCCCTCTCAACGGAGGGTTCGAATAAATAAGCTAAGCTACACTAAGCTAAGCTAAGCTAACTAATCTAATTAAACTAATTAGACTAATTATTACAAACCAATAAAGAAATAGCTAAATTAAGCTACTTAATTATTACAACACTTAACTAATTAGCACACTAATTAATCAAATTACAAATTGATGCTAACTAACAAGTAAGCACTAAACTAAACTGCTCTAGCTCTGTTCGAAGAGGAAGAAGATGCATGCTCGGTGTTCGCCCCAAAAAGCTCTCTGGTTTGCTCTTTAGAGGCTCTGTTTGCAGGGTGTCTTCAAGAATTCTCTGCTGAAACTTACCAAATCCATGCTGGGAAGTGCACCAGTTGCCTGCTGGCCATGAAGAGCTTCTGCCAGCCACCTGCTGGCCCAAGATGGGCCTCTGCCGGCCAACAATGCAAGGGTGCCAGCCATGAATGGGGCACTGCCAGCCACTGGTGTGATGTGACACCAAACTGCAACAGAGCACAAAATAGAGGAAATGAAGGGTCTCCCTAGGAACATGTGTGTACTATGTCACTCCATATCATCTCAAAACATCAAGGGAGAAGCATCATTGGATCCAAGACCATCAATCAAGCATACAATGCTTGATGGCCAAAGATCCAATCTTTTACACATTCAATAAATGCCATGCAAACAAGACTCTAAATCCACTACCTCATCATGGATAATCAAAGGCAATGGAGACAAAGGGGATTGGCTCACTTTCATCATTTTGAGTACAAAGTGGACCAATCCACCTTGTGTTCAACGTAACGTCCGATTGAACACGACGCAATGCAAACAACATGCTAATCTTGACATGTTTTACTTGATTGATTTTGTTTACACATTTTAACATTACCAACCATTCTTTAATTGGTTAAGTCCAAATGTGAAAGTCCTCTAATGGGAGAGATGGCAGATATTTCAATGTTAAAGTGGCATGCACAAGACTCTACCATGTAAGCAATGCATGCAAGACATGTTAAGGGCCCAAAACACTAAGGCTAGTGAAGAGCATCATACAAGAGGCATGCAATACATAGCCAAAACAACCACACCAGCTCTGGATAGAGCTCAAACATGCCAAATCAGAAGCCAAGACATGTTGAAATTGAAGCTCAAAGGACTAGACAAACATGCATACATGTTAGGCCACAAACAAGGCATAATACACAACCCTTAAAAGCTATGAAGAAGTGAAGTATATGAGAGTGTGACTACACTACATGCACTGAAATTACATACTAAATGGTGTCATACCTTGCAAACATCACATGCATAACATGTTGAAGGTCTCAAAACTCAAAGCTAGTCAAGGCCCCTTACACTACAACCATACTAAGAAATGCTCAACTAACCTTGACCATTCAAAACAGACCTAAGGCAGGTCAAAACAGTAGCAAAAACATGCTAGACTTGCAGCATAGATGGCAAGAGAGATATGCTCATGTATTGGCTCACAAACAAGGCATGAGGCTTAATTTCTCAAAAGCATTGAAAGAGTGATACTTATGAGAATATGACAGTGATATATGCTCTGAAATCACATATTAAATGATGCCAAATCATGCAAACAACTCCAGCAAAGCATACTAGAGGACTCATAACACAAAGCTATTAAAGCCTGTCATGCTATAGCTATACAAAGCAAGCCTCGTATGACCAAGACCACCCAAAACAGAGTTCAATCATGCCAAAACATGAGCAAAAACATGCTGGAGTGTAGCCAAAATAAGCTAGAATAATAGGCCAAAATAGCAAGCATATTAAGCAAGTAAGCAAGATTTACACTACAAGTGTAAGGAGCATGCAAGAAGTGGCCAAGCCAACCACAAATAGAGCCAAAACATGTTAAAAAAGTCACAAAAACATGCTTAGATCAAGTCAAGAGCTGGTAGAGAAACATGCTCAATCATGAGGCCATCAACACAAGCAAGCAAGACAAGAGGATAGGGGACCACTCCCTCCCATTTGAGACCTCAAAACCACCTTTCCACAACTAAAATTCCTCTGGAATTCAATTGTTAAAAGGCCAAGAAAAGGTGATCTCAAAGGCTTTAAAACATAGCTCAAAGCAAAGCAAAATAAGCCACAAAAGGGGGTAGACCACCCCTAACTTAAACAAGGCCTCAAACAACCATTTTTAACACTTAAAAAAAAGGTTTTTGTAGTTGAAATCTAGGCCTAAAACAACATGCAAAGGTGGCCAAACACTTGATCAAAATAAAGCTTAAAGAGGGAAGACACTCACCCTTGAAGCACAACTTTAAAATCAGCAACTTCTGAGCCAAAATCAGTCTTTAAGAACTCAAATGAGACCTCCAAGCACCTTAGCTTCAAGGTAGAGGTGTTTGATCAAGAGTCCCTTTGCAAATGTACCAAGAACTCCCACTTTCAAGCACTTCCAAGCACAAAAATATATATATATATAGAGAGAGAGAGAGAGAGAGAGAGAGTAGATTTTTTGCCCTAAAAAATCTGAACCTCTGAATAAGGGGAGAGGCCTCCCCTTATATAGGCAATGCAAGCAAAAGCTTGCTTGACAAGCTTAGAGCTTGCCTTCCATCCCTCCATATGGAGGAGGGCTCAGTGAGCCACAACTAGCTCAAAAATATCTGAGAAAATATCTGTTGAAACAAATGGTGGTCGGCCAACCATCAGTGATGGCCGGCAGTGCCTCATTGATGGTCGGCAGGGCCTAGCCCAAGGCCGGCAGCCCTTTATGATGGCCGGCAGGCCATCATGGACACCACAAAGCAAAGACCAACACATGGTCCAAAAATGAGACATAATGGAAATAGAGTTTGGAAGGATCAAACCTGGAGCATTCCGTCGCGAAAGTCAGACACTCGACGAGCAATCAAACTTGTTGCTGGATGAACCTACAAGAACATCCAAGTCTTGAGGACGGTCAAAAATAGGGTGTCTACAAATACTAACAGTGGTTTGTGGTGTCACTAAGCCTTGGACGCCCACCTAGACAAAACACATAACAAAGGCACAATTGAAACACCACTTCAATTTAATTCAATTATTCTCATGTGTTTCTAACTCATTCTATGATTATGTGAGTCTAAATGGTGCATAAGAATACTTGGAGTGGCATGAGGATGCAAATATGCACTTAAAAGAGTTGGTAAAATTTTGCTGAGAATAGGGTCTCCGCTCAAGCGTAACTTCCTTCGCTCGAGCAGGGGTTCAAAAACAAAGGTGTTCGCTTGAGCATAAATTCTGTCGCTCGAGCGGTCTACAAAAGTACTGGTTACATGAAATTCTCGCTCGACGGTCGCTCGAGCGAAAGATTGAGAAAAAGGGTCCTCGCTCGAGCGACCTATAAAATTTATAAAACTTCTGGGAGCTCAATTTTCACACTTGAGCGAGGCTTTTCTCGCTCGAGCGGACAGGACAAATTTTGGAATTTCCAGAACTGTGTTTGAGCTTCAAGGTTGATATTCAAAGCCTCAAAACTTGTGTTTTTGGTACAAAACTTGGAAAATCATTATATAAGATGAAACACTTCCAATTTGAAACCATTTGTTCGAAATCATGCTTCAATTGTCCAAGTTCAAGCTTAAATTTTCAAGTTGAAACCATGCATGTTATGGATTGAGCCTCTTTCATGTTAAAACACCACTGATTGATATGAAATGCATGAATTCATGGATGATCTTCAAGCTCATGCCTCCTAAGCTTCATGCATGTATGAATTTCAAGAAATCTTAGCTCAAAAATGAGAGATTAAGCAACATGTGCATAATTCAACTCAAATTCATCATATCCATGGTAATTTATGCTCAATCTACTCAAATTCAAACAAATGATCCCCTAACTCCATGAACTTAGTTTCTATATGACTTGATCCCAAGAATTTGGCTTGAGTTTCATATCTATTGTGTGAATTCAAGTGTTGGACCAGCTCAATTCACCAAAACTCTAGCAATTCACTTCAATCTCCTCTTTCTCTCTCTAAATGTTGAACTCTCCTTCCTTCTCTCTCAATTCTCAGCCAAGTGTGTGTATATCCATAAGCTTATTTGGAGTTATTTATATGGTGTGATTAAGTTAGCCTAATCACATATGATTAAGGTTAACTAGTTACACTTAATTCTAGTTAATTCAATCAGTTTATTCTAATTATTTTAATTCAAATAAATTTTCAGTTAAAGTTACCATAAAATTCTAAATATTCTAACTAGCCTATTGGGCTAGTCAATTTCAGTTTCTGAAGTCATCTAAGCTCTCAATTTTTGTATCTAAGTTATCAATTCGAACAGATATTCCATGTAATGACAGATAATCACAAAATTAAACATGTAATCGCATAAATAAACACACAATCATGCAATTATACTTAGTAAAATATCATTATACACTAGTTCAGGGGTCGGAGTCATCACACATCCCTCGGACATGAAATCATGGTTCTGTTCTTGTTTATATAATAGATTAAAATTCTATTAAATTTTCCAAATTTTAGGAAAAGTAAAAATTAAGAATCGATATTAGGGTGAGTTGTATTATACCTTGAGTTACCATAAACTGTTTTATATAAATCATACTTTGTAAATTATATTCACATTTCAAAAGTATTATTTGTTTAATGAACCCTATTTGTATAAAAAAGGAAACCTATAGATATAATTGTTTATTAAATATGATTTTGGGAACATTTTGATAATTGATAATGTGAGCAAATATTACGTAAGTATCACCACGGAGGTCCCATGCCTTGGGGACTTAAATAACCATTGGCCCACCGTTTAGTCACTTTAGTGACCCTGTATTTGTCATAGATCCATTGACACTCTGTTCTGTTTTATACCATGTTTATGATTATATATAGATAAGTTTGAATTATATTTCTGTTAGTTAAAATGATTATTTGTTCAAATTGAAATATTCACTGTTTACCCTAAATAATTATCCATGTTGTTTACCCTAAATAATTATCCATGTTGTTTACCCTTATGCTCTCAATATAACATTCATCACTTTGCCATGTGCTTATAGCTGTTGTACACTTTCAGGTGATGAGTCTTAGGGAGGGGTTTTAACCCCATGTTCATAAGTTTTGAGAGTAGCAAGGTCATCTTGGAGTAGATGCAGTGCACTTTGTAAATATAGTCTAGCTTATCATGTTTTGTAAAGCAAACTACTTTGACGCCTAATTACCTTTTTTATATAAATAAATAAAAACACTATGTCATGCCCCCATACTTGACGTCCCTTTATTCATACCGGTACCTCCACATATGTCATATCATAACCAAAATCTACAACTTGGACATTGAAAACGTTCTTAGGGCGAGGGGTACTAGTTCAAAGGCTATCACTAAGAAAAGTGTTCCTCTTCTTTTCACAAATTTCTTGGGTAGAGGCGTAATTAGATAGCGGGGGTAACCGATATCTAACTCAATACCCATAACTACAATTGGTCTAATATACCTCTCCAATGTATTCTCATCTCTCTACCACAACTATTCTACTGACATTGGGTCTGACTGAAGGTAGATCGGTCTCCCATAAGTCGTTTGAGCATTGGGTTTGAGTGTCTGATTATCTCTTCAGAGTCTCTCCATCCTTTTTTATATAATCAGGCACTCAAACCTAACACTCAAACGACTTATAAGGAGACCGATCAAATATCAGTAGAACAGTTGTGGTGGAGAAATGAGAATACATTAGAGAGGTATATTGGACCAATTGAAGTTGTGGGTATTGAGTCAGAAATCGATTACCCTCACTATCTAATTGCGCCTCTACCTAAGAAATTTGTGGAAAAAGAGGGAAAGCTTTTCCTAGTGATAACCTTCAAAGTAGTATCCCTTGCCCTAAGAACATTATCAATTCAAAGCCATAGATTTTGGTAATGATATGGCGCACGTAGAGGTACCAATGTGAATAAAAGGATGTCAAGTGTGAAGGCATAACACAAGTGTTCCAATATATAAGGACAAGCTGGTATGGGAATTCTATGGGATTCAACAGAGTAGTTGGGAATTTGAGTTCTATATGCAGATGTATTTCCCTGACTTGTTCAAGTTGTAATAGATAGATTAGGGACTAACTACATCTAACCTCTAACTTTTGGATGTGAGTAATGTACCAACGCATATATGAATAAATAAAATTGATGTTTTGTGAATTATGTGTGTAATTATTAGAAATTATTATATACAAATAGAAACTGTGAACTGTTTTCATTTGAAACTTTTATTTTGTAGTTATGGCTAATTATGGCAATTGTATCGGATCATCGGCAAGTGAAGTCAATCCAATAGAAAAAGTTGTTTCTAGTTTCTTGCAAGCTCTACAAACTAGCGTAACTAATGGAATATCATAACGCCGAGAAAGACCAATCACAGTTAAGCAATTCTAGGATTTAAAACCTTCCACGTTCATAGGTAATTCGAACCCATTACTGGAAAAAGCTTGGATCAAGGAAATGGAGAAGATTTTCACACACTACCCTATACAAAAGATGTCATTCGCCACCTTCACTCTTAAAAAAGATGCACAAGAATGATGGCTTCCTACCTTGGAGAAGGAAAAGATTGTGACTTGAGCGAGATTTCTAGAAGTCTTCTATAAGAAGTATTTTTTGGACTCACTATAAAAGAAAAGGTGTCAGAGTTTATAAACTTGAAGCAAGATAGGATGTCGATAGTAGAGTACGAAATTAAGTCCACATGATTAGCTCAATTTGCAACGTAGGTTGTCCGAAAAGCTAAGAAATTTGAGGGAGGTTTAGCAGATGAGATCAAAGGCAAGATTGAAGTTCTAAAATTACCTACATATGCAGAAGTGGTGGACTGAGCGTACATTGCTGAGAAAGGAACTAAGACCTCACATTCTGGATGGATAGGTCAAAAGAAACAATTTTTGGGAGAACCAAGCAGAGGATCAAGCTCTACACCACCAAAGAAAATTAATGCAAGACCCATTAGTTCAATCAGTTTGGCCAACCAGAATTCTGCTACCTCTAGAGGTAGCACCATTCCTAATTGTCCAACCTATGGGAAAGCTCATTGGGGACACTACTACCGAGCAATGGAAGCATACTATAGATGTAGTCAAATTGGTCATTGGTGAAATATTGTCTACAATTTACTAATCCTGAATCGGTTTAGAAACCAGGAATGCCTATGGGAGTGAAGAAAGAACAACAATGTCAATGGGAAGCTTTTGCTTTGGTGCTTGGAAAGCCCAATGTTACTGAAAACGTGGTGTCAGGTACACTTTCTATATGTGATCATTCAACTCATATTCTCATAGATTCTAGATCAACTCATTCTTTTGTTGTTCCACACTGTATTTCCAATTTGACATCGATACCTGAATCCTTGGGATATGCATTATCTGTGTCTTTTCTATCTGGTGGTTTTATACTTAGTACTGATATATAAAAATCTTGTGTTATATTTTTAAAAGGTGAAATTTTATATGTGGATTTGATTCTTCTCCGCATCAATAATTTTGATGTAATCTTAGGAATGGATTGGTTTGCTACCAACCATGTCTCTATTGACTATACAACCAAAAAGGTCTTTCTCCAATTACCAAACCAATGCGAACTTATCTTTGATGGAACTGGAGCATCTACCTCTCTATGTTTGGTATCCTCTATGTCATGACTTCTAAGGAAAAATGTTGTTGTTGTCTATTATGTGGTCGATACTTATTGAGTAGACCCAATACTCAATCCAATGCCCGTAGTTTGGGAATTTCTTGATTTTTTTTTCTAAAGATTTACTTGGTACCCTAGTTGATCAAGATATAGCGACCCCGGGTTTTTCCCCTTTATGTACAATATTCCGGACTTGAGTTCCATGATTGAGTATTGTTGTTTATGTCTCATTCCGTCCTTTAATTCTTGGTATATGAGTTCTAAGATGTCGTGGGCATGTTTCGAACAGGTTGGTTGAGTTTTGGTCTCTAATCTTGTTGCCCAGATTTTTGATGATCCGCTCGAGCGGTCTTATTGCGCTCGAGCAGAGTTTGCATCCTTTCAGCATTTTGTGTGTCTGCAAATGTACTGCAGAAGTGTTTTTCACGCTCGAGCAGAGCTCATTACGCTCGAGCGGGTCTGAGCTCGAGTGGGTATTCAAAGTCTGTAAAAGTACTGGAGGAGTGTATTCTACGCTCGAGCGGGTAGTGCTTTGCTGTTGTGCCTTGGCGCTCGAGCGGGTATATTTGCGCTTGAGCGGGTAAAGTTTTTGTGTCTTACGCTCGAGCGTCCTGTTCTCCGCTCGAGCGGACTATACGTATATCAGATCGCGACTGTGTTATTTTAAATCACTTTTTCAACCCACACTCTCTCTCTAATTTTTCAAAACCCTCATTTGAGAGCTCCTCTCTCTAGAATACAACTTCTCTCTACGAAATCATCTAGCTCTAGTGATCTTCTACCTTAATCCCTTTATATAAAGTGTGGAGCTTGGCTTGGTCTTCATTTGGATCCGAAAATCATTGGGTTTGGAGCACATTCGAGTTTCTTCAACATCTCCTTTGAGTCTCTTCTCTTGAGGTAAGGATACCCTACTCCATCTTATGTGTTTTAATATAAGTTTTAGTCATTTTGATTAGGTGGTGTTGTTTGGAAATTTTGGGAGAGTTAGGGTTCGACTTGAGGTTATAAAAAGGGGGTTTTCAAATGTTAAACTCCATGTGTATGTGAAACCTTGGAAAAATGGAATTATTGTTGTTAAATTGATGAAATTGAACCTTAGGGTTGATATTTGAGAAAAGGAAAAAAATGCCCTAATTATGTTGAATAATTAATTTGGGAAAATGCGAAATTGAATTGAGAATCATGAAATTGGGAAATTGTGAGAGTAAATGGTGTAGTTGGATAAATTAATCACTCACCTATGAAAATGTTGGTATTCTATCTGTTGATAAATTTATTATCTGTTTAGAGATAACTGCTTTGGGCTATCGGTGGAGGATAGACTTGATTGTTGTAGACACTGTATGTTGATTAGGGAAAACTGAAACTAATCACATTGAATATGTCATTGAATATGACGATTGGAATAATACATCGAATATGTGTATTGATTGATCATTGTATATGATAAGTGTTCAAATACATTGTATATGTATATTGTTTGGGAGGAGATAGGGGATGTACTCCATGGTTTGAGAGGAGATAGGGGATGGACTCTCAAACCAGTTTGGGAGGAGATAGGGGATGGACTCCATTGATAACTAAGTTGGTCAGAGTGTCCAGGGTGAAAGTCCTGAAATCTTGATTACGTTTGCATAACGTAGATAATTGAAGTATGGAAGTGCTTTAATATGAGTTGTAATCTGATGTGAATTGTGAATAACGGAAGTGTCTTGATATGAGTTGTAGTCTCATTTAATTGTTTGGCTAGATATTGAGCCAGGTTTATGAATGTAAATTGGATAAGTAAAGGAACATGGAATGAAACACTGATGAAATTGTTATGGGACTGGAATGTGTTGTAAGTTGATTTACAAGTGTTAATCATCTATCAAATGCTAATGTTTTAGTTATTGCTCATACTTGGTTTAGTATATCTCTACTGGGCATTGGCTCACCCTATATGGGACATCATTTTCAGGTTCTGGTGATATGCCACCTCCAAGGACGTAGCTTGGGAGGCTTTGAGGCTGATAGATCTTTTTGGTTGTTCTCTTTTGGTATTACATGTAAGTTCAAGCCAAGGGCTTAAAGTGTATTTGAGTTAGTACTCTCTTTTTGTAACCAAGTGTTGGCTTGGAAAGTTGTAAGCCAGTAGGGCATTTACTTTTGTTGTCAACATATAATACTTTTGTAATGAATACTCTAATGAATGGAAATATGCTTTATTCTCTTATGGCTATGCATGTCAAGAATGTGGGTTTATATGTATTATTTTGAGGGCGTTACAGAGAAGTTGAATTTACCATTGAAACTCAATCCATTACACAACCAATATCGAAAACTCCTTATCGCATGTTGATTGTGGAATTGGAAGAGTTAAAAACACAACTTTAGAAATTACTCGACAAGGGTTTCATTCGACCAAGTACTTCACCATGGGGAGCTCCAATATTGCTTGAGAAGAAAAAGGATGATATAATGAGATTATGTATCAATTATCGAGAACTGAACAAGGTTACCATCAAGAATCGGTACCCCTTGTCACAAATCGATGATTTATTTGATCAACTGCAAAGCACTCAAGTATTTTCTAAGATTGACTTGTGATCTGGTTGTCATCAAATGAAAGTCAAAATCAAAAGTGTCAAGAAGACTACATGCAGAATGCATTATAGACACTATAAGTTCCTTATCATGCCATTTAGCATTACGAACACTCCAGCGGCTTTTGTTGACCTCATGAATCAAGTGTTCAAACCCTATCTTAATGAATTCGTTATTGTTTTCATTGATGACATTTTCATATAATCTAAAACATTGGAAGACCATGAACAACATTTATGATCAGTATTGTAGACACTACGCGATTGCAAACTTTATGCCAAGTTGAAGAAATGCGGATTTTGGATCACTAGTGTACACTTTCTCGGTCACGTCATTGATAAAGATGGCATCTCTGTTGACCTACAAAAGATTACAGCAATCGTGGATTGGTCGCGACCTACTAATGTATATGAAGTTTGGAACTTTTTGGGATTGGCAGGATATTACCTCGAAGATTGCGTCACCATTGACTCAGTTAACCTAGAAAAATATACCATTAGAGTGGACCGACAAACGAGAATGTTGCTTCAAGGAGTTAAAGACTAGACTTGTGACAGCTCCTAGACTAATAACCATTTTGATATAAATAAGTAAAAGCACTGATGCATGTTTTAAAGATATAAATACTTAGGTACCCTTCTATTTTACTTCAATTCCACTTGCATTGTGAATTTATTAATTTTTGGAAAATGGCCTTTGGTAACCATAGTTACTATCCAGTTGTGAAATCTAACCTCTACGTACCAAGGTCAAGTCATGACAAATACAGTCATAATTTGATATAAATTTTGGGACGAAATGTGTATAAGCAGGAAACGTGAGTGATTTTCCTCTTTTGCTCTCATTTCGTAATCATATGTTTGTCACATTACTAACTTTTGTTAAAAACTTATACGGTAGAGTAACAAAAAAGGGACAATGACAATTGGCTAGAAGTACAAGGCGTTGACTGTCATGATTTTATATGTAAGAGCTAAGATGAGATTCGGTGTAAAATGTAGAGGTACAAAGTGTAATTTACCCAAGGTCAATAGTCAAAGTGAGGTTGAGTGTAAAGTGCAGGAGTGCTAAGTGTAATTTGTCTTTTTTTTAATGTACACTCCAACAATATTCTTTATTTTAGTTTTTTTTTAATAGTTATTTAATGTTTTTATAAGAGAGAAAAAGGAAAGAATAAATGATTTAAAAATTAAAAAAAAAAGTAATTAGTAAATAGTCGGTCAGCAAAATTATCTTTTGATTAATCAGTTAAAGACATTTTTCTTGAGTTTAACTATCTTAACTGAATTAATAATTTCAGTAACTTGTTTTGGATGCTCTTAGAAAGTCTTCCTTAAGACAAAACAGTGCAATGCTTAAAAAGCCTTCCTTAGAAAGTCTGCTATTAGCAAGTCTTCCTTAGAAAGTCTTCCTTAAGACCATCTTAGCTGGTAGAAAATGACCAACAAACTTTGTCATACTTTGTAATATAAAAAGATAATAAATATAGAATACTGCTATTACTACTCCATTAATTATTTTAGATCCTTTATTTTTTAATTTTTTTTATTACAATAATAACCTCAAATGACATTATTAAAAAGGATATCAATAATTTTGGGATGTCATATCTCACAATTAAATCCACATACTCACTACATCATGCGTTAGGGTTTATGAGAGTACCCACCTCCATCACTACCCATCCATCTTCCCTAAATCCCACCTTCAAAATCTACCCGCCTCAAAACCTTGAAAACCCTTTGGCATCAATATTCCGACAGCAACAGTGATAACCATTTAATTACATACACTTCTCCGGTAATAACAATGAGTGAAAATTTTTCCGATAACCACAACTCCATGAGACAAGAAGAATACAACAATAAAAGTTTAGAAGTGGTTCATATCTTTGATGATCTTTATTTTAGTTATTTTTTTTTAAATAGCGATTTAATGTTTTTATAAGAGAGAAAAACGAAAGAATAAATTATTTAAAATTTAAAAAAAAAAGTAATTAGTAAATAGTCGATCGGCAAAATTATCTTTTGATTAATCTGTTAAAGACATTTTTCTTGAGTTTGACTATATTAACTGAATTGATAATTTCACTAACTTGTTTTGGATGCTCTTAGAAAGTCTTCCGTAAGACAAAACAATGAAATGCTTAAAAAGTCTTCCCCAGAAAGTTTGCTATTAGCAAGTCTTCCTTAGAAAGTCTTCCTTAAAACCATCTTAGCTGGTAGAAAATGACCAACAAACTTTGTCATACTTTGTAATACAAAAGAATAATGGCATTGTGGTTAAGGCTTGGGGTTTAAGCCCCAAGGTCACATGTTCAATTCCCCTCTCCCTTGAGCCAATCTCCTGGGTGAAGCATAGTTGGTTAGGAGGTTGGACCTCAAGTTGTCTAATTAGCACTTGGTGTGGGTTCAATGCTCCCCCGCTGTGCTAGTTCTGACTTAAGCGGAGCTTGTCTTGGGAGGTCGGGGCAAGTTTCTAGGTTATAGTCTCCTCGCTCGGAACGGCTAACAAGACACCCTGCTGATCTCTGCAAGGGGCGTTGCCTTGGACCTGCGGGAGGGTAGGGAGTATTTTCCTGTAACAAAAAAATAAATAAATAAATAAATAAAAATATAGAGTGCTGCTATTAGGATTATATTAATTATTTTACATTTCTTATTTTTCAATTTTTTTATTACAATAATAACCTTAAGTGAAATTACTAAAAAGGATATCAATCAGTGTGTTTAGTTTCAGTTTTCTGAAAATTGAGTTTTTTGTTTTTAGTGAATATTTTTTAAATTTTAAGCAATTTTTTTATTTTTTTAGATACACCTTACTTAGATGTATCTAAATAGTAAAATATTTGTGAAAAAATATTTTATAAAATTAATAAATACACAAAAATACAAAAAATGTACTGATTTTTTAGTAAAACAATCACAAAACTTTGCCGTCTATACAACTTTGCCTCAAATTAGTAAACCTGTTTATTCAACACACACACATTTACCTGAAGATGACACTGAATCTCAAGATTCCCCAACCCAAACTGATTTCGAGGTTATACCTCCAATTAATCCTCAATTAATGACTATTAGTAAACCTTTTGCTCCCGATCTTGATAAATTACACATTGAATTTAAATCTAAAATTAATAAAATCAAACGTCATGCTTATCGACTTAAATATAATTCTAATCAACAATCCATAATCACTCGAAAATGGTACAAATTTATGACTGAACATAATATTGAAATTCCTTTCTTTGAATATTTAGAAGATCATTACAAAGAAGTTAAAACAATCACAAAACATAAATGGAACACTTCTCCTAATACTACTGTTCGTTCTAGTCACCCTCCTTTATCCACTATACTCATTGAACATCAATGATCTACTATACAGGCCTCTCCCTTTAAGTTAACTAGCACTGACCCTGAAATCAAAAAAGTTATTGAACAAAATAATTATACTAATCAATGTTTAAAAACGATTGGTAAACAATTAGATAAGATAGAAACCAACTTAGAAGATTATTAAGCTAATCATACCTCTTCTAGTAAACAAACTTTAGACCAACCACTATTAAATTTACCTACTAATCGGTCTAAATGAGACAGTCTAATAACTAAAGATGATTCTACTATCAAAGTTATAGAACAATTATTTTCTAAATTAACTACTGAAGAGGCTTCTCTTTCTACTGAAAAAGGTCTTACTGTTTTAAATCAACAACCTACTCTAGAACCTATTTCTACTCAATCAAAAACTGATACAACTGATAATGAAATTAATATCTTAGCCCAACAATTTCAATCGACTAATCTTAATAAACTTTATTATCCTAAACCAACTCCAACCACTCTTACAAAAAATTGGTATTCTCAACCCACACCACCTGATCTCCAATATGAAGAGACTAATCTTAGTAATCAATTTTCTGTATCTGCTAAAAAGTTATATGAATGGAATATCGATAGTCTTAGTGAAGATCAAATCCTTCAAAAATTAAATCATTTATCTATGGTTGCAAATAGTTATCTTGGTAATTACCCTGATTATACTCAACCTGAAATTGTCTCATTAATAACCTCTGGTTTTACTGGTATGCTCAAATCTTGGTGGGAAAAATATCTTACTGACGAACAAAGAGAATCCATTTTACATGCAAGTCAAAAAGATGAAAATGATTTACCTATATTTGATGAAAATATTGGCTACTATATACCTGATGGTATTAATACTTTAATCTATACCATAGTCCAACATTTCATAGGTACCCCTACTAATATTTATTCTCACATACATGATCAACTTAGTGATCTTACTTGCCCTACATTAAGTGATTTTCGATGGTATAAAGATGTTTTTACCTCTAGAGTTATGTTTAGAGAAGATTGTACTAAATCCTTTTGGAAAGAAAAATTTATAAATAGATTACCCAGTCTTTTTGCTCATAAAATTAGAGATGTACTTAGTCAACCTACAGGTATTATTGAATATGATAATTTAACTTATGATGATATTATTAGTACTATTCAAAAAAAAGGTTTAAAAATGTGTATTGATCTTAAACTTAGTCAAAAAGCTGTTAAAGATAAGCATAAAGCTAAATATGAATTAGATAACTTTTGTGAACAATATGGTTTACCCCCAGTAGCACCTTCTCGCCGTAAAAAACATAAATACAATAAACATAAGTCTTCTTCAAAATATTCTACTAAATATAGAAAGAATTATTCACCTTCCAAATCCACTGATAAATTTTATACTAAACCTAAAAAGAAATACTATAAGAAATCACACCCAAAATCAAAGTCTACTAAAGATATTACTTATTATAATTGTGGTAAAAAAGGTCATTATTCTAATAAATGTAAAGAAAAACAAAAATTAAAAGAAAAGGTTAATCAACTCCACATTAATGATGAATCCAAGAATCAATTATTTGAAATTTTTCAATTAAACCAATCTGCTAGTAATTCTGATAATGATTCTAGTAATCCTCAACATACATCTTCTGATTACCATTCACCTAGTGATAATTCTGATAATGATATTGAATTAGGATGTAATGATGTTTGTTGTAAACCAGTTAAACAAATTACTGTTCTTACTAAACAGAATCAAGAAGAAACCGCTCTTATTGAATTAATTAGTAGATTAGAAGATCCAGAATTAAAACAAAAATATACTGTTAAATTAAAATCTTTATTGACTGATAAGAAATTGAAACCTGACAAACCAATTATTAGTCTATCTAAAACCTTAGAAAGATTTAGGAATAAATCAAAAGAAGTTACTCTCCAAGATTTACAACAAGAAATTAATCAAATCAAACATTTAATCAAAGATTTACAAAATAAAGATAAATTATTAGAAGATGAGATTACTGTTTTAAAAATTAATAAAAGTTTAGATAATTTCCAAGCTAATGATGCCATTTCCCCAGAAGAATCTGATAATGAATCTGAACATACTAATCCTAATAATCTTTTATTTGATAATCGATCCACTCATTCCTCTGAAAACAAAAGATTAAATCTTCTCAATAAAATACATATTCAAAAATAGTACTCCAAAATTAAACTAGTAATTAATGATTTTGAATTAGAAGTTATTGCTCTTATTGATACTGGTGCTGATCTTAATTGTATTCAAAAAGGATTAATCCCTACTAAATATTACGAAAAAACTAGTGAAAAATTAACTTCTGCTAATGGTAGGCAAATGCATATTAAATATAAATTACCAAAAGTTCATATTTGCCAGAATAATGTTTGTTTTAAAACATCTTTTGTTTTAGTCCGAAATATGACTGATAAAGTTATTTTAGGAACACCATTTATATTTTTGCTATATGCCTTTACTACTTCCAATCAAGGAATAACTACTCAAGCCCTTGGCCAAACAGTTACTTTTAAATTTTTATCTCCCCCTGAAACTCTTGAATTACATCAATTAAAAGATTATTCTATTTTTCAAACTATTAATAGATTAAGTCGTCAGTTAAGATTTCTTAAAGAAGAAATTAATTACAAAAGAATTGACCAACAATTAGCTGACCCAATTCTTATATCTCAAATTGAAGAATTTAAATTAAAATTAGAAACAACTGTTTGTTCAACTCTTCCCACTGCCTTCTGGCATAGGAAAAAACATGTAGTTACACTTCCATATATTAAAAATTTTAATGAACGACAAATTCCTACTAAATCTAGACTTATTCAAATGAATCATGAATTAGTTGAAATGTGTAAAAAAGAAATCAATGAATTATTACAAAATAAGATTATTAGTCATAGTAAATCACCTTGGTCTTGCCCTGCCTTTTATGTTAACAAAAATGTTGAATTAGAACGAGGTGTCCCTCGCCAAGTTATTAACTATAAACCATTAAATAAAGTTTTAGAATGGATTAGATATCCAATTCCTAACAAAAAAGACTTAATCAAAAGACTTAGTCAAGCTGTCATTTTTAGTAAATTTGATTTAAAAAGTGGATTTTGGCGAATCCAAATTCATCCTAAAGACCGATATAAAACTGCTTTTACTACACCCTTTGGTCACTATGAATGGAATGTCATGCCTTTTGGATTAAAAAATGCACCTAGTGAATTTCAAAATATAATGAATGATATTTTCAATCCATTTAGTCATTTTCCCATAGTTTATATAGATGATATTCTCATTTTTTTCAAAATCAATTAGTGAACATTGGAAACATCTTACCGCTTTCTTTTATACTATCAAGAGTCATGGTTTAGTCATATCTGCTCCTAAGATTAAATTGTTCCAAACTAAAGTCAGATTTTTAGGATAAAATATTCACCAGAATACAATTCTACCAATTAGTCGCTCTATTGAATTTGCTTCTAAATTTCCTGATGAAATTCTAGAGAAAACCCAGTTACAACGTTTTCTAGGATCACTTAATTATATTGCTGAATTTTATAAGGACCTTAGGAAAACTTGTCAACCCTTATTTGATCGATTAAAGGACAATCCTCCCCCTTGGTCTCCTACTCATACTACTATTGTTAAACAAGTTAAACAATATGTCCAGTCTTTTCCTTGTCTTGGTATTCCTACTGAAAATTCCTTTAAAATTATTCAAACTGATGCTTCTGATATTGTTTATGGTGGTATCCTTCTCCAGAAAGTCACTCCTCAGTCATCTGAACAAATTGTTCGATTTCATTCTGGTGTCTGGAATAAAGCATAAAAGAATTATAGTACTATTAAACAAGAAATTTTATCTACTGTTTTATGTATTAGTAAATTTTAAGATGATATTTTAAATCAAAAATTTTTACTTCGTGTTGATTGTAAATCTGCTAAGTATGTTTTAGAAAAAGATGTTCAAAATCTTGCTAGTAAGCAAATTTCTATATTAAATATTTTTTATTTTGACATTGAATATATTCCTGGTTGTCAAAATTCTATTCCTGATTTTCTTATCAAAGAATTTTTACAGGGTGGTTAATAATGCCTATTCCCTCTATTTCATACCATAAATAGAAAATTAAACACTACAAATCCCTGATTAAGCATACTGCTTCTCGCCTTGCTTTGCTTAAATCAACCCATTCACCCACTAAACGTGCTCAATATATTCAGTTCCATCGGATTAAAGCTCAACGCCAGCAACTTTCTCATTATATTAATTGTTTACATTCACATACTGATCAATTAGATATCCTATGTGGATGCTAATCTCATTTATCTATTTCACAGATGTCTCGTCCCAGGCCTCTTTCTAAAGCCTTGGTTCCATGCGGTCAACCTTTTGTTCCTCTTGCTTTGGAGTTAGTCACCAAATATCACCCTGCTGAATTGGTTAACCATTACCAAATTCTTGGTAATATTCCAAAGCCCAGTTATACATCTGCTTTGGCTACTGATCCCTTTGCTTCATCTAGTCAAGCAGTTACTCCTTACCCTCCTAACCCTATTAAATCTGCTCGGTCTGATTATGTTAAATCTACTACTACTAATCTCTTTTTCAAAGAACCCAGTCACCCAAAGAGTCATACTGTTCATGATCTGGTAAAATCTTACTTCCCTTCTGGATGGCATTTTGTTCCTCTCTATCCAGAAAAGACAATTACCTTCTATAAAGATATCCTGTTCAATCATTAGTCTGTTGTGATTAAACCCATTTATGATCGTACTTACACAAGTAAAATTGTGTATCATTCACTCTATATTCATAACTTTGTTTCTCTGGATGATTGGGGTTCTCCTTACCAACTAAGAGATTTGCCTGATCATTCAATTCAATACAGTTACTATGATTACATTGATACTTGGTTCAAAGTTCTCTTGTATCAAAATGAGTCAAATAGTCACTCCTGGTTTCTCCAGTTTGATCAAAAATTCAAATCTGAATTACCTACTTGGTTTCTACGATGGTGGTCTCAGTATGGCGCCATCCCAGAAATCTTCCCATCCGTAATTATGGAACAAGTCAACTATTTCTCCACTGTTTTCTCATTCACTCCACAGCAAAGGAAATTCCCTCCATTGCTTATTTTTATATCCAAATACAAAATCTCTTGGATATTCAAATGGCAATATGGTATTTCTGATGATGTTATTTACCAGCAACACATGGTTAAATGGTGGGATAATTTCAAGATTCCACGCATTGTTGAAATTGTTCAAACTGAATTCCCAATCAACATTCATGCCCCTACACCTGCCATGATTAAAGCTCAGCAGAACCCAACTACTCCATTAACACAAGGAAGCCAGCTTCCTCCAGTCAATCTTGGAAGCCCAACATCCAGTTCTTCCAAGCCCAAGTCATCCAAATCAAAGATAAAATTCAAGTCAACAAAGCCCAGTACTGACCAGCCCAAGTCAAAAGATAAGCCCAAATCAAAGGTTAAGCGCAAGTCCAAGTCATCCAAAGATGAGCTCCTCCAAATGGCTCGTCTCCTCATGGCCCAAGCCAAGTCAGACTCGGATAACAGCAGTTCAAAAGATGGTTCAGACAGTTCAAACTCTTCTGAAGGTTCAACTACTCAAAATCCATATGGACCAAAGTTTCAAGATGCTCAGGACCCATATGCTTAATTCAGTCATTGGATTCTATATAGCTATAATTATCAGCTTCAATCAATACTCGTCTTTTGAGAAAAGCTGCTGATAGATATATCTATATTGATTCCCTCAGTCACATGCCTCCAAGCAATGAATAGTGAAAAAAGTTAATTTTACTGTTCACTATTCATCAAAAAGTCAACATTACTATTCATCATTCATCATGATTCATCCAACCGACAAATTCAGCACAGTAAAAAGCAACCTTCAACTTTAGTCACTCACCGAAAGCAGCAGACAGCTCCCATGTGCTCCTGATGCTCCTTTCAAGTCAGAATCATTCACTCACAAGGCTAACAGTAGTCTCTTTTGATTATAAAAGAGCCTCTTCAATCAAGAATAAGGCAGAGTTAGAAAAATTGAGAGTGCTCTTTCCTCAAAAAATAGCTATCTCGGTAATTTTCTTTTCAAGTCCATTTTCAAGTTATGTATTTTGAAGAGTTGTTTATTTCACTCCATTAAACAATTGTAAGTTTTATTACTAATGTTTATTTAAACTGTTTTGTTTTATTATTTATTATTATTTATTTTATTTAACTTATTATTAGTATTTTTAGTGCTGTTTCCTTCTTCATGTTCTTGCTTCTGTTTTTGTATTTTTGTGTATTTTTTGGTATTTAGTGTATTTTCTAAATATTTTTTTTCAAAAAAATTATACTTTTTAAGTGTATTTATGCTAGGTGTGTCTAAAATTTTAAAAAAAAAAAAACGCTTAAAATATTTTTAAAAAAAATCATTGAAAACATTAAAATATGGAAAATAAAGTAGAATTTTCTAAAAAATGTTTTCTAAAAACTAAAACCAAACAAGCTGAATGTTTTTTGTTTCAGTTTTCTGAATTCAGTTTTTTGAAAAATGTGTTTTTTGTTTTTTTGTTTTTTGTTTTTTGTTTTTCATGTTTTTTTTTTTTTAGTAAATATTTTTAAAATTTTAAGCAATTTTTTTACTTTTTTAGATGCACCTTAATTAGATATATCTAAATAGTAAAATATTTGTAAAAAAATATTTTAAAAAATTAATAAGTAAAATATTTGTAAAAAAATATTTTAAAAAATTAATAAATACACAAAAATACAAAAAAAAATGTATTGATTTTTTGTATTTTTTTTGTATTTTTTGGTATTTAGTGTATTTTTTAAATATTTTTTTCACAAATATTATACTTTTTAATTGTATTTATGTTAGGTGTATCTGAAATTTTTTTTAAAAATTACTTAAAATATTAAAAAAATTTATTGAAAACATTAAAATATGGAAAATAAAAAGTAAAATTTTCTGAAAACTGTTTTCTAAAAAATAGAACCAAACAAACTGTAATTTTTGGACATCTTATCTCACAATTAAGCCCACATACTCACTATATCATGAGTTAGGATTTATGAGAGCACTCACCTGCATCACTACCCATCCATCTTTCCCAAATCCCACCTTCAAAACCTACCCACCTTAAAACCTTGAAAACCCTTTGGCGGCAATATTCCAGCGGCAACAGTGATAAACATTTGATTACATACACTTCTCCAGCAATAACAATAAGTGAAAAATTTTTCGACAACCACAACTCTATGAGACAAGAGGAGTACAACAATAAAAGCTTAGAAGTGGTTCATACCTTTGGTGGTGTTCTTAATTTAAAGGAGATTGGTTTTGTAAGAATAATTTTTTTTTTTTTTTAAATAACAAAAAATAATAAAAACTGTTCGTCATTTTTTCAAAACTGAACTCTCAAATATATGACTGAAATTCGGGAACACAAGTCCGAACATTGTTTATTTATTCAAGAACAGGTAACCGAACATATCTTATTTGTTCAGAAACAGATAACCGAAACAGCAACAGAAGCAGGAAAACAAAGGAGGTTGGACCACCCTTGGGTGGTCAATCGACCGATCGACCGAGAGGTGAAATCCTACCCATTTTTGCTCACACAGAGAGCATACAAATACAGTGAGGCCATAGATGAATGATAAAAAACCAACTGGAGAAGTATGAAAGTAGATTGTGTTGTGTGTGTAAAAAGCGGTACAAGAAAAAAAAAATCAAACAAATTGACAAACCTTGTAATGAAGTAGAGAAAAATTTCTTAATCACACAAATTTTTTCCATTAGTTTTGGGAGATTCCACCGTCATGGGTTTTGTTGGGATTTTGGAAGAGAGGCTTTTGAGGATGTAGGGGTGTGCATTTGAACAGGCAAAATGTTTTTACAAGAATAATTTTGGAATTATTTGAAGGGAGAAAAGAAATTTTAAAAATTTTATAATTTATAAATATAAGTCCAAAGAAATGAAATATCCAAAATAATTAATAAAGTGCTAATAGCAACACTCTAAATATAACATTAGCAAATCAACATAGCATCTCAATCGTCCATTCAGTACCATAATCTTAATTAATGATCCACAAAGAAGCGAATATGAAGTTGATAGCCACTTTCTCTTTTATCTTTTATTTTTTATTTTTTTATAATCAGATGTTCAGCCCAACTTATACACATCTCGACCAATCTCGAGACCTACATGAATCGGGCAAATCTCATGCTGAGCCCATAGGTGTGGCCCCAAAAAATTGATGACACCTAGTGAGAGTTGAATCTAAAACCTGAAGAGAGCACACCTCAAACCTCAAGCTACACTCACTAAACCTGGAGGGAGCCACTTTCTCTTGAATAAGAATGATCAATAATTAATGGGTCCAATCAAGAACTTTATGAGGGCATGTTTGATTAGTAAGATTATAGTATAGAATTGAAATTATCAGTTTATGGACTTACAATCTCATGTTTGATTGAAAATTTTATCAACGGGATTACATGTACGGCAGATATTCAATCTGATAAAATTGATAAATTTTTAGTATTAAGAGGGATTGGGATCATAATTTCAAATATAAAAGAAAAAATAAATAAATATATATATATATATATATATATATAATAAATGATTATCTCATTAATTTAATTGAATAACAAATCATATACTAATTCATAAGATTAATTCTACCACTATCAACCTAGTTAATCAAACAAGTGCTATATTTTTGTTTGTGACGAAACCTATAAACAAATACAGATCACTTTCATATCACAAAACTTCTTCTGTGCTACAAGAGTTGGAGCTGACACGGCACATAATTTAGAATCTTTGAACCAATTTTAATATGTTTTTCTTTTCTTTCTTTTTTTTTCTCTCCATTTTTGTCAATTTTTCAAAAAAAAAAAATAGGAGACTTTTAGTCCCTAAAAATATTGAATAAAAAGTCCACAAAATTAAAAAAAAGTCCCTAATCCGATGTAATTGAACAAAACACTATTTTAATCCGTTTTGGTCTTTAATAGAATTTTTTTTTTTTTTAACTTTCAAAGAGTTGAGTCTGAAAGTTTGAAAAATATAACAAAAAAAAAAGGGGTCAATTAGCCTATTTCCCCTGAAATTTATGACAATTACAAAAATTTCTCCTCAAGTTTTTAAAATTACATTTACCTCTCATGTTAGTCATGTCTGCCAAACTGAGCTAACAGAAAATATCTTTTTACCTTTTACCCTCATTTGTTTATTCATTTATTCATATGAAATTCAAAAAATGTTCACACATAAAATAAATAAATAAAAATTTAAAAAAAAAAAAAAAACTGATTATAACACACAATCACTGTCACATTTCTTCCTCCACTGTTTACATTTTTTCAATTTGCTTCACGTACAACAAATTATTATTATCATTGTAACATATGCATAAATCCTACACTGCATAAATGCAATTTGACTTATTTTTTATTTTGTTAACTTTTGATTTATTGAACTGAAAAAGCCATTTTATCACCCCAAAAAAAACATTAATTAATTAATTAAACAGTGAAATGAACTGACTTGTAAGCCGTAGTAAAAAAGACTCCATAATCCATTAATTTTCATGTTGTTATATTTCTTTTGATCAATTTTAAAGTAGAGTTTGATTTATCCTAATAAAAAAAATAGAATAAAATGATCATTTTTCAAACTTCTTATGTTATGGCCACTCTCTTACAATAGTTAATGGTAATTTCATTTTTAATAATACACTTTTTATAAATTTAAAAAAAAAATGGATTAATTACAAAAAAACCCAAGGCTTCGCATGTTTTTCAATTTAAACTCCAAAATTTCAATTTCAACAAATTAAACCCTAGAGTTTCATCCGTATTTCAATCTGGCCGCTCCATCTATCTTCATCATATTAAATTAACGAAAATCTGGGCAGAATTTCATATTCAAACACTTGTATCTCCCTCGTCGTAACTTCGTTTCGCCTCATTTTTGCGTCATTGGATTCATCTCATGGCCTAGTTTTCATTCCACTCTTCATACGCCTTGTTCCACATCTTTTTACTTGCCGTTGGAGCTCCGAAAATTGGCCAAAAATAAGATTTTTCTCTCTTTGGGCAAAATTTTCATATTCAAATCCACATATTCAAGCACTTGTATCTCCCTCATCGTAACTTCATTTCACCTCATTTTTCCGCCGTTAAATTCAACTCATGACCTAATTTTTATTCCATCCCTCATATGCCTTGTTTCGCCTCTTTTTGCATGCCGTTGAATCTCCAAAGTTGGCCAAAAATAAGCTTTTTCTCTCCTCTTTTTTTTTTTTTTTTCCTTCTTCCTCCTCCGCAGCTGTGATACCCCTATTCCGTAATATGCTAAATTGGTCCTCAATTTGAATATGATTATGTGTTTAGCATGATTTTATGTGCCATTATGTGAATGTATGTGATTTTGTAGTTTTATCTGTTCACCGTAGGCATATCTGTTTGAATAATTCGCTTCGGAAATTAAATTGAGAGCCTTATCGGTCACAGAACCTGAAATTGATTACGCCATCGTGATTGGCATAATTTTTAGAGCCTACGGTAAAATTTAATTGAAAATTTATTCAGGTTAGTTTAAATCGATTAAATTGATGAATAGTGCCAAATTGCATTATTATTATTATTATATTGTGAGTGGGGATTTATGTAAAGGCATTTTTCACTCAATTCCCTTCCTTTTACTTCATTTGGGCTGATCAACTCTCTAGAGAGAGGCAAGGCCGGCTGTTAGAGTGAGAAGGGAGAGAATTGAGCAAATTTGGCCTAAAGCTTGGAAATCTTGGAGATTTAGCCCAAGAATTGACTAGAGCTTAGGAGATCAAAGCTTCTAGGTGAGTGATTCTTGGATTATGGTTTGTGATTTTGTGTGTTCAAGCTAATTTGGTGATCAAGAGTAAGATTGAAAGGAGATTGGGTTGTATTTGTTGAATTGAAGCCTAATATGTGCATGCATGTAGGAAATCACCTTGATATGGCATGTTTGAGCACAAATGTGTATAATCCATGTGAAATGTTAAAGGAAACTCATGTCTTGATCACCCTTGTGTTACCTAAGTTGAGAATGTGGCTAATTCATCACATGCATGTGCAATTTGAAAAGATAGGAGCTTGAAATGCATGAATGTGTATGATAGAGTTGAAGTTGATGTCAATTTGAAACATGCAAGTGTGTAATTCTTGAAATTGGGCTTCCTAATGTTGTAATCTTGTATTGGTAGCATGTTAACATGTGTAAATGTCTAATTTGAGCCATTGCATGCACATTTTGTTGGTTGGAATTCAAGTTGGAGCTCAAGAACTCAATCTGGAAAACCCAGATTTTTGAGGTCCGCTCGAGCGGGGAAATGGCCGCTCGAGCGGGAAAATCGTGCTCCCAGCACTTTTTGCAGAATTAGGTGTCCGCTCGAGCGGGATATCTCACGCTCGAGCGGGGAACTTTTGTGGACAGGCCTTCCGCTTGAGCGCTCTATTCCACGCTTGAGCGTATTTTTCATGCAACCAGTACTTTTGCAGGCCTTAAGGGTCCGCTCGAGCGGGAAAGTTTACGCTCGAGCGGGGACCCTGTTTTCTGAAATTCTGAAAATGCATTATGTGTTCTGTTTTCCGTTCTCTTTCACTTGTAAGCACTCTTAGGCATATGTTAAGCATTGTAAATGAGTTAATGAGATAAGAATAAAGCCTAAAGAGGAATATGTGAATTAAAGAACGGATTGAACTGTTAGTGACCCTTTTGTGTTCATGATATGTGTAGGGTCAAGCTCCAGGGCAAATCCACAAGCCGATCACTGTGAGTAATATCGATATTCGAATGCTTATGAATGTCCAATTGTTTATTCCCTTATGAGCTTTATGAGTTGTTAATTGGGATTGTGGAAAAAAGTCTGACATGATTAAATGAATGGACCGAAGGTCATTTTGATAAACATGAACAGACCAAAGGTCGTTTTGATAAAATTGAATGGACCGAAGGTCGTTTTGATAGAAATGAATGGACCAAAGGTCGTTTTGACTTATATGAATGGACCAAAGGTCGTTTTGGCTTATATGAATGGACCAAAGGTTGTTTTGACATGAATGAGTGGGCCGAAGGCCGTTTTGACATGAATGAGTGGGCCGTAGGCCGTTTTGACAAGAATGAACGGGCCGAAGGTCGTTTTGACAAGAACGAACGGGCCGAAGGCCGTTTTGACAAGAATGAACGGGCCGAAGGCCGTTTTGACATAATGAATGAGCCGAAGGCCGTTCTGACATGAATGGGAATCTGAAAAGAGGCCAAAGGCCTGAATGTTTAAACTACAAGTCACTTGATTTGAAATTCGTATAGTTATATGTCTGTTAAATAGAAATATGAATTGGGCCCGAGGCCGTTTGGAACCTGTTGTTCTACATTATTATGTAACTTCTGTATTTGATATTATTCACTGGGCTATCGTCCATGCTCATTCATGTGTTTGTAGGTGAGCCAAGAGAAGCCCAAACCCAGCCCCAATGAAGTCTGCCATGAACAACACGAGTTTTGGAGAGTCAGCCTTGCGTCTCACGCACGAGACCCATCCTTGCCATTTTGTTATGTATTTACGTTTTATCTTGTTGGCAAGGACTTTGTGTATATTTGTATATAGTCTATTATGGGTCGACTCAGTTTAGATGATCCTGTCTGTAAAGAAGTTTATGCTTCTGTACTTTTGATATGGGTTATTAACGTATATGAGTATGGTTTGTTTTGAAGTGCATATAAGCACGGCTCTATGGACAAAGTTTTTAATTTCTGCTTCCGTTTGGCCCCTTTACTCTATTGAGTTACGTCTGTTTTGGTTTGAGGCCGTAAGTAATCTTAGGATTACTGGCCGGTTATGTCCTTAACCCATAGGGGCGGGTTCGGGTCATGACAGCAGCTCCTCCTCCTAGCTTGCTGCTGCTGCTTCATTATCATTATCTGCAAGATGAGGTAGTGGTGGTAATGGTGGCGGTGTCGTCGAGTAGTGATAGGTATACAACTACACAAAAAAATCAAAAACCAAATGGATTGGTGAGCATGTTAGGGCGCCTTGGTTTCCAATCAAGCATCATCCATTGCATCTCGACCGCCAAGAATATTGTTGTGATAGCAACAAGAAAAAAAAAATTAAAGAGAGAGAGAGAGAGTTATTTTTGGCCAACTTCGAAGCTCCGACGACATGCAAAAAGAGGTGAAACAAGACATGAGGGATGGAATAAAAACTAGGCCATGAGATGAATCTAACGATGTGAAAATGAGGTGAAACGGAATTGCGACGAGGGAGATATAGGTGCTTAAATATATGGATTTTAATCTAAAAATTGTCCAAAGAGAGAAAAATCTTATTTTGGCCAACTTTCGGAGCTCCGACGGCAACTAAAAAGATGTGAAATAAGGAGTATAAAGAATGGAATGAAAACTAGGCCATGAGGTGAATCCAGCGACACAAAAATGAGACTAAACAGAGTTACGACGAAAGAGATACAAGTGTTTGAACATGTAGGTTTGAATCTGAAATTCTCTCCAGATTTCCGTTAGTTTAATATAACGGAAATTGACGAAAGAGCCAAATTGACCCCAAAAAATTGAAAAATAAGTGAAATTCTAGAGTTTTTTTTTTTTTTTTTGGTAATTAACCAAAAAAAAAAATTTAAAAAAAAAAAAAAAAAACATTGAGCAAACCAAACATCCCACCCCAATAGACCAAACACAACATAAGCTACTTTTTCTTCCAAATATTACTCTAACTAACGTAATAATATAAGAACAAGTTGTAAAAAGGTTTGTATCATTTAATTAATCTATTCAGAATTTTATTATAAAAGTTAATGTATAATCTATATTCAATTTTTACATAATAGGGTCTATACTTAAAATGAATTTAAATCACATATTAAACTTTCTTTAATAAATATATGAGTGAAAGTTTTAATTATATTGCATGTAGGGACGAAACTGTGTAGGGATCACGAGGGACTCCAACCCCTTCCGATTTTCAACAATTTGTTATTAATTTTATATTTTTGAGTATTTATAAAAATGTATAATAAGTTGATTTTTTAATTTTGTAAAAATTATTTTACTAACTTCTTATTTCATTAGTATTTGAGATGTCTAATAAAATAATCTCTAATTATTTCACATTTTAAATAATAATATCAATTTTATCGAGTCAATTTTATTAAAACAACACGTTACATGTCAATTATATTTTGAATTTTAAAAATCAAATGGTATGTATACTTTTTTATGAGTAATGTTAGAGAACCTAAAGTTTCATCATTATATTTATTCACAAAGACATGGCAGGGATTAAGTCTTAATTGATTAATTTCTAAATTGGTGGTACTATATATACCAATTAATATATTAACTAGTGTACCAATACTAGTTATGATATTATTATTGACCTCACTCATTATATAAATTATAAATACTAAAAACATCTTAAATTATATCACATCATCAATTGGTACAGTAGTTAATACACTAATTGGTGCATATAGCCACTACAAGAATTTGGTACAGTAGTTATTCTTTCTAAATAAATCAACTAATGTGTAAAATTTAATATCATTGAGTGTAAATTTAAACATTTTTCAAGAATGTTAAGTATTTTTCACTTTTTATTATCAGATTATATCGATCAATAAATCACTTAAAACACTGGTTTAACTGATTGTATACTAAGATATAATAATTCAAAACTGAAAAAACTACATATTGGACTTATTTAGTTTTCTCGAGAAATATTTTTTTAGCAATACTTATATAAAAAATTATATTCAATTAATAATGCATCAAAACTAATTCAATATAATTTATGCATATACATTGACCCCTCCTGAACAAAATTCCTGATTCCGCCCCCTAGTTGCATTGTTGATAGAAAAAATGTTTGAATCATTTAGCCCCTATTTGAGAATTGACTATTTTAATTGACTTTTTAAATTTTTACAAAAAGACAAAAATAAAAGACAATGTGATAACCTGTGATATTTTTTGACTAAAAACCAAAGTCCCCAAAATAGTCGAAACCCATTGCCTATTATTTTGGGTTTTTTTTTTTTTAAGTATATATATATATAATATGAGAAATTCTATAATGCACCACGTTTTGCAATGTTTACCATATGCCTCAGTTATAACGTTTGTAATATTTGGTTATGCCATATTATAGTGTTAGTTATTATGACTTGGTTCTGACTCATTATAATATTAATTATAATTTCTTGTGATATTAATTATAACCTGCTATGACTATTATTTTGGTTATGATACAAAAATTCTTTAGTTATATGTTATGTAATGTTTGGTTATGACTCTCTCTTTTTTTTTCTTAGAATTGAAAATGATTTAATTATGACATGATATTTTGAATATCACATCTTGTATATGATTTATGTATGGTTTCTTCAACCCTTGAGGTAGGGTTGAGCAAGGAATCCGTGAAATCCGTAATCCGATCCAGTCCAGTCCAATCCGATAGGTTTGGATTGGTTTTTTGAATCCGCAGTTTGGTTTCGGATTGAAGAATTAAAAATTCGTAGTCTACAGATTGGTTCTGGATTGAACCCCACGGTTCCGGATTGGAACCGATCCGGACCGTATACAAATAGTCTATATTTTTATTATACATCCTCCCTCATAGTATCTTCTCTTATTCTATATAAAATCTAAACTCAAACTTAAAACCGTATAATATCTTCTTTTATTACTTTTGTTTGTTAGTTTTTAGTTTTAATTTGTAATGGACTAAATATTTATGGTGAAACCAGTTTTCTTATAGTTATTTAAATTCTAGAACAGTATGTCGCTATTATAAAAAAACATGTTGCTATTGTGGAACTAATATAGCGCTATGTTTATATTTTTATGAAATTAAAGTGTTATATATATATTTTTGTTATTTAATTATGTGAATCCGTGGTCCTAAACCGATCCAATCCGTATTTAAATGGATTGGTTCGAATTGGTTCCATGATTTAAACAGATTGGATTGGTTCCAATTTTTTAGAAACCGTAGATAATGGATTAGTCCTGGTTTTACGCCAATCCGGTCCAATCCGGACCATGCTCACCCCTACCTTGAGGGCTTATTTTGCTTTGGCAAACTAACAATTTGGTGACCCGGTGAATTATGCATCTCCCCTCCACCCAACCTAGCATGGGTCAATTCTCAGAGGTGCCAATTTGCTTCGGCTCATCACGCTGTATTCTAATCGACACTGTCTCTTATGTAACAAGTGGGTGAGGTCCATTTGTATGCCCCAATGGTGTGTCCCTTCCTTTGAATTGAGTTAAATCTGACCAGTAATCAGTTATCCAAGACTGGGACCCACGGATGTTATAATATCCCACAAAGCATCCTTTTTTTCATTTAAAAAATAAAAATAAATAAAAAAAACTTACAATTTTGAAAAGTACCTACATGAAATAATTAAACGCTTTCTAAAGGGAAACCATGCCGAACACATTGACTAAAACAATGAAACAACACTAATGCCAATGAATATACAGGTAACAATAGATAAAAACTAACAAAAGAAGCCTTACACCACCATGGGTCTAAGGCTTGGGTAAAATAGCAGAATATATATACAGTAGTTAAAAGAGGATAGAGAAGTGCGCAAGGACATACTTGTTTTATTGTTTGATTTGAAACTAGACATGCACAAGGATTGCTCCATGGTTGTGAATTCCGACTGGAGAGAACTCAATGAAGAAATGAGAAAACTGTACAATCCTACCGGTTGACAAGGGCTTGAAGAAAACGAGGAATTGGAGGCGGGTTCACATCTAGAATCCCTTCGAGGATCTGAACTACCTGACCCATTGATGGCCTATCATTCCCATCATCTTGGATGCACCAACAACCAACTTTACAAATTCTCCATGCCTCTTCAACATCAACATGTTTCTCCAACATACGGTCTTAATAGGCAGTGGACATCACCTCCTTCTATGACTACACTTGCAGCCCATATTGGAAAGAATTTAACAATCCCTGCTTTGGATTGATCACTGTTTCTTCTTCCTGATATCAATTCAAAAAGCATCATACCATAGCTGCAATGTCACAACCTCAAACCCGCCCCTAAAAGTTTGGGCATGACCCGTTCGAAAACTAGCATTTAACCTGTTGTATAAAGTATATGGGGCCTTGTCGGAAGCATATAGTATGAACATAACAATACATATGAATTCCATTGAGCTATATCTATATGCCAGGATCTCACATACATCGCATTCACTATAAGCATAAACAAGATTCCACGTCATGTTTCGTTGCATCGAAAATATATACATGTATACATACAGTTCCAGCCCTGTATTTAGGTATAAACAAAATATGAAATTCTACATCCTCAACCTTAAGTGGGCAAACAAAAGTGAGCCAACATCTTAGCAAACTTTACAAAAATAAATGGCGTCATGTAGTGCCTGGACCATGAGGTTGACAAAAGGGCATGGGTGTCGTGGCTAGGATTAGCTACTTGGTTGGTTACCTACAGAAACAGACATGACACAGGGTGAGTCAAGCTCAGTGAATAGCAATACATAAATAAGACAGTGCTTGATTTGAAATGTAACATAATAGAACATAAGAGGTGCATGTATAGGTAGTCTGAATCCGTATTAATTTCATGACGGCCTTAGCTCAATTTTGAAACGTAGTGGTTTGCAACATGGTTTCTTGAAACATGATGGCTATGAGCCCTTATACGTAGTGGCACAAGGCCCGTAAACATGGTGGCGTTAAGCCCTTGAACATGATGGCACAAGGCCCTTGGATAAGTTGGCATTAAGCCCTTGTATCATGTGGCATTAAGCCCTTGAACATGCGTGTATGAACTCAAGAGGTGTCTCACACGGACTCTAGAGGTGGCTCACTTTATAGCACTTAGTTCCGTGTAGCACTTTGTTTCATATTACAGTAACAGAGTAACTTGGTTTCAGAGTCTTCTTGAATGAATGTTTTTCTTGCTTCTTTCTTCCATACTTACTTTCTTACATACTTACATACTTGGAACATAGCATAGTGATGTATTATGCATAAGCATAACATATATGTCAAACGTTAGCTACTCTTGAAGTATATAACAGTACTACTACTCACAGTGTCGTAATGATGTGCTTGTTCCGCCCGTAGTGTGCCCTGCACACATTCAAATTTACATATTAGTTCATTTCCCACATCCAACTCCATTTTGATTCGCTTTACCTCGTAGGAATTAATCATCGTCGAAAAGGCATCAAATATACATTTCGACAACATTAGAGGACCCTACACACAAAACGGAGCAATTCATTTTTTTCAACATGTGCCGCACGTGTGGCTAGGATCCCCCGCACGTGCCTTTTAGGCATAATGCAGCCTCCAAAATTCAACATTTGCCGCACGTGCGGCAGTGACTCCCGCACATGCGGTGATTTCCCCTGTTTGGTCCGAAATTTGCAACAAAGTTGGGTTCTTTTGGGAATGTTTGAAAGGCCCTAAATTAAAACTTTTAAATACAAAATCATGGTTCAAAACATGTAATTAAAGGTGCTTCATATTATAATCTAACTTGAATTGAACTCATGAACACATTCAATTGATCAATCAAGAATTAAAACTCATAAACTTAACATTCTTAACTTCACCTTCATCTATCATAACACAAGGTACAAAATCATGATCATATCACTTACATATAACATGAAATCAAGACACAAAATCATAATCATTATGATGATTACCAATTTAACAAAGAAGGAGACACTTAGATGATTGGTAGTATACCAAAACTTCACCATACCCATCCAAAATTCTCATTCCACTCTAGATCATGCCATAATAAGAACTTTTATTTCAAATTGAGAAAGAGAACTGGATTAGGGAATTCCATCTTACCTTGGCTTCAATTCTTCTCTACTCTCTCTTATTCTTAGCCTCTCTTCCTAGTCTCCTAGGGAAAATGTATAGAAGTTCTAAGTTTTGAGGCTTCTCATAAACATATATACATATATAGCTTAACTAAAGACGAAAATCAATCGTTTAAACACCTGAAATTGAAATTTTACAAAGATGCCTAATATTACCTAAAAATTATGCTGATCATATGTATGAGCTCAATTTCAGATAATTAAGTTCCTAAGGCTTCCAATTTCTGATTCAAACCTTCTAACATAACAGATACTTTTCTTATTGGACAGATAAACGTCCTTAAACATGTCTTAAGCAGGAAGTTCACTTACTTAGCCATAATTGCTCATGGAATTTTGCGATAAACAGTTAAAGGTACATCAGAAAACATGTACGAGGGTCGGGTTATTACACTCTCCCCCCCTTAATTAAGTTTGGTCCTCCAAACTTGTTGTACCTTAGGACTAAAATAAATGTGGGTACTGATGTTGCATTTCCTCCTCCCTTTCCCATGTTGCATCGGTTCCGTAATGTTCTTGCCATTCCACTTTCACCATTGGAATTTCTCGGTGTCGTAATTGTTTTACTTGTCGGTCTAAAATGCGGATCGGTCTTTCTTCGTAAGTTAACTTGTCATCCAACTCAATTTGGTGGTAGTCAATGACATGTGACGGATCTGAAAGATATCCACGAAGCATGGAGACATGAAATACATTATGCACTTGACTCATGTTGGGTGGAAGGGCTACCCGGTAAGCCACTGGGCCTATTCTTTCCAAAATTTGGAAGGGACCAACATAGCGAGGTGTCAACTTACCTCTTTTTCCAAATCTTGGGTGGCCTTTCATCGGAGTGATCTTTATAAAGACATGATCGTCCACTCTAAACTCTAAGTCCCTTCGTCGGTTGTCCGCATAACTTTTTTGTCTACTTTGGGCAGTTTTCAATCTCTCCCGGATAGTTTTAACTTTTTCAGTGGTCAACTGAACAATTTCCGGTCCGAGTAAGGATTTTTCCCCAACTTCAGCCCAACACACGGGGGAACGACACGGTCTTCCATATAGAGCTTCATAGGGTGCCATTTCGATGCTTGAGTGGTAACTATTGTTGTATGCGAACTCTATCAACGGTAGATGAGTTTCCCAACTTTCTTGAAAATCTAGCACACACATCCGGAGCATGTCTTCCAGAGTTTGTATCGTTCTCTCAGATTGACCATCTGTCTGAGGATGGAAAGCTGTACTGAACTTTAACTCTGTACCCATGGCTTCTTGTAACCTCTGCCAGAATCTAGAAACAAACTTCGGATCCCTATCTGACACAATTGAAACCGGTACACCATGTAGCCTTACAATTTCATTCACATAAATTACTGCCAATTTGTCTGCGTTATATTGTGTTTTCACAGGTAAGAAATGGGCGGACTTAGTTAGTCGATCCACAATGACCCATATTGAATTCATGCCTCAAGGAGTTCGTGGTAGCCCCACAACAAAATCCATGGTCAAATGTTCCCACTTCCATTCTGGGATTGGAAGGGGCTGTAGTAACCCTGCTGGTCTCTGATGTTCCGCTTTTACTTGCTGGCATTGCAAACATTTAGAGATGAACTCCGCGATCTCCTTCTTCATACTTGGCCACCAAAAATTTTGTTTCAAATCTCGGTACATTTTGGTACTCCCGGGATGCATTGCAAATCTTGAAGTATGTGCTTCTTCCATCAGTTTTTGTTTAAGGTTCAACACATTGGGAACACATATTCGGTTTTGAAACTTGAGCACCGTCTCTACCAAACTGAACCCCGGTTTCGGCTTGGTTCCTAACTCATCGCGTATCTTCCTTAGAGTATCATCTTCCATCTGATGCAATTTAATTTCCTCAATTAAGGTCGGTTGGGCTCTCACTGCTGCCAGTAAGACTTCTTGTCCATGTACCACAAGGTTCGCTTCCATTTTAACCAATTCATCTGCTAACTCTTTTTGCTCTGTCGCTAAATGTGTTAAAGTTCCCATACTTTTCCGACTAAGTGCATCCGCAACTGTGTTGGCTTTGCCAGGGTGGTAGTGGATCTGCAAATCGTAATCTTTAGGCCCCGTTTGTTTTCAGTGATAGAAGGGAGGGGATTGATAGTGAGGGGATTAATAGTGAGGGGATTGTTAGTGAGGGGATTGATAGTGAGGGGATTAGTAAAATTGTGTTTGTTTGATAACCAATGGAGTAGTAATAGTTCATGTTTGTTTTGAGAGATAGAGATGGGATTAACCATGTGAAATTCCACAAATACCCTTATTGAGCTACAGATACTGTGTTGTTTGTGAAACTGTGTGTCAAAATTGAAGTATTGGGCTTTCAGTGAGTGGACAATTGGTCACCTTGTCAGCAATCTATTTTTCTCAAGTTAGCATCAAAACATGAAAAATATTTGATCCATATTTATTTTACACAAATATTTTTACATAATTTTTTCCCCTCATACAACTGTTTCATGCTTTGGGTATAATGTATGAAAATGAGAAACGGCACACTAGCTGAATTTTGCAAACCTTGATTTTGGCGTGAATGACCTCACAGTCATGGATTTGAACTATGGCTCAATAATTAATGTCAATTCACTTTTATTAGAATTTAATTAACTTTGCTGAACTTGATGAAGCTGTTAAACTAATGCATTAATTTGGAAAATTGGAAATTTCAGTAGTTTATAGATCTTTTTTCTTTTTAATTCATTGACAATGTAGAACAAGAGAGAAGACAAAAAAAATCATTGGACAAAATAGGTAAATCTGACTATCTGTAGCTCAATTATCATATACCTCAAAGTTAATTGTTTCTGTGATAATATCATCCAACACAGCATCGGCTATAACTTTTCCAATTTCCTTCCATCGTTGGAAATTTCTCCAATCCTCTGTCATGCCATTCAAATCTATCAATTGGTTTATATATTTAACATCTCCACAGATACTGTTCCACAAATACTGTGTTGTTTTCAGATTTATTTGCATAAAAAGGTGGCTCAATCTAAGACAATAACAGTTTAAAAAATGAAATAATCCCAATGCAATTCAATTTTACAACAAACTGTTCTCCCTTGAAATTAATTGGCTCATTCATTCCACAAACACTCAACAACATTTGAAATTAAACCACCCTCAATGAGTTTGAATTTATTCACACACTTTTGAAATCTGTGAGCAAAACGCATTACTTAATTGGGGAACAGCAATAAGATCTATGACAACAACAATACATGAACTATAATATTTATAGTTCCAAGTCTTGCTGCATAACAACAATAATACATGAACTGCAGATTTTATACTACCAAGTTACAAAAGCCAGCCCAACACTGGAGCAACATTTACTCAACAAAAAGACCATCATAAAGTATTGCAGCAGCAGAAACTACCTAACCTATAATATTTATGCATCACATAATATATTACAAGTCATGTGGGAAACAAAAAGACCATCATACAGTAGATGTCACATTTAAATATGACCTTCCAATAGCAAAGAAACCCACTCCATCTTGTCATTCTCATCTAAACTGAAAAACAAGTCAACTTTGTCTTCATCTTTCACTATCATAGATGCTGCCATCAATCTTTGGGTATTACTCATTGGCAACTTCAGAAGTTCTGCATTAACCAACCTCCTCTGTTGGGATAGGTCATGTGAATATCCTATCCTATGAGCAATCTCCACCATCGTAGTATTAGTATTCTCAATGAATGATCCAAGATTTTTTGCCATCTCTGATAGTTCAGTGGGAATCCCCTCAGCATGTCGAGCCCGCTTTTTCTCAGTTTTAGTAGAGTCAGCACGGTTGGGAACATTACCTGCAGTAGACATTGAGTAATCCGTATCACCCATGTTCATACTAAACTGTTCAACAGGAGACGGTTCTCCTTCTTCTGCAGTTGCATTTACATCCTCTTTTTCCATGGCTGCAACTGCATCAGCAGGATCCTCAGCTAGTTCACCAGTCGCCCTATCCTTCCCAAATAGAATAAGCCAATCTTCATAGAATGGGAATGGCTTGTTTCGCATCCCTTTTGCATCTGGCACCCTCTACACAAGTGATTATCTAATTATTAAAAAGAACAAATTGATTTATAAGTACATAGACATACAAATAACAACATAAAAATGAGATTTACCCTGACATAGTTCTGCCATACGTCGTCACTATCAACAAGCACCATCTTTTGTTCATCATCCCAACCAAAACCACTTGTGTTTAACATATCTTGCAGAGCATTATATTGTTTCCTCCATAATTTAATCTTCGAGTCGATGTGAGGACTGGCTCGAAGATCAGTTCCAGGAAATGCACTTAAGATCTTCTTCTCACATTCATTGTAGAAGCCTGCCCTAAACTGATTATTATCAAGCTTCCACCTGGGATTACTTGTTATTACATCCTTCATGGTTGTAATGAGGAATACTTCCTCACGATGATTCCAAAACCTTCGAGGTTTCCCCTTCTTACGAGAACTAGTGGCACCTGTGTCATCCATACCTATATATATGTATATCATAAGGTTAAATCATAACACACATGTCAATCGTAAATAACAAATCAACTTACACAACATTTGTTACAAATACCACACAAAAACTAAACAAATAAGGTTCGAATTACATAGCATAATAAACTCTCACTATTACATAAAAATCATCATACAACACTAATTTATTGACCTCTGCTTGCTTGCCATTCATTAAACATTTGGGTTGCCAAGGCAGTTCTCCATTCACTCCATTGATCAGATGCTTCAACAACATCAATCATTTCATCTCCTAATTCAGTAGCTGGAGGAGGAGGATTCATTTCCTCGTTCTCATCATCATCAAGATCCATAGGCATTTCACGTTGTATGAGATTGTGGAGAAGGCAACATGCAATGATAATACGAAATTGAGTCTTGATTGGAAAGTAAGAATAAGTCCTCAATATGGCCCACCTCATTTTAAGTAGTCCAAAACACCTCTCAATGACGTTACGAGCAGAAGAGTGCCTCATGTTAAAAAACTCTTGTGGAGTTGTTGGGGCACCCCCTTCTCTCCATGTCGAAAGATGGTAACGTTGTCCTCTATATGATGCAAGAAAACCCTCCCCATTTGTGTAACCCGCATCTACGAGATAGTAGTGGCCTGTAATTATGTAAGATGGTTTCACTATGTATATAACAAAATAAATGTTTAATATAGATATAGTGTACTTATATATGTAACAATATATAATTATCATACCATTAGGGACTTTTAACCCATTGGGTCTACTGATAGCATCTCTAAGTACCCTAGAGTCAGAAGCAGATCCTTCCCATCCAGGCAAGACATATATGAATTGCATGTCTTGGGAGCACACACCCAATACATTTGTGGCAATTTCTCCCTTTCTTGTTCTATACCTTGGTTTGTCTATTGCAGGGGCAAGAACCTTAACATAGGTTCCATCTAAAGCACCAAGACAATTCTAAAAAAAAAAAATATTATAAAATTAATATAGGTAATACAAAAATATAATATGCTAATTAAGCAAAATTGTAAATATATTGTACCTGAAAACAACTCCACCTATCATCTGTACAATTAGCAGTTATCGGTTCAGGCTTCTTAAGAAGGAGACCATGGAGGCGCAACACAGCCTTCAGAACATTATTGAAGTGCTTACTAACTGTTTGACCACTCCGCATGAAATTAAATTTAATTTTGCAGTTCTTAGTGTGATGTGCAAGCACATTCAAAAACATTGCTACTTGCTCCTCTAAAACGACATACTTTGAATCAGATAATCCCACACTTCGCACTAACCCACATAAAAGCATGAAAGTACGCCTATTCATCCGAAATTGGTCATGACAATTTATGTCACTATCGTTGACCAATCTATTCAAATGGTCAATTTGTTTTCCATAGGGATGAGGTGATCTAGGTAGTTGCAACCTAATTTCTTTCTTCTTGAATGCAGCATGTAAAATCACTATATACATAGCACATGCATAATTAATGGATGAAACATGTTGGAGGGCTACAAATTCCTCTATCAACTCCTGTCTCCCTTTCTTAGTGGCATAATTATTATCCATCTACAAAAAATAAATAAACAATAAACGGCTAAAATCAGCACAGAAAGTAAAACAAATAATAGATAATAGTATTAATTACCAAGTAGAGCATTGTTCAAATTTTTCCATACCACATGTTAACAATGTAAAAGTAGTATTAATTTCCTATAAAAAAGAAATGGAAAAGATCAAAAAAAAAAAAAAGGAATATAAACAAAAAACAAATAATTTGGTGCCACACAAAATTAGCACTACATTGATGCACAAAGACATCAAAGAAAATGAAAGATATTTATTTTCAATGGAAACCCAACCTATTTATGTGTAAGCAGTGATAAACCTATTTGTCTAACACAATATTTTACCACATTATTTATGTGTAAGCAGTGAGAAACATTATTGTACTATCTGTTTGGCAGAGGTTAAAAAAAGAAACATTTTTTCCCAAACTTTTTTGTTTTTAGTACCAAAAAAAAAATTTATAGTAAATATACTGTTGCCAAAAATAATATCTGTTTAGCACGTGCACAGAAACTGGTAGAAAAACTATGATTTCTAACCAAAAATAATAATAATAACCATAGAAAAATTTTGAAGTTGGAGTAACAGCTTAATATGTTAACCATCCTATGTTACTCTGAAATTGCACTAGGAGTTTATCTACGAGAATCCTAGTTGTGTACTTCGTGGTTGAAGGCTCTCAGAACTCGTCTGCCAGAAAATTTGATTCATTAATGGTTACTATCTCATGTCAATATAAAGGAAAATAAAAAAACATAAATAATCCCATCAAAGAAACAAAAATGTATGAACAATATAAAGAAAAAAACTATTACAAACATATAAAGGTTCTGAATCTGCACCAACAATAGATTGTCACAGTATAGAAAAAAGTGAAACAGTCCTAAGCATAATCTCACATGTAGAAACAGATACAATTCTCCAATTGGGTAAAAAAAACTGAAGGTAAAAGCTTGATATATTCTGTTCAAAAAATAATATAAAAAATTGCTTGATATATTACAACAATTAGTAGAAGCATATTTTGCCCATCTAGTACCAAGTTTTACTTAAACAAAGAAAACCAGAGCAAACTTCAATCACAGTCAGTTAACAAAGATGATAGGAAAATATTAAATTGGATCAAAAATTTCAAATGCTCTACATTAAGATTTCAAATGCTCGACGATGAAATTATTATGGTTGTCATAGTTAACATGACAAACTCCAACTTGAAAAGTAACTAAAATAGATCTAATTTGGACATATCAAAGAAAAATCAGTTTATCAGATCTTTATTATTATGATTGCTAGGATAGCAGATCTTTATCAGTTTATCACTCCTCCAAATAGATGACCATGTCACCAATGGTATTGTTATTAAATGTTTATCAGTTTATCACTCCTCCAAATAGGATAGCAGATCTTTATCAGTTTATTATTAATGTTTTTTTTTTCAACATTTGATCTTAGCTGGGTTGATTTTTATTGAGTACATGATCATAGATAATTTAGTTTTGAAGTGCATAGACTTTATTATCTTATGAACTTGACCTTTATTAGAACCCATGGAATTGGTTTCAGGAATTTGTGCATTTGGGTTGAAAGTGTGGACCACATCAATTTAATATACGAGTTCGAACATACAACAAAGCTGATGGAGTGTGTGTACGAACAAAAATGTTATTTTGGAGATACATAGAACATCAGTACCTTCTTCATTAGTACACAACTATAGAATCTTCATAGAAAAGTAGCCCTTTAGGCATATTGTCAAACACATAGTGAGCATGAAATTGATATTGTAACAGGACAACACAACAAGAATAACATAGCAGGGGACAAAATATTAAATTTCAGTAGGTTAAGAAGACAACCACAACACATAAATTTCAGTAGGTTAAGAAGACAACAGAATTCTCTCATTTCGATTAATTTATTTAAAAATCAAAAGCGAAGAAAACAACAAAACAATAATCAGAACGAATATTTCGATTCAAAAAATAGTAAAACGACTTGTGTATATGTGTGTGTATATATATATATATAAACAGTACGGAAGATTGAGATGTGGATATAAAAAGCAAAAAAAATTACCAGCAGATGCTCCACAGAATCTGAAGATCGAAGATGTGAAGATGAGAGAGAGCTAGGGCACACGAAGGAGAGTAGGGCAGACTCAGATCGAAAATCTGAAGATGAGATCTTCTCTTTGCCTCTCCTTCATCCTGCTGCTGCTTCTTCAACGATGAGCTAGGGCAACAATGGGTAGATAAGTAATCTCTCTCCTAATACCAACGGACTAAATTTTCAATACCAACACTTGGGGCAGACTATGAATCCTGATAGCAAGGCCCATCTTCAAGCCTCCGGCTTAGCAATCCGTTGTCCAACCCTGCAAACAAACAGAACTTTAGGTGGGCCCCACTGCTATCTTAATCCCCTCCCTTCTTCTATACCCCAAAACAAACGGGGCCTTAATAAGTTCCAACCATCTTCGCTGCCGCATATTCAACTCTTTCTGAGTAAAAAGGTACTTGAGACTCTTATGGTCAGTATATACTTCGCAGGTAGTACCATACAAGTAATGTCTCCATATTTTTAAAGCAAAAACTACTGCTGCCAACTCGAGATCATGTGTGGGGTAACTTTTCTCATGGGGTTTCAATTGACGAGAGGCATAAGCTATAACCCTTCTATTTTGCATAAGTACGCAACCAAGTCCTTTGTACGAAGCATCACTATAAATTACAAACCCTTTAGTACCGGATGGTAAGACTAACACTGGTGCTGTAGTCAACTTTGTCTTCAATTCTTGGAAAGCAGATTCCCGCTCTTCAGACCATTCAAATGTAACTCCTTTCCGAGTCAACTGGGTAAGCGGTACAGCAATTTTGGAAAAATCTTGAACAAATCTCCTGTAATAGCCAGCTAACCCCATAAAACTACGCACTTCAGTTACATTAGTGGGAGTTGGCCAATTCACAATTGCCTCAATCTTATGTGGGTCAACAGAGACTCCTTTTGTAATAACATGCCCCAAAAATGCCACCTCTAGTAGCCAAAACTCACATTTCTTCAGTTTTGCATATAATTTCTTCTCCCGAAGAGTTTGAAGGATTAAGCGAAGATGCTTCTCGTGAGCTTCTGTATTCTCTGAATAAATTAAAATATCATCAATAAAGACCACCACAAATTCATCCAAATAAGGCTTGAAAACACGGTTCATCAAATCCATAAAAGCTGCTAGGGCATTCGTCACTCCAAAAGGCATAACCAGGAATTCATAATGGCCATAACGAGTTCGAAAAGCCGTTTTCTCAACGTCATCAGCTTTAACCTTTAATTGATGGTATCCCGATCGCAAATCAATCTTCGAAAAAACTTGAGCACCTTGTAATTGATCAAATAAGTCATCAATCCTTGGCAACGGATACTTATTCTTGATTGTCACCTTGTTAAGTTCCCAATAGTCAACACAAAGCCGGAGTGTTCCATCCTTCTTCTTCACAAACAGCACTGGTGCACCCCACGGAGACACACTTGGACGAATGAACCCTTTATCCAGTAAATCTTGCAACTGGATTTTTAGTTCCTTCATCTCAGCCGGTGACATTCTATACGGAGTCTTCGAAATGGGTTGAGTCCCCGGTGCTACTTCAATGGTAAACTCAATTTCACGGTCTATCAATTGCCCTGGCAATTCTTCAGGAAAGACGTCTGGAAATTCACGAACAATTGGGATCATATCAATATTTCCATTCCCCACTTGCCCTTCCAAAACACTGCACAAATACCCCTGACATCCTTTCTGAAGTAATTTACAAGCCTTTGCTGCTGAAATCAAATACGGTGGAGAAGTTACTTCCTGTCCCTGAAAAATAGATTCAGCTTGTCCCGGAGGGTGAACACTGATTTGCTTAGTCACGCAGTTTATAGTTGCACCATTTTCACTCAACCAATCCATACCCAGGATAATATCAAAATGCGTCATGTCGAGTGGTAACAAATTAGCATAGACCCGAATATCTCCAAAGTAGAGTTCGCAAGCAACATACATGGAAGTACAAATTATAGAATCCCCCAAAGGTGAGGACACAAAGAGTATATAGGGTAAAACTTCATCCGGTTTATCTAAATGAGGAGCAAATAGTTTCGACACAAAAGAATGGGTAGAGCCAGAATCAAATAACACACAAGCAGAGTGACCATAAACCATAAATGTACCTGACACCACCGTTGCTGCATTTTGCACATCTCCCGGGACCAAAGCAAACACCCTTCCCTGTCTTGCATTATCTTTGTTGTGAGTAGTTTTGGCCGGTGCCTTAGTGTTGGTAGTTGGTGACGATCCCGCTGAACTAGTAGCAGTCCTGTTGCCATTTTGTGGTTGCTTTCTCTGAGGGCAATCCTTTATCACATGACCTGTTTTTCCGCAATGAAAGCAAGCTCCAGACTTCCGATAGCATATTCCACGATGCTTCTTCCCACACTCCACACATACCGGAATTAGATCCTGACTGGGGGTGGAAGCATTGGAAGTCCCTGAATTTTGCTTCTTATTTGGTGGAGCAGTTAACCCCTTCGACCATTGACTGTTTTGTCTTTTTCCCTTCCATTCAGAAATTCGGCTTTGAGCAGCGAGATTTCCTTCAGCTATGACAGCCCTTTCCAGCACATCTACATAGGTAGGGAGCTTCAACATATTAACTCGATCCAGAATAGCACTCCGTAGTCCCCCTTCAAACTTTCGTGCCTTCTTATAGTCCGTGTCCACCATATGAGGTGCGAACCGAGCTAACTCTGCAAATTGGGCTTCATACTCCGCAACAGTCTTATTCCCTTGTCGGAGAGTCTCAAATTCAGTCACTTTCTTGTCTCGCATACTTTGTGGGAAATATTTATCATAAAACAATTCCAAAAACCTATCCCATGTCAATCCTTGATGTATAGTCCTCGTGAGCATCCACCATCTCCGTGCCTCGTCCTCGAGGATAAAGGTAGCCAATTGTACCTTCTGAGCTTCAGTACAAGGAAAGACTTCAAATAATTTCTCTATTCCCAACACCCAGGACTCCGCTTTCATTGGCTCTATACCTCCTTTAAAGGATGGCGGTTCATCTTTTTAAACTCCTTAGTAAGATTAATGGTCCGATCTTCGGCATGGAAATCTTGTGCTGCCGGTGGAGGTACTGGTGGTAGTGGCGGTTGTTGTTGAGGCTGTTGCCGTAGAGTTTCTGCCATTTCCATAATCATTCTCTCCATCCTATCCAGCCGAGCCGAAGGAGCATCTTCCATATCTTCTGTCCTTGTCCTCACCATAGCCTACACAACAATCAGTTATACACAATAGACATAACTCCCCAATTGTTAGTATTATCAGAGTTCATATAATGTTGCCATCGACTTTTCATTTACTTTCAGGGTATCATGCATGATGCCTAAATTTTTCCTAGACACCCTAAGCTCAATGGATCCGTGTGTGAGATAGCAACTCGTGCTCTGATACCACTTGTCACAACCTCAAACCCGCCCCTAAAAGTTTGGGCATGACCCGTTCGAAAACTAGCATTTAACCTGTTGTATAAAGTATATGGGGCCTTGTCGGAAGCATATAGTATGAACATAACAATACATATGAATTCCATTGAGCTATATCTATATGCCACGATCTCACATACATCGCATTCACTATAAGCATAAACAAGATTCCACGTCATGTTTCGTTGCATCGAAAATATATACATGTATACATACAGTTCCAGCCCTGTATTTAGGTATAAACAAAATATGAAATTCTACATCCTCAACCTTAAGTGGGCAAACAAAAGTGAGCCAACATCTTAGCAAACTTTACAAAAATAAATGGCGTCATGTAGTGCCTGGACCATGAGGTTGACAAAAGGGCATGGGTGTCGTGGCTAGGATTAGCTACTTGGTTGGTTACCTACAAAAACAGACATAACACAGGGTGAGTCAAGCTCGGTGAATAGCAATACATAAATAAGATAGTGCTTGATTTGAAATGTAACATAATAGAACATAAGAGGTGCATGTATAGGTAGTCTGAATCCGTATTAATTTCATGACGGCCTTAGCTCAATTTTGAAACATAGTGGTTTGCAACATGGTTTCTTGAAACATGATGGTTGTGAGCCCTTATACGTAGTGGCACAAGGCCCGTAAACATGGTGGCGTTAAGCCCTTGAACATGATGGCACGAGGCCCTTGGATAAGTTGGCATTAAGCCCTTGTATCATGTGGCATTAAGCCCTTGAACATGCGTGTATGAACTCAAGAGGTGTCTCACACGGACTCTAGAGGTGGCTCACTTTATAGCACTTAGTTCCGCGTAGCACTTTGTTTCATATTACAGTAACAGAGTAACTTGGTTTCAGAGTCTTCTTGAATGAATGTTTTTCTTGTTTCTTTCTTCCATACTTACTTTCTTACATACTTACATACTTGGAACATAGCATAGTGATGTATTATGCATAAGCATAACATATATGTCAAACGTTAGCTACTCTTGAAGTATATAACAGTACTACTACTCACAGTGTCGTAATGATGTGCTTGTTCCGCCCATAGTGTGCCCTGCACACATTCAAATTTACATATTAGTTCATTTCCCACATCCAACTCCATTTTGATTCGCTTTACCTCGTAGGAATTAATCATCGTCGAAAAGGCATCAAATATACATTTCGACAACATTAGAGGACCCTACACGCAAAACGGAGCAATTCATTTTTTTCAACATGTGCCGCACGTGCGGCTAGGATCCCCGCACGTGCGGCGGCTAGTCCCGCACGTGCGGCCCGCACGTGCCTTTTAGGCAGAATGCAGCCTCCAAAATTCAGCATTTGCCGCACGTGCGGCAGTGACTCCCGCACGTGCGGCGATTTCCCCTGTTTGGTCCGAAATTTGCAACAAAGTTGGGTTCTTTTGGGAATGTTTGAAAGGCCCTAAATTAAAACTTTTAAATACAAAATCATGGTTCAAAACATGTAATTAAAGGTGCTTCATATTATAATCTAACTTGAATTGAACTCATGAACACATTCAATTGATCAATCAAGAATTAAAACTCATAAACTTAACATTCTTAACTTCACCTTCATCTATCATAACACAAGGTACAAAATCATGATCATATCACTTACATATAACATGAAATCAAGACACAAAATCATAATCATTATGATGATTACCAATTTAACAAAGATGGAGACACTTAGATGATTGGTAGTATACCAAAACTTCACCATACCCATCCAAAATTCTCATTCCACTCTAGATCATGCCATAATAAGAACTTTTATTTCAAATTGAGGAAGAGAACTGGATTAGGGAATTCCATCTTACCTTGGCTTCAATTCTTCTCTACTCTCTCTTATTCTTAGCCTCTCTTCCTAGTCTCCCAGGGAAAATGTATAGAAGTTCTAAGTTTTGAGGCTTCTCATAAACATATGTTGAATGTAAAAACCTATAACTTACTCCACCTACCACTACCACCTACTACCACCTACCTACTCCACTCCATTAGTGCTCCACAAGAAGCAAGTGCTCCATTTTCCCTAATGCTCCATTAAGTTGTTTAGTGCTCCATTTTAGGTTAATTTAATTCCTCCATTTGTAACTCATTCTCCCTATAAAAGAGAGATCATTCTCTCCATTGTAATATACACAATACACACAAAGAGATATTGAATACAATCAATCAATAATACAATACATTAATTTCCTACATGGTATCAGAGCTATAGGTTAAGCTCCTAGTGTTCTTTGCCTTCTGGCGGGCGGCAATCTTTCCTTGGCGGCCCGCCGGACCTCAACCTATTCCGCTTGTGTTTCTACACATACCTTCTTCCTTAGCTGAGCTCTTACCCCTCATTTCAGCCTCTGTCTCAGCAAAGCAACGCTGTTGTGCTTTTAGGGAGCTCGTAGTCAGCAGTTCTCTTCTTGGCAGCGGTTGTCTTCTTTCCTGCAGTTTTCTTATTTGCAGCGGTTTTCTTATTTGAGGCAGCTTTCTTTCCCGACCTTTTAAACCCAGCTCCAGTCTCCTTGTAGTTTCTGTAAGCATTTTGGCCAGTCAACTCTTGCCCATTTTTAGTCACATAAACTCTCCTTCCATCTGGGTCGGTGAACCAATGACCAGCGGATTGATCAACTGCCTGAACCCTTCTTTTCCCAGCAAGTTTTGGAATGCCCACGTTGCTTTTGGGATTCACCCAACTTCCAGAGCCTTCTGGTAACTCTTCAGCATTTGATTTTTTCGAATTCATTCTTCCCCTTGTTGAGCTTGTCTCAGCATTAGTTTTCTGAGTTGCTTGCTGTCTCGAAGTTTCTCCGTGGTTAAATTGACTCATGTAATCAATAACTGATGAAATGGGATTCGTATTTCCTCTGTTGTTCGTAGCACCCAAGGGAAAAAGTAGGGTAGGCGACTCCGGACTAATTTCTGGATCCTTGGATCATCATGGAAAAAATAATTATGAGCAGGAACAGTAGAGTCACCCAACCTGCATTGGTCCTGTCCACTCTGTTGTTTTTTGCCGAATTCTCTGCAGAGTCTCTTGCCATTAAAAAGGGTCTAATTGAGCCCCTACAAGGGGTGGAAGACCAAGATTGGTTTAAAGGCTTAAGCGACAAATGGAAGGTGTATTTATGCAGGAACAGTGAGGGAAACTTAGATCCTGAAGGGAAAATATGGGCTGCTCCATATAGATGGGGAAGCATGGTGATAGCTTACAAGAAAACCAAATTTCAGCAGAAATATGATGAAGGGTTGGAGATGGAGTAGTCCCACACATAGCCCACTTGTTGCCATACATTCTATGTGCAGCCAACAATCTTTCCTTGGCGCCGTCTGTGGGAATATAATCTGGAAAGCATTTAGCCCCACAACTATCAACAGTGGTCGTGGTACTGAATTTGAAGGTGCTGTTATTGCTTTGTTCCTCCATAAGATTATTTTTAATTTTGTTTTCAAATCAAATTCATACCATTCAGATTTGCACACCAACTTTATTTTATTCATACCAGGGATCAAACTCGATCACCATTTTACATTAAAAAAAAAAAAAAAAAAAAAAAAAAAAAAAAACCAAACAATCTCCAACCACAACCTACTACCACCACAACAAAAACCGGCCTTATTTCTTCGCCTCTTCAGCTGTTCTCTTCTTTTTGCCTTTGTCTTGGGCGGCCCTTGCCGGTGCTGCCTCCGTGTTTCCCACGCCGCCGAGCACGTTCACTTCCCGTTGCTCCTCAACCGTCACATATGGCGGCCCTCCAAATCTGAGCATCACGGTGGCCTTCCGCTTCAGTTCCTTGTTCTCTGCCTTCAGCCCACATATCTCTGCTCGGGCATCCTTATACATGCCCTGGAGCAGAGCCAGTTGGGCGTTTAACTGCTGCACCTCATTTGTTCTACTCTGAAGCCGGTGTGACAGGTTGTTTACCGCAGTCATGGTCTCAACACATGACCTTAATGTATAATAATTGGCCTCAATATCAGATTGAGCAGCCATTATCTGCTCAACTGCCACCATCGGATAGTTCAACGGCGCAAAACCAGGGGGGCTTGGTCCAAGGGCACTTGGTTGCGGTTCAAGGGCAACTGCCCCGGCTATCTCTCTTGTGGCCTCGTTGAGGTCGGGAAAGAGAGTGAGACCACGGGACGAAGAGGCTATGTTCTGGGTCACGGGGCGGGAAGAAGAAGCCATTTTCTGGGCAGAAGTGTTACAGAGTATATCTCTCAGCAAAATGAAGAGGTTTTTCAGAGTTTTCAGCAGATGTTTTGTTCTGCATAAGCGGCTGCCTCGCCTTGGTTTAAATAGGCAAGGCAGACACGCGTATCACGCGCCTCTCAGCGCAAGACGACAAAGCGGCGCGCCTTTTGATGGCTCGACTTTTGATGGATGTCGGGCACACCTTTTGATGGCACGCCTTTTGATGGCGCGCCTTTTGATGGCTCAACTTTTGATGGCTGTCGGGCACACCTTTTGATGGCACGCCTTTTGATGGCACGCCTTTTGATGGCGCGCCTTTTGATGACTCGACTTTTGATGGCTGTCGGGCACACCTTTTGAGGGCACGCCTTTTAAGGGTCCGACAAGACTCTGTAAACTGTCCCGACATTGATTCCGGTTAGCTCCTATATGGGTCCGACAAGACTCGGTAAACTGTCCCGACTTTGATTCCGGTTAGCTTCTATATGGGTCCGACAAGACTCTGTAAACTGTCCCGACATTGATTCCGGTTAGCTCCTATATGGGTCCGACAAGACTCTGTAAACTGTCCCGACATTGATCTCGGTTATCTGCTACAACGGTTCGACACAGCCTTATAGTGTCTTCTACAACGGTCCGACATGACCCAGTAAACTGTTTTCTACAACGGTCCGACATGACCCAGTAAACTGTTTTCTACAACGGTCCGACATGACCCAATAAACTGTTTATAGTGTCTTCTACAACGGTCCGACATGACCCAGTAAACTGTTTTCTACAACGGTCCGACATGACCCAGTAAACTGTTTTCTACAACGGTCCGACATGACCCCGTAAACTGTTTTTTTACAACGGTCCAACATGACCCCGTAAACTGTTTTCTACAACGGTCCGACATGACCCAGTAAACTGTTTTCTACAACGGTCCGACATGACCCAGTAAACTGTTTTCTACAACGGTCCGACATGACCCAGTAAACTGTTTTCTACATCGGTCCGATATGACCCCATAAACTATCTTCTACAACGGTCCGACATGACCCCATAAACTGTCTTCTACAACGGTCTGACACGACCATACAGTGTCTCCTATCCACTTTTATTTTATTTGTCATTTTATTTTTCCTGTTTTGTTACTCTCTCCAAACTCAAGTTGGTTAGTTCCTAACCCCCTTGAGTTTGAGGGGGGCTGTTGAATGTAAAAACCTATAACTTACTCCACCTACCACTACCACCTACTACCACCTACCTACTCCACTCCATTAGTGCTCCACAAGAAGCAAGTGCTCCATTTTCCCTAATGCTCCATTAAGTTGTTTAGTGCTCCATTTTAGGTTAATTTAATTCCTCCATTTGTAACTCATTCTCCCTATAAAAGAGAGATCATTCTCTCCATTGTAATATACACAATACACACAAAGAGATATTGAATACAATCAATCAATAATACAATACATTAATTTCCTATAACATATATACATATATAGCTTAACTAAAGACGAAAATCAATCGTTTAAACACCTGAAATTGAAATTTTACAAAGATGCCTAATATTACCTAAAAATTATGCTGATCATATGTATGAGCTCAATTTCAAATAATTAAGTTCCTAAAGCTTCCAATTTCTGATTCAAACCTTCTAACATAACAGATACTTTTCTTATTGGACAGATAAACATCCTTAAACATGTCTTAATCATGAAGTTCACTTACTTAGCCATAATTGCTCATGGAATTTTGCGATAGACAGTTAAAGGTACAAAACAAGGACTGAAAATAGGTCAGAAAACATGTACGAGGGTCGGGTTATTACATGTAAACATCAGCTTTGGCTGTAATGGCTACTCCTACTATACACAGGCGCAAGATAGCCCATTGTTCCTCTCATGGTAGTCAGGACCCAACTAAGTTCTTGTCCAATAAGCTTTGCTAAACCAAAATCTGCTACCTTTGGGCAGAATTCAACATCTAATAGAATGTTTTCTGGCTTTATGTCACAGTGTACGATGCAGTCCCAGCACTCTTCATGAAGATAAGCCAACCCCCTAGCTGTCCCTAGTGCAATTTGGTACCTTGTCTTCCAGTCCAGTACCTTCGACTCCTTTCCGTGGAAAAGATGGGAATCTAATGAGCCATTTTGCATGTAATCATACACCAATAACTTCTTATTACCTTCAAAGCAGAACCCACGAAGCCGAACAAGATTAATATGTTGGATGGTGCCAAGTGTGTTGACTTCTGCTCGGAATTGCTTCTCTCCTTGGTTGATGCTTTCCAGCTTCTTCACAGCTATGACAGTGGAATCAGGCAATGTCCCTTTGAAAATAGAACCAAAACCTCCGCTCCCCATTTTCTCCGAGAAAATTTTGGTTGCTTTTTGCATATCTTTGTATCTAAATGAAACCAATGAACCATAAACTGCATCTATTCGATCTTTTCCTAGAAAGCTCAACCAACAAGTGTTTGGCCAAAGCACACTAGGGGTTGCTATAAGCCTCCTTTGTTGCTTCCACATAACATAAATGAGGCCCAAGACTACTACAACTGAACCCACAACTCCAATAATAATCCCCGTATTATTATCTCTGGAAAACTCAGAAGCAGCAAGTCTGAGATAAAGACTGCTTCCACTAGTCATTTCCCAAAAGTTGTTGCAGGTTAACGAGGTCCATAGTCCAAATTGAACACCCATTCCTGTCATAAGCATAAGCAGTGCAAGAGCAGTTTTTCAAGCAGGAAGATTCACATTCCGTAGCACTGCCAGAAGCCACAGATTGAGGATGTTCAGGCAATCTCATGTTGGAATACTCTTGAAACCTATCTTTTTCTTGATTAGCAGCACTGGCATTTCCACACTGTAACTTGGTTCTCCTTACACACCCACCAGAGTAATCACCCAAATACCAATCATTGCCCGACTTAGGATTGAAACCAGTCAAACAATTACAGAAGGGTTTTGTATTCTGATTGCAAGTTCCAAATGGCCCACATAAAGCATAAACATCGCAGTGCTGTTCTGGCTGAGCCCAAAACAAATTCCACTCCTTGCTGCCCTCCAACCAAGTGAGTTGCTTGAGTTGCCCCAAAACATCCACAACAACTCTAGATATAATGTAAGGATCATAGGGAGAATATTTCAAATAACTCTCATTTTCATTGTCAACAAAGCTAATATTAAACATAATTTTGTCTCGTTGTAGGTAATAAGCTAAAAATCTCCCCATTCCAAGGACCACTAGTCCAATACTGTTTAGACCCATTCCACAACAAAACATAGCTATTATTTGCATCTAGAATATGAGAAAATAGTCCTAGTGAAGGGTCTTCGGAGTTCTTCCATGAAGTTAGACTTTGGTGTGTATTGGCTCGCTTGTTATATGAAATCTTGTTACCGGGCAACCAAGTGTGAACAAGGTAATCAAAACTTTGCCAAATTGGTTGTGTTGAATTAGACCTATCTCTCAAAATCAAATTACCATCATCGCCAAGAACTGCTACCACAGAATTTGAAGTGGTAGAGTTCTGATTCGTTGACCAAATTGAGGTTTGGGACTCGTTGAGAAGCACTCCGTCTAAGATTTTCAGTTCTGAGGAATACTTGTCAGAGATGGGTATATCTCTATTTGCTACCCATGAAGTATGAATAGTGTCTGATAATACCCAAATGATATCTGCACAAAAGGGAAAGGAGTATGAAAAAGAGGATGACTAGGATGTTTAGAAGAATGGGTCTCAAAATTTAACAAAATGCACACGGATCATGTCATGATAAAAGAAACTAAAGGCTGATTGTCTTCTAAGGGGATTTAATTACACTTTATTTTAATATTTCTTGGTATTCTTTTCAATTTTTTAGCATATCATTGTCACCAAGAGCAGGGAAAGATGACAAAATATACATTTCAATACATGTGCCATGGTTTTTCAATGTTTGGGATATTTAGTCATTCAACATTTGATATACTGGAAATATGAAATGCAGTCATCTATGTGCTTGTCACTCCGACGAGAAGTCAAAAAAAAAAATTAATTGCAGAGCTGCATCCAAGTGGGGTTTGTAGACCCACTTGAATTTGAAATTTGCATCTTTGACTTTCAATTCACAATTAAATATTTACACTTTCAAGGCAAATTATAAACTTAATTTTTTTGGCAATCTAGCATTAATAAGACTACAGGAAATTGGCACATGTATCATACATAAAATTTTCTAATGGCACAATAAGTGAAATGACAATTTTGGTGAAGGTGCAAGGAACCATAGTTTGAAAAAATTAATCTAAACATTTAGATCATATTCACAATATTTATCACAAACACAAGTAACACACCACAAAACCTATCATTTCCCTTTGTCACTCAGAAATGGCAAAGGCCACCCCAGCAGCACAAGGGTTCCTCGATTTTCATCTCTCTCCTCTTTGTCTTTCTCTCTCATCATATAAATTATTTATTTTGATGTTATTAATAATTTAGTAGAAAAAAATGTTAATATTTAACAAATTAATTAGCCTAGCAAGAAAATAAATAAATAAATAAACAAAATATATAAATAGAGTTAAAATTTGTGGGTAAATCAAACTATTCGAACCTAGCCCAAGTTGAATTTACTATGCTCAAGTCAGGCTTGCACAAACAAGTTCAAGTAGAAGGTTGCCCTTGGACAACTCTTAGCACAACTTGGATTGGACCTAAGCAACTCCTCAACTGACCAAACTTACCCGAGTTGCACACCTACTGCTGAAGGATGAGAAGATACACCTAGTTTGAAAAAAATGGACTCCCATGGGAGATAGGCAAAACCACACTAATCACACCAGTAGCATCAAAGCTTGCTGGACTGATCAGCAAACTCTTGTTTTCACCGATCTTTCCTCCTCCCTTGGAAACACACTAGTGCAACCAAACTATGAAGACCAAAACTATCACGACCCAAACCTACCTCTATAGGTTTAGCGTCATGACCGGCTAGTAATCTTAGATTACCTACGGCCTCTATTAACAAAATCAATTTGAGCATAAATTATGGAGCTTAACAGAAGCAATATAAGACTTGAAAAAAATCCATTGAGCTGTGCTTATATGAAAAGACCTCATGATATAACTGTGCAACCATTCTTTAAATGCATACAATACAAAAGTTTAATACATTTAATCCATACATCAAAACTCCACAAGTCACGATTAAACAAGAACCCCATATACGAGTACCAAAACAAAATCTCAAAAAAAAAAAAAAGGGGTTTTGACTTTGCTTGGCTCCGCTCGAGCCCAAGCTTGCTCCTTCTCAGAAGCTCTTCAAAAAAGCTGACAATTGGGTAGACTCCGAGGCTTTCTCCTCTAACCTTGTTGTTCCGTTTGCTCACCAATATATAAATATAAGTAGTGAGCTAGGGTCCAGTGAGTAATAACCGAATAAAGAGGTAATATGAATGAAATTTGATAACAATTCCAATATCAATTTCCAATTTCTATTCAAATCTCAATATCAATAGCCATTTCAATCCATTTGCGTGACACATCTAATAGAGTAACAATACATCAATGACAATAGGACCACAAGGGTCAATCAATGGAACCACAGTGGGTCAATCAATATTCCATATTCAATGTGACCACGTGGGTCTAACATCAGAGATTTCTGTGCTTCAATTAATCCAATGGGCCACGGTATTGTTTCCCCCGGGCGAGGGCTAATAGGCCATGGTATTGTTTTCCCCATGCAAGGGCATGTTAAACAATGGGCTACGATATTGTTTCTCCCGAGCGAGGGCCTATTAATCATTGGGCCTTGGTATTATATCCCCCAGGCAAGAGCCTCATTAAAGGATGCCACGATTACAATTTCAAAAGGAAACTTCATTCCTTCATAAGAAAATAACATTTCAATAAACCATTCAATCAATCACATATCGATTCCGAGAACAATAACAATTTCGAAAATAAAGATAACTTGAAACATATCTTTATAAAGTTACTACTCACAGTGGGTTCTATCGACGCTAGGCCTTGGACGTCCACCTAAACGAAACACATAACAAATACACAATTGAAGTACCATTCAATAACCATTTCGCTTTAATTCAACTCTTCTTATGTGTTTCTAACTCATTCCATGATTATATGAGTCCAATAAGTGCCTATGAGTACTTGGAATGATATGAGAATGCAACTATGCACTTAAAAGAGTTAGTCAAAATTTGCTAAAAACAGGGTCTTCGCTCGAGCGCAACTTTGGCCGCTCGAGCAGTCTACAAAACTCTACGAAAGTACTAGTTGCTTGATTTTTAGGCTTGAAACAACTTTCTCTCACTCGAGCCATAAGTAATGCAAAATAGGGTTTGCTCGAGCACAAGTTTTGCAGCTCAAGCCACCGTGCAATTGTCTGCAAAACTTTTGGATGCTAGAATTTTACGCTCAAGCGACACTTTCTTCGGTCGAGCTAACTGGTCGAATTCTAGAATTTCCAAAACTGTGTTTGAAGCTCAAAACATGAATTCAAAGGCTCAAAGCTTGCAAGTTTGGTACAAAAACATGGATAAACATTATGTGACATGAAAACACTCTCAATTTGAAACCAATTACTCAAAATCATGAACCAAATTCTAAAATCAAGCTTAAATCATGAGGCTGAAACCATACATGACATGAATCGCACTCTTTTCTTTTCAAAACTCCCATGCATGAGATGAGAAGTGTTAGAACTATGGAATACCTTCAAAAATGTCAAGTATATAGCTTCATGCATGTGGAAGATTTCATGAAATTCAAACTCAAAATGACAATTCATGCATGCATGTACATAATCATGCTCAATTCCTCCATAATCAAGATGTATTTAGCTTATACTTCCTAAATTCATGCAAATGGTCTCAAAACTTGGTGAATTCATTTCTTATATGGATTATTTACAAGAATTAAGTATGGTTTCCATACCTAGAATTGAGTTCAAGTGCAATCCTAGCTCAAATCTTCAAGTCTTTCACAAATTCTCTACAATTCTCTTCTCCCTCTCTCTAGAGTTGATTCGCCCTCACTTTCTCTCTAAAATCTCAGCCAAGTGTTGTATAATGTGAGCTCAAACATGATTAAGACCTTATATAAGGTGTAATTAGCTTAGGCTAACTAAGCTTGCTTAGGAATAATTAATCCCACTCAATTTTGATTAATTCTAATTATTTCGATCCAAATCAAATTTCAATTAAAGTTGCCACAAAATCCTAAATATTCTAATTAGCCTATTGAGCCAATCAATTTTGGTTTCTGAAGCCGTTTGGGCATTCAATTTCTGATTCTAAATCGATAAGTAAACAGATATCCCATGTATCAACAGATAATAACCAAATTAAGCATATAATCATACAATCAAACACACAATCATGCAATTAAGCTTATTGAAATAATGTAATATAATATTACGGAGGTTGGGGTCGTCATAAAAACCATCACACCAGAGACCTAGCTTTCGCCATTAGCAAAGAATCAATCACTAACCACACGACTAACTAGAGGCAAAGCAGCTACTAACTCATCAACTAAAGGTGTGGATGAAGCCCTCAACCATTTGAAGGATCACAGATCGCCATGGAAACCTATTTGCCCTCAATTATAGCCTCCATGGAAGCAACACTAGATCTACAAAGGGAACAATTTGTCATTGTCATATCAAAGAGACTAAACTGCAATCACAATCACCAAAACACCTTTGTTGGGGAAGATCTACAATCCCAAAATTGAAATTCCAAAGAAACCTAGCTACTTAGAGAAGAAAACCAACATTGCAGTGAAACTATGATCTCCATGGATCACACAACATTGAATATACAAGTATCAAATACATAACAATTATTAAAAGTCGTACACTAAGTATACAAAAACACTAAATAGATATAGTTAATTGCATAGGTAAGTGCTCAAGCACATCCTTGTATTATTCTTTTTAAACTTTAAACAATATAGTGCTCTTGGCCTGAGTAAATAGTTGAACAAGTATTACTCCATGGTTATGAATTCTCAACACAATACAAAAAACTATAAGCTCCTAGTCATAAATGGATTAGAGAAAACGAGAAATTGGAGGCAGCTTCACATCTGAAACCCCTTCGAGGATCTGAATTGCTGGACCCATTGTTGGCCTATGATTTTCATCTTGGATGCACCAACAAGAAACTCTACAAATTCTCCATACCTCTTCAACATCAACATTTTTCTCCAACTTATGGTCTGATAGACTAAGGACATCACTGCCTTCTATAGATGCATTTGCAGCCCAAATTGGATAGAATTTAAGTTTCCCCTCTTTAGATTGATCAATGTTTATTCTTCCCGATATCAATTCAAAAAAGCATCATTCCATAGTTGTAAACATCAGCTTTAGTTGTTATGTCTAACCTTAATATCCACTCTAGTGCTAGATATCCAATTGTTCCTTTCATGGTTGTCAGAACCCTCCTAAATTCTTGCCAAACAAGCTTGCCAAACCAAAATCCATTACTTTTGGGCAGAGTTCCAACATCTAATAGAACGTTTTAAGGTCATGGTGTATGATACAGTCCCTGCACTCTTTATGGAGATAAGCCAACCATGTGGTTATCCTTAGTAAAACTTTGTACCTTGTTTTCTAGTCCATAACCTTTTTTTACCCCTTTTCTTGGAAAAGATAAGAATCCAAGGAGTCATGTTACCTTCAGAGCAAAACCCACAAAGCCGAACATGTCGGTTAGAACCAAGCATGCTAACTTTTGCTCGAACTTCTCCCCTTGGTTGATGTTTTCCAGCTTCTCCGCGGCTATGATAGTGGAATCAAGCAATGTTCCTTCGAAAACATAACCAAAACCTCCTCTTCCAAATTCTAGTTGAAATTTTTGGTTGCATTTTGGTTTTGGAGATTTTGAGAAAGATGATTGATAGAATGGGGCAAGGTGGTTTTCTTAAGGATTTTGAGATTGGAAAAATTAATGGCTCCATGCTCTACCTCTCATCTTCTTTATGCTAATGTTACTGTTATTTGTTGTAGGGTCAAGCCTCAATAGTTAGGTTATCTTAGTTGTGTGATGTTGGAATGTGTCCCACATCGCCTAGAGTTGCTCCATCTGTGCTGATTATAAGACTCCAATTTCCTTCTCCTTAATACTTAGATTTTAAGGAGAAGTGTGGGCTAGACTTTTCAATTTGGTATTAGAGCTTGGTTGGGCCTGTGACTGGTTATAAGGCTCTAATATCAAATTGAAAAGTCCAACCCACACTTACTATTAAAACCCAAGTATTAAAGAGAAGGAAACTGGAGCCTTATAACCAGCACAAATTGGGCAATTCCAGGCAATGTGGGACACATTCCAACACACCCTCATGGACCACAACATACAATAACCGGACAAACGGCATACCAGTCACAGGCCCAACCAAGCTTTGATACTAAATTAAAAGCCCAACCCACACTTCTTAAAATTCAAGTATTAAGGAGAGAAAAATTGAAGCCTTATAACCAACACAGATGGGGCAACTCCAGCCGATGTGGGACACATTCCAACACATCCTCCTGGACCACAACATACAATTGTCAGACAAACGGCACACCACTGACAGGCCCAAATAGGCTTTGATATCAAATTAAAAAGCACAGCCCACACTTCCTAAAATCTAAGTATTAAGAGAGGGAAATTGAAGCCTTATAACCAGCACAAATAAGGTAACTCCAAGCAATGTGTGCTTCTGTGCTTTGAGGTCATTTTAAGTTTGAAAGTGAATTTAGGGAAATACAACCTTATTCTGGTCAGGAAGGTGCCTCATGTTGCAACCTTGGCTAACATCCTAGGTTGTAAAGTGAAGCATTGATAAGACTTCCTTCAGGAGCCACTTTCAAAGCAAAATCAGTGTGGGATTCTATGGTTTAGAGATTTCAAAGCCATTAGAAGAGCCTATATCTGTCTATCTAAACGTGATAGATTAACATTGAATCAGAGCATCTTGTCCAGTCTTCCCATGTATTTTATGTCCTTATTCACTATCTTAGCTTTAGTTGTGAAAAGGTTGGAGAAATAGCAACATGACTTCCTTTAAGGAGGTATAGAAGAGGAATTTAGGTATCATTTGGTAGATTGTTAGACTGTGTACCACCTAGAGAGAAGAGGGTATAAGTATTCGCAAACTTAACCAAGATGCTCGTGATTTAATCATTGATGTAATTAGAGAAAGGGACAACAACATCATATAAGTTACATTACCTTCAATAACTAAAATCAAGAAGAATAAGCTTCTTGCTATCTCATGGTCACTCATCACCATCCTTTTGTACACGGAGTTGCAATAAAAGTAATGTAAAAAGTGTATTTGTCACCATCAACAATGCAACTAGGTGATGATGGTGTAAAACTGAAGAAGAAATTTCAAATGATCCTATACTTGAATTGTAATACCATGACATGACATACATAAACAGTGAGATGTTTAATGCAAACCTTTTGAGCCCAAAGTGTAAGAAAAGTAAGACATAATAAGGTCCAATTATAAACCTCAAGATTCATATCCATTCTGATAGTCCGTAGTATCAATCGGTGCGCAGTTCATAACTCTTCCTGAAACAAGAGTACCCACAAAGCCACATTAGCTATTAACTACAGAATATTAAATGGGAAAAAAATGTAATTTGTTATACCTGTAATTTCACTGAATTTCGGAATTTTATACAGGTATTCTCAGATGAAGTAGCATACTCAACATCAGCCATTTAGTTTTAGTGTAACATACTGCCAAAATTCAACTCTTAACTATTCAAGTCAGTCAAGTTCCAATATTTTTGCACCACGCCTTAGTCGTCTCAATATACTAACTCTACTCACACGAACACCTAAAAAATCATTTTTCTTGCTTCTTCTTTTTATTCCAGCTTCAGTAGAATTATCACTTCGAAGAGTAGATTTGTTAAGGACATCTTTAACTCTTTCACAGCCTTTTCTCACAAAATTCTGACGTAAACCTTGTGACTGTAGATTTGCTCCCGAAAGGTGGCCAAAATAGTAAAGAGGATCAACATAAGAACTTGAGGAAGACACAATACCTTTCAAGTTGGTTGGCTGGACAAGCTTAATAAACTCCTTTATCTCAGCAAAGCATGAATGATCAGAATATGGAACTGTATTTATGTATTCATGATAACTTTCCACAGCTCTTGAATTATCATTAGGTTTATGCATATCCGTGTGGCTCCCAACTTTTGTACTCAATTTGCTTCTGCTATGGTGAGAAGACGAACGAAAAACATTGGTGTTCCCTTCAAGGGGTTTCCATGGAAGACCAGATGGCATAATCCCTATAGTTGGACGCATGATATTTAAACCCTCCAATGTGTCGATACTAAAACTGTAGCGAGGGACAGCTCGCACTCTAGTTAGAGAAACTTTAGTTGTGAAGATGTCGTGGAACCCAAGAAGATGCATAATTTGCAGGCGTTCTGGCCAGACCCAAATCTTTAAAGAACAAAACAAGAAAATATAAGGAACTACCGATGATAGCTCATAAGATTACTTATATACATATAAGAAGGATAAAAATGATATTATTTCCTTTCCACCACACCAAACTTCTTTTTCGGTGAAAAAATGAATATACGAGTCCTCATGACTATGCACATTATTACATACCAGAAAAACAACATTAAATTTAAAATGCAGTAGGCTGCATCCTGTATGACATCACATGACACAAGGGAGTGCAAAAGAATCACTAATTTTTAGTCTAAGCTACCAGGATTGTAGGCTTACATGTAGTGTGCAAAAATAGTCAAACAGATGAAAGTTTAAACTCTCCAGAGTACAGTATTTATGTAACCTATACCATATAGAAATAGAAAACATGCAAAACAGAGGAAAAAAAACGAGTAGGTACTGTAACCTATACCATATAAAAATAGAAAGCATGCAGAACAGAGGAAAAAAATGAGTAGGCCAATTAGTTCCAATCTTGAACTAATGGTGGTGTTTGGGAAGCAAGTTCCTAAATTTTTTTCTCATTTTTTCCACTAAAAGATAAAAGTTTTGCAAAACCAAAAAAAACACATCCAAACAAAATATCACATCCAACCCCATAATCATTTCACTTTTTCTCTCACAAACATCACATCCAACCACATAAAAACCCAACTATCTTCCCAAACACCAAAAAAATTTTATCTCATAAAAACCTACATCTAATAAAATCTACATAAAAACTCACTTCCCAAACACCATCAATATAAACAAATTATGGTATTTCTCCAGTAGCTGCAGATTAATTTTCTGAGATAGTTAGCTCTATTTTCCCCAAAACTTATATTATAAATAAATAAATAAACAACAAAGTTGATGTGAAGAGCATCTGGGTTTGTTCACATTATTAAAACTATAAGCAAGTTTGGGTTGCCATTCTACTTTATACGCACTGAAAGGTTACACTTCGCATAGAGACAACCCTAGCTGACACTTTTCCTTTCAGTAAAGAGCACACCTTTATTTTCAGCGCTTGTGCAATGTGAAGTAAAAGATCTTCTTTTCCCAAAGAGTCTATACCGATAATGATGTCATGTTCAGGATGAGAGGCAATCACATCAACAACCTGTAACTAGTCATAAAAAAGTCAATGAATATTTTCCATATACATAATCACAAAATGAAGTTCAACAGCGGATAAAACCAAAGCTCCATTCAAAGCATGAAACTTATGTTTGAAACTATTATTCACAGTTGGAAATTTCAAGAAACAAGTAAATAGACATGCCTAATCATTTTTTTTCATCCACATATTGTTCGAAATAGAGAGAACTCAGAACATATTGTGCCCATTTCTAAGATTTTTGACATTTTTACTTTAGTCTGATGAAATCATGATGAAAAGTTGAAACTAATTTAATTAAAGTACTTAGAGAAATTTTCTTTCAACAATTAAATATCCAATAAATTTAGTTTTTGTTTTTCATATTGATCATGTACCAACAACACATTTCTATTAGCATTATAAACATTTTTTTACATTCTATCCTGCTAAAACTCCACTCTCCTTAGATTTAAGTTTATTATACTTGATTCTTTTTCCTCTCAAGGAAACTTTAAAGAAAATATATTGGAAAAATTGCTTAATTCATCTTCTTGGAACGAAAATGTACCACATTTTAGAACGTGCGTTCTAAAACATACATCACTAAGGCATCGGCATTTTTTGGTGACACTGCTCCTAGTCATATGGTGTTAGCTAGTGCCACATGTCAGAGCGGATCAATAGCATAAACATCTCTTTAATGTCTAAAATGCCTAAAATTGAAACCAAGATTCTAGATTGCCACACTTAGCCCGACCAAGATCTCTAGGTTGCCTCACTCGCTTGGTCAAGATCTCCCTAAGCAATCACCATAAACCCATCTCCAATTGTGAATTCCATGACTTCTTCAACATGTCTAAGGTCTCAAAACAAGCTAACTAGGTTGGGAGTAGGGCCTGGGATCTTTGCACAAGATCATTGAAGGATCGTGGCTAGGAGACTAGGATCAATGGACTGTTAAGGGTCCTTTACCCTACTGATTGTGGTACTCCCTTAACCAACCTTAATAGACAAAATTGTTAACTGATCAAAGACATGAATCTAAGAAGCACAAACATAGACACGCACGGATATAACATGGACACACCAACTCGGCAATTTTCAAAAAATGCAAGACACAACCTTTGAAAGACACGCACAAAATATATAATTTTATATATTTATTATAAGTTATATATATGAATATATCATTGAAAAATATTAGAAAAAAAATACAATATAATGCTAATTTCAATAAATTTGCATTTTTTTTTTATCTTGTATCCTAAGTTATTTTGTTCAAATTTATAATTAATTTCATATTTCTAACCAATAGACATGTGTGTTTAAGGAATGGACACGTGTGTCCTCCAAGTGTCGAAGAGTGTCCGCATCTAAAAAAAATTTTAAAAATAGTACATGTGTTGACAAGTGTCGGACATGTGTTAGGATGTGTCTGACAAGTGCCAGTGTCCAACATGAACACATTAGTTTCTTAAAAGTGTCCGTGCTTCTTAGCATATGATACTCGAATACCTCTAAGATGCCTTGACGTACTAAGGTGAGGAACTAGCCTGTGCTATCGGCTAAAGAAGGTTGAGGGACATAGATCCCCCATGTCACGGGATCCCTTGTCAAGTTATCCCAAGACAAGCATCTTAGGGCAAGAGATCCCCAATTGTCACACCAAGGGGACCAGGCCACCTATCCTCCCTCAGTTGACCTTAACTACCCAAACTCCCTATAAAAGGAGATCTTATGCATATAAGACAAATCAACAACACTTCTCTGCAACATAAGCTCAAAGCTCTCTCCAATACCATTTTCTATCTCCTCTTCTAGAGCTTCCCTTGGCTCTCTCCTTCACCTTGGATATTTTTTGACTTTATTTAAGAATAACAAAAGACAACAGGAATTATTCCGAGCTTCTCACATCAAAAACATGCTAGACAAAACTAGTTAATACGAGGCTTATTAAAATTTTGGTTAAAAAATAAATCTTAACAAATAAGTTAGTAGCTTCCAATAGTAATCAAGGTAGTAGTTTAATTCTACTACATAAATTTAACTACAAAACTTCCACAAGAGAAGTAAACATGCACCTGTTGAGCAGCAACTTCTCGAGAAGGAAAAGAATATGATGGATTACAGTAAGTATTGTCCAAGTAAAGAATGTCAACTTTATCATTCCCAAGAGCACTAAGAAGCATGCTCTTTCCAATCTCTGCCCTCTTACTAGTTGTTTCCCAGCGAAAATCCCCTGTATAAAGCATGCACCCAAACTCACCGCGAAACAAGTACATGACTGCGCCTGTCAAGTTGAAAACCATGAACAACTTAATTATGAAACCCTTTGTCCTGACTATTTCCCACAAGAAAGAAAAAGATAGAAGAAATAAAAATCCTTTAGCATGGCAACTCAACCTAACATAACATATTGATAGATAGGATCAAGCACACAGATAGGCAATCTAGGACAAAATAAAGTAGAAAAATTAAAATTAAAAAGATTAAGCGTAGTAGTAGACTAGTTGCTCTTGACACCTGAAAATTCATTTTTGCCAATTATAATTACCATGGTAGATGTGGTGGCTAAAATTTATATATATAACTTGGTGGACTTTTAGGAAAACAAAAGTCTCTTACATTTTCGTACTTGATGCTTTAATAAAACAGGGGAAGCTTTCCAACACTAGAGTTCCCATCTTTATTATCAACCTCGACTAGTTGATATTTGAAAAGAAGACAATTTGTAGAAGTCAATTACACTTAAATATTTGAATTGTTGTTGGTAAAAAAGGAGAGGCATCAAACTAGTGTTTTAACCTTGATAAGTTTTAATCTTAGAACCAAAATTTGTAAGGTTTTTCAATCTACATCAGCAAAAGCTTATGGGGGCATATCATAATTTGTGGCTGTTCAGTATGCCTATTACAAGGAGGCAAGAACAGTTCAGTATGCCAATGGAACCCCCATGGTACTTCATTGCAATAAACTTGAAGTTTCACCTTCAAGTTCAACCAAAAATGCATTGTTTAATTACGATGAATATAGTCCCTAGACAAGATAGAGTCCCCCAGGCAGCTGTCTTCATATAAGATGCCAGCATTGTAGAAGGATACTAGCATAGTGCTAGTGCATTGTACTTGTCATAGGGGACTCAAGCCCTAGTCAATTGAGAGGACTAAGCCCTTTGCCTCACTCTTCAATAGCTACCATGATACTCTCATTTCTAAAGGACAAGACTCACCAAGATGAGAAAAGGTTGTCCAAATATAGAGGCAAAGACTACCTTTCGAGCTTTCTACTACTAGGCTTTAAATTAAAATCAATTGAAATGCAAAGAGGAAAACATTCTTTCCAACCATAGCGCTAAGAAGGCACATTGTTTGATGGAGAAAGATATATATGAGCTAGTTGACCTCATATATCTATTCCTAATCAATCCCTTGCTCCCCTCTCTCAAGGACTTCTAAACGAAGAATTGAGGGTTCCAAACCTTGCTCCATATCAATCTAGTCTATCCCTCTTTCCCAAAACCTTATGGATGGTTTATAATAAAACCAATGTTTGAAAAATATGATTTTCAAAGCCTAAAGTTACACGATCTATTGAATCTTAGACTTCAAGTAGTTCAAAAAAATTAAAAAGTTCCTCCAAGGTGGATGAATTATGTACATGCATATGTTCTTCTGCATCAATGCATTAATAGACATGTGTCATTGATAATGTACTTTCTGGCATGCAGCAATTTGCTGTCTTTGTGGTAATCCTAGTTAACAACATATAATATAGACAGCAAAGGTTAACCAAAAGAATTTTAAAAATGAAAATGTAATTTGGTTATTAATTTCAACAATTATCTCCTTGATAAAATAGGCTCTCATTACCTATCTACTATGAAGCACAAACACTTTAAACTAGTTATTGTAGTCATTTCCGACACCGACACACCGGGACATGTAACGGACATGCCAGGTGACATTTTTTATTTTTTCCTTGTTGGATAATCACATACAATCATATGTCCTGCCTCTGGATACACCCTTGGACACATTTGACTTGTGATATTTATGCATGTTCAAGAAAAAAAGAAATTTAAAAGCAAAACTAATTACGCAACTATAATAACTATAACCAAATATTAATAGAGGCAATAATAATTCATTTTCCACATAACACATATCTGACAGAAAAACAATAATAATAATAATAATAATAATAAAAAAAAATAAAAAAAAAAACTAGTAGCTTAATTATGATCAATAAAGATAGTAAACACAGTCATGTTCACAATTACTGTTGTGGCCAAAAAAAATGCAGTCTTGATCATCACAATATACTGTCACATTCGAACAAAAACAAACTCCAAAAACCACAGTTAAGCTGAGAAAAAGTGTACCCGGACAGTGATGAGCATCGATGGCGATGACATCGACGGTAGTGTTCGATTCGGTGGTTGGAGAGACCAAAGGGATTGAATTCCATTGACCGATATCTAAAATTCGAAGCAGAGAGAGCTTGAAACCGGGGAACTTGGAGGAGAAGAGCTTGGCGGTGATGCGAGAGCAACAGAGAGGGCCTCGTTTCCAGGTTGAAGACAAGCCATTGGTGTGATCGGCGTGGAGGTGTGTGAGGAAATACACTTGGCTGCCTTCGGACCACCGGTCCACCGATATCATACCTATGTTCATTCCCTCAATTTTGACCTAGAAAATCTAATTCTAATTCGATTTGATTTTCCATGGAGGTCGGTGGAGAGAGAGAGAGAGTTTCGAATTCTAGGGTTTGAAGAACGAGTAGAAAGATGGAGTGAAGAACATCGTGTGAATGTAGGATTCGTTTGGCGGGGTTTGTATTTTGAATTTCGGTGGCGCTGTGTTTTTATGAGCCGTTTGAACTTGAGAGCTAACATTTTGATTGATTTTCTAACAACTAAAGTCTCAATTATATATTTTAATTCAGAAATTAAAAAAATATTATAAATTATTACATCACTTTATTTTATTTCTTTTTTTGTATATTTTTTTATAAAAAAAATTAAAAATTACTAAAATAATGTTTCCAAATGATGCCTAATTTTTTATTTTTTATTTTTTTTTATTGTTTGGAAAAATTCTCAAAAAGTTTCATATGAGAATCAATTATTTTAATCAATCTCATAAATTTTTTAATACTTGATATGTCTTATTTGCTTTGACAACCTTAGAGCATCTCTAACGATGAGTAAAAATTTGAGTATAAACTCCATTTAATATCAAGTGTTCCAATGGAATATTTTGAACTTTCATCAAAACACCGGTTGATCAGGCAAACGATCGGGCAAATGTCCGACCGGTCAACCGATCAGTGTAATCTTTTTACAAATTCTTGCAAAGAGGTGGTCATCCAAGGGATATCTGCTAGTGAAAATGTAACAGTTATAAACAGTGTGATGATGAAAGGTCCCAAGCATCCTCAATTTGGTGAAAGATTTTTTATATACTCAATTTGATACTCTTTTGATGAAATCATTAGAGCAGGGAAAAGGATTATTTTTAATCAAATTTAAATTTGATGAACCATTGGATATGGTCTTACCATGAGATCCTATTTTAAATTTTGGTATGATTTGGTGAACATTTATACCATTCCTCATTAGGAGACGCCATCTTAAGAAAGTTATATCCATTTATTGGATTACATTTTCGATACTCTAACGTAACACTCAAACGTAATACTCTAGTGTAACATTCGAAAAACATAACACTCCAATATAATACATTAAAAAATTTCTTAGTATACTTTTCCCAAACATAACAACGTAACACTAAAAAAAAAAACATTTTAGTGTATTTTTTCCAAACGTAACACTCTAATCAATGTAACACAAAAACTCTTGTGTACTTTTTCCAAATGTAATACTCCAATACAACATTTCAATGTAACACACTAAAAAATTTCTTAGTATACTTTTTCAAACGTAACAACATAATACTCCAACAAATAGTAACAATTAAGAAGATTATAATGATAAATGAGTCATTGTACATCTAAAAGGATTAAACCCTCATTTGGCATGAGGCTTTTTTGAAGTTGGGGGCTAATTTAGCCACAAAAAAATAACATAGACTAAAAAGTCAATAAGACAAAGCCTTCATTTGGGATGTGGATTGGCTTTTTAACTTTTTGGCTTTTTGGCTATTTTAGCCTAGGGCTAAAAAACCTCGTTTGAGATAAGTTTTTTGATTTTTTTGACTTTTGTGAGAGAAAAAGTAAAATAATTATAGGTTGGATGAGACATTTTATCTTATTTGACTAAAATAAGCTATTTTGTCTTATATGACTAAATTAGCCTCAATGGGCATTCCAAACAAAGCAAGAATATCACCTACAAATCATAATTATTTCACTCTCACAATAGTGAAAAAGTCAAAAAACTCAACCCAAACAAACTTTTTAACCCATGCTAAATAGCCAAAAATCCAAAAAGCTACCACTTTCCAAACAAAGCTTAAATGGATCACAAAAAAATTTAAGTAACTATCTGGAACATAATTCCAACATGCAGGATTTATTAGTAACTCTCTCTTTTTGGCTTTAGTGAATTTTTTTAATATTTTCAATAAATTTTTACTTTTTAAATGTACATAACTTATATGTACCTTAAAAGTAAAATATTTGTAAAAAATATTTAAAAAATTCAATAAATACAAATGAATACAAAAATATACTAAATTTTTATATTTTTTTGTATTAGATGAATTTTTTTAAAAGATTTTTTTTCATAAATATTACATTTTTTAAGGATATCTAGGTAAGATGCACCGAAAAATTAAATAAAAAATCTTAAATTATTACAAATTTTGACTAAAAACAAAAAAAAAAATGTATATATATATATATGAAAAACACACCCAAAAAAAAAAAAAAACCCTCAATTTTTGAAAAGTTGGCTCAATTTTCTGAAACCAAACAAAATAGAAGATCACAATTTCGTTTTTCTTTTGAAAAATGCTACATTCATTTAGACTGTTATTAACATTTTTATTAAAAACATATATATCCAAACATCATTGGATGTTTAGATATTATTGTACTTTTTTACAATCAATTACAATTTATTTTTTATATTTTTAGTAAGACTTTTAATAAGGTTATTAATATGTATAGAATTTTTCTTTTCCTTCTTTTTTTTTTACTTTTCACAATGTGTAAGCTCAAATTAGGAATTTGGATCCTCGGCCGCCCTTCTGGGCGGCGGTTCCCAGCAGCCCCCCAAAACGACGTCGTTTTGGGGGGTTTTTCCATTTTTTTTTTTTTTTTTTTCCTCTTCGCAGAACCAGACGGGGAGGGGAGGGGAGCTCGCCGCCATGGCTGCTCAGGGCGAGCTCACCGCCATGGCTGCTCGGGCCGAGCTCGCCGTCGCAGGTCATCGAGCTCGCCAGCCGTCCAGCTCGGCGTCGCAGGCCATCCAGCTCGTCGCAGCAGTGCACCGCCGTGGCCTCCGCCTCCGGCCCGCCTCAGCCTCCTCCTCCTCCCCCGGTGATTATGGCCCCCTCCAGTCCGACCCACCGGCGGTCCCTCTTCTTCTCCCTTCCCCTCTCTCTCCCTCCCCTCCCCTCCCCCTCTCTCTCTCCCTCCCCCCCTCTGGTTCGAACGAGGAAGAAGAAAAGAAAAAAAAATTCAAAAAAATCAAAAAAGCCCCCAAAACGACGTCGTTTTGGGGGCTGCTGGGAACGACTGCTGGGTTACGCGGCCGAGAATCCGGACTCCTCAAATTAGGCCCATCATAAAAATAAATAATAAATGAATAAAAATAAAAACTTAAATTAGGCCAAATTATATTAGTGATACCTCAAGTTTGGGCCTTTTATTGATTTGATCTGTCTTTTCAATAATGACACCGTTGACTCTAAACTTTACAATATGTCCCAATTGAGGATAATCAATAATGAGAATTAAATTTTTCGATCAAAATGATCACGTGCAACTTAGGTGATTATTTTTTAAGGATAAATTTAGAAATTCAAATAATCTCTCTTTTAAGAGCATCTATAGTAGAGCCGTTAAAGGGTGTGTTAATGTCAGCCATTAAAATTTTGGTTAGTAAAAGGCTCAAACGATGCTCCCATGGAGCTGTTAAGTGTTTGCTAACTTTGTCAATTATTAATTTGTTGGCTAACCAGCCTTATAGCCAATGAGAAGGAGAGAGAGTAAGTAAGTGGATGGGGAGTGTTGGGGTTTGCAGCCCAACTTAGCTGTGGCAAAGTTGATAGCACAATTGGCATAAATAACAGAGAGAGGAATAGAAAAAAAAAAAATAGAAGAAAAAAGAAAAGAGTTATATAGCTAGCTTTTCGTGCTCCTCAGAGGGGTTTAGTCTCCTCGAGTACGAAAGGCCTATAGTTTAGACTCTGGTGGTTCTGAATTTGGTTTCATAAGTGCAATGTAAAACAGGAAAAAAACAAAAAAACAAATGAGAGTCCAAATTCGGAAAATTTTAGAAAATCTATTAATCATCAAAGATGCCAAAAATTGACTGCATTGCCAGATTTCAGAGTCGCCACCTAAATATTTTTGAAAAATTTTAAAAACCCATGACTCGTGCCAAAGGCCAGTTGTCCATCATAACCAAAGTGTCTTGGCTCGAGAACTTAGGTATGGGAAGGGAAAGTCATGAATTGAGCACCCCGCTCACCCGATCAAAGATCGCCCTCTACTAATCATAATGTGATTCTTATGTATAGTATATACTCTTGTTCCGATTATTATGTTATCTTTACTATGTGAGGTCAAACAAGTATAGACTATTTCCCAAAATTTGGAACGCTTTGATTTCATATTTGTTTTAAAAAGAGTTTTGAATACGTGCCACTTGAAAAAGCGAGCTCGTATGTACATTTAATCAAATCATCCCAATTTAAGCAATTAGCCTTCATCCACAAGCACTCAAAGAGGTATATCAAATAAGTAATTAGCCTCATGGTAACATGCTTGATATGGCAACACAAACACACATGCAACATACTAAAATGAAAATGTTCACCTAGTACTCAAACGAGGCAAGCCAAAGAGAAGAAAATAATTAGAAAAATGCATGCTCGAATATGCAAATGACTAATGCAACACATATAAAATGCAACTACTAAATTCGGTTTATTTAACATGGCATATGGCTCAAATTAAGTCATGCGATAGCATACGTTTTCAAGTAATTAAGAAATTGACAACAATGTTAGAATGATGAATCGAACCTAATGCATGCATAAACGGATATTTACACATGGTAATGATATGAAATCGAAATATGATACTACGTGTAGCCATCATAAGCAAGTAAATAAAAGGGAGAAAGAACGAGAGTTAGAAGACATACACAATATTACAAGTTTGCCCTCGTACAAGAGGGTTTGAATGTCCAAGTGTCCGAATTAACTACTTATTACAAATCCAAATAAATACTATCTAATTTATTACAACAATAAAATTACAATAATAATATGTGAAGAATGAACAAGGATCCCATACGCGCCGACGAAGACAGCCCTCAAAAATTGCTTTATCTACCTCCTGGGAAACTATTCGGTTTCCCCTTTAGCCACTGCTCTCTGTTTCAACAAAAGTGCTCTGTTTACCAACATTGGAGGCCAGCTGGCCCACAATGAGGCCTGGCCGTGCCCAAACAAATCCGACATTGCCCTAATTTTTGGCAGAGAACTGTTTTGTGTACTAAGGTGAAAACAGTGCAGACAGAGTGCTTCTAAGCAATATTTGTTCTTTCTGCCCTTCTCTATCATGGAGATACTCAAGAGAGGAGCTAGTTCAGTTCCCAAACCATCAATGGTCGCAAGTTGATTGCATGATGATTTTAGGCATGATAGGACAAAAGTTTAATGAATGCAATGAAAGACAAACAACACCTCATTCCTATCATGAAGTTAATTCAAGAAGGGAGGTAGACACGCCTTAAGAATGATCAAGTATCATGAATTAGTATGTGATGACTCTAGAAGCAATGGATTCGGTATAACATTCGACCGAATCCAACCAATTTTATTAGTTTCCTTTATACCGGTTTTAATCGATTTTAAACCGATTTTATTAGCCTTTTTCAACTTACCTCTCCATTTCTTATCTTTTATTCCATTTTGTCCAAAAGTTATATTTACGTCCACTAAGTCCAAAAGTAATAAATATGAACTTTTCAAGTCTTTTTCTACGGGGGAAATTACAAAAAAGGAATCAAACCTATTCCCGAGCGATAACGGACCCCAAGAAGGGCGATAATGACCTCAAATTCAAACTCGATGATAAGCTATAATGAAACCTTTCTTTGAGATTTCCAAGGGTCTATGTTAAAAACTAGTCTCTTAGAAACAATGCACCGACGATTAAGAGGAGTATCAAATAAGGGATTGTTCTCAACATAAGAGGGATGTAATGCCTTGGTAATGAATCTCCGAAGAGATTAAATCATTTAGCACATGAGAGGTCTCTTTCTTATACTTTGAACGGTAATCCCGTGTTGGATACAACTCTTAATCAAAAGAAATAAAGAAATGAAGGAGGTTGCAGAGATGATTATGCAAAGTTGATTATTACAAAAGTGAGACTATTTGCATGCAAACTAAATAAATAAAGCTATCAACTCAAATGAATCGGTGTCTAAGACCTAAACAACCAAATCCATCAGGACTTACAACACTACAAACGTAATATTCAAAGCATAAACTATTTAAATGAATTAAACAGCCTCTAAAACCCAAAAAACAGTACCTAAAATTACTTCAAAAGGGTGGAAAAAGTGAAGGGAAATAGGGGAGAACAAGCTAGGCAAGCAAGCTTAAGGAGGGGAGACTAACCCCTTCCTTTTTGTGGATTAGAAATCACATATTCAGCCCTTTAAAGTAACCTCTAGCAGTGCACAAACTCAAGGAAAATGAAGAAGATGATTAGTAAAAAAACAAAGGAAAAAGATGGGTAAGAAGTATATCTCTTTAAAGAGTATGTATTGTTGTCCACCAAACTTGATTCCTAAGCACTCTCAAGCTCTTGAATTGTGGTCTCAAAGTCTTAACCAAAGCTCCCAATCCAAGCTCTAATGGTATATCTAATATGTATCTATATCTCAAAGATGATATAAAAACAAAAGGTGTCTTGCAAGGGAAGGAGGAGCTCTCAAATATCTTTTGAACTCTTTGAAGTTTTTCTAAGAATAATACTATATGTACTAATTAATGTACACATTAGTATACTAATAGATGATGTGGCATCATTTGTAGGGTTTTGGGTATTTGTAATTTGTATAATAAATGTGGTCAATAATAATATCATAACACTAGTTGGTACACTAATATGTACACTAATTGGTGCATGTAGCACCACCGTTTTTCTAACCCTCAAAACAAAGGTCTGAGCTCGTATTTATACAATTTGAGGCAAATAGGTCATAAATATCTTTAAAAATGGACAGCTGGCGAATTCCCACCTAGAACACTGTTTGTCACCCAGAAGGCACGACTAGATCCCAATGGCCACGACCAGCCCCAAATAAAGTAGGGCAGGGCCCCAATGTGGCTTCCCTGCCTCTCAGTTCTTGGTTCAATGCAGGTTAGCACAGTGCTCAAAAATGGGTTTCTGAGGTCAAAACATTTAGGGTATGGAAGCTTGGGATTGTTTAGAGCTCGAATTTAGATTCCTTTATTGAGAATTCAAACCACTTACACAATGTAACCTTCATCATCGAGTGCTCAGAATAAAGCGCCCAAGTCTTACGGGCAGTCAAAAATGGGGTGTCTACAAGTTGTACTTCTATTATTATTTTTATATATAATATATATACATATACATCATTTGACATATATTTTAACATATCCATTGCACCATAATCACTTACTCTCCAAACTAACAAACCCTTTAACACATAAAAATAGGCCCACTTTCATCACTTTTTGTCATATAACACATTTTAACAAACAATTTTAACTATCTCATTTTGGATCTCTAATCAATTAGAACCAAACATCTCAATTTTCATATACTTCAACATCGACTGATTACCGACCTCTCATCTCTCTTGTCATCTCATTTTTTTCACCGTTGATGACCACCCCTTCTCCATTCCTTCATTTTCCTTTTGCCCATTGTGACCACCCATATCTTCGTCTCATCGTCCCATACTTTTACTCTCTCTATCCCACATTTCCACATTTGTTAAACCCTACTCATCCCTTATATTATATTCCACAATACCTTCTTTCTCCCCTTATAGTTTATGCACTTTTAAGACAACAAAGAAGTACCCACATGATGGAGTATCAAACGTCAATAGCGCATTTTACGCACTCAATGGGCATAATTGATTTCATATCTATGTTACCAAACAAATTTCCATACCAAGTTTTTTTTTCTCATTCCCATATATCATTTACAAAGGCTTTAAATCCCTACAGCAAATGGAGCCTTGTTGACTGCAAAATTTAGTGAGCTTCAAGTTCAAGAATGGGAAACCCATTTACCTTCATCAAGTTTGCAATTAGGTGAATCTTGAGAGAGAGAGAGAGAGAGAGAGAGAGAGAGAAAGAGAGAGAGAGGGATAGATAGATATAGTTGCTTGTAAGCAAATCCAATATCAAATAGCATTAGTCTTGACTTTGGGTGCCTTTGGCGGTCACTAATTTTAGAAAATTGACCTGATCTATGGCATCACAAGATGCTGGCAATGTGGCTAGTTCTCGATGTCCTTCAGCAGTGGTAATGCATAATCACCCAAATCCCACTTCACTTTTCCCGTATCGCTATCTGCTTAATCCCACTCCACATTTCCAATCTTCAATGCTTTCGTCGTGTCGTTTACGACCTTGATTGCCCCACCATCCCTACCTCTTTCTTAACTCTAGTCTTCATCACAACATCTGTGGGAGCTGAGTTTCATTAGATCCATAGGGACGAATGAGCGTGTCCGGTCAAGAGCGTAACCTCTACTCGGCACATAACCTGGTCGATCGAAGAGCCGAATAAAATAACCAGTACCCCAGCCAATAGAACAGAGGCCGAATATATGTGTATGTAACGGATCAAGGATGGGCCTAGTCAGAAGGCCCAAAGAGAATACTATAAATACGGGACAACCTATTAGAGAAAGGTATGTGAGAACTATTACACTTAACTTAGAATACAAGTAATCTTGAGTGCAAAGACTGACTTGCCCGTCGGAGTGCTAATTCCGGCACCCCGACCGGAGTGTTTATTCCTTTTCGGGTGACTAGCAGAGGATCACGAGCGTCTCCCAGGATCAGAAGAGTATTTCCAAACCACATCCCCACAATTGGCGCCGTCTGTGGGAATACTCAAACACATCCATGGCGGGCGTAACGGAAGACCCTCCGATAGTCACTGATGAAACCACGCAGAGAGACGACCTCACTCCGACAAACATGCTTGGACCGGAGACTATCCCCGTCAGACGCGCTTTGAACTTCGCCTCACCCTCGACTCCAGAGCATGAAGCACTGCAAGCAATCATGGAACAAGCAAAGCAAAATGAACAAAGGCTGGAGAACATGATCGTAGAGAACGAACGTCTCCATCAGGATTTGGCCTTGGAGGTGGCGAAGTCCAAACAAGCTGTACACCAAGGCCTGGAACGACCTGTGAGGGCAGGTGGTCGACGACCTCGAGCCCGACAACAAGACACTAATAGCAACTCCGACTCATTATCCCCGGAGCCCAGGAAAAAGGGACGATCTGAAACTTCCAGTTCTTTTGAAGAGAGTCCCCGTATAAGGCATAAGCGAAGGAAAAACAGTTCGGATGAAGATCAACACGATCCTTTTGTACGACGGATTGCAAAGGCAGTGCTACCCAAGAAATTCAAAGCACCGTCATTCACTTTGTACGACGGTAAATCAGACCCCACCGATCACATCCGCCATTACAAGCAAGCCATGACATTGCATGCAGACGACGAGGCTTTGATGTGCAGAATATTTCCGAGCAGTTTAGGACCACTAGCTGTCAGATGGTATTACAAACTGGAGCCGACTTCGATTAAAAGCTTCCACCAACTCCAAAAATCCTTCAGGGCAAGGTTTATCACTAATGAGGTCCAGCCAAAGCAAGCCGATTCCCTCTGGGCAATGCAGATTCAACCGGGGGAAACCCTTCGCGACTACTCGGCGCGGTATTGGGAAATTTTCAATCTGGTAGACGATGCTTGCAATGACTCCATGGCCATCACCGCCTTCAAGATGGGGCTGCATCCCGACAGTGCCCTCCGCAGCTCTTTGACCAGACGGCCCCCCAAAATAGTTTGGTCGTTGATGAAGAAAGTTGAAGAATACTGTAAAGTGGAAGATGATGCCTTGAGGGTTAAAGCCGGCAATATCACCAACAAGACGGCTCCTGCTGAAATTGCTCAGCCGATAAATTCTGTAGCACCTCAGAGCCCTGAACCTCGCCATCGGGCAAAAGGAGATAAAAGACAGGATTCTCGCCGATCTAGTGACCAATGCTCTCACTGAGCGAATGAACAGCTGCAAGTTGACAGCAGGCGCACAAGGCGTGCCGATAAGAAATATACTGAGTTATCAGAGCCGATCAGCACAGTTATGTCCAAAATCCAACATTTTCCGTTCTTCAAGTGGCCGTAAAAAATGGTGGGACCTCCTGATACTCGAAGACGGGATCGGCGGTGCGAGTATCATAAGGATCATGGCCATGAAACTGAGAGTTGTTATGTATTGAAAGATCACCTGGAGGAATTAGTGCAGGATGGTCAGCTGCAACAGTACGTCTGAAAGGGCAACCCAACCAAAGCAATAGCCTTAAAACAGGATTCACCTCCGCTCGGCGTGATCCACATGATATACAGCTTGCCAATGTCATCGGCGGTGCATACGATTCAGTCAAACTCCGACCCTCAAAACCAACTCACTTCGGCTAAACGGCCCCATGATGCCGCGGGCATTACTTTTGACGATTCAGATCTGGCCGGAGTAACAGTGCCCCACATTGATCCCTTGGTAGTTGAGTTACGCGTAAACCGGTTCATAGTTGAGCGCGTACTCATCGATCCGGGGAGCACATCGGAGGTTATGTACTATAAGACATTTACCAAACTCGGCTTCTCCGAATCGGATCTCTCTCCGGCCCCATATCCACTATTCGGCTTCAACTCCAATCCAGAGTACCCGTTGGGGAAAATCACACTACCTGTTCGAGCGGGCTCCCGAACAGTAGATGTAGAATTCTTGATCGTCAAGCTGCCATCGCTGTACAATCTCATTACGGGGCGAACTTGGTTGCACACCATGCAGGCCGTGCCGAGTACATATCATCAGCGGCTACGCTTCCCGACAGAATGCGACATTGAGCAAATCTGCGGCTCCCAGAAATCGACACAAGCATGTTATCTCCTCGCTGGAAAGACGGCAAAGGAGTTGCAAGTAAATTCCATTGAGGTGCCGGATCAGGAGAGCCTCGATGATGTTGGACGGCTTCCAAGTGAAAAGGCCACGGAAGGCCTAGACCAAGTTGAAATCGACGGAAGCCCAGAGAAGTTCTTCATGGTCGGCGCCTCCCTGAGCCAAGCCAACAGACAGCAGCTAATCTCTTTCCTGCTCAATAACCTTGACGTCTTTGCATGGACTCCATACGAGATGCCGAGTATAGATCCGTCCGTTTCACAGCACCGTTTGAATGTTAACATTAAGTGCAAGCCGATTATTCAGAAAAGCCGGCGGTCAGCCGCAGAGCATACTGCCGTCGTTGTTGAAGAGGTTGACAGGCTACTTGATGCCGGGGCAATCAGGGAAGTGACCTACCCTACATGGCTCTCTAATACAGTGGTCGTAAAGAAGAAAAATGGGACTTGGCGAGTGTGCGTCGACTTCACAGACCTAAACAAAGCCTGCCCCAAGGATTGTTTTCCCCTACCTAGAATTGACCAACTTGTAGATACGACGACACGCCATCAGCGCATGAGCTTCCTCGATGCTTACAGAGGCTACCATTAGATCGCCTTGCATCCTGAGGACCAAGAAAAAACTGCATTCCTCACCCCAAGCGGAACCTACTGCTACAAGGTTATGCCTTTTGGGCTGAAGAATGCAGGGGCAACTTACCAAAGATTGGTCACGGCTATGTTCAAGGAGCAACTCGGCCGCACTATGGAAGTGTACATTGATGACATGGTAGTCAAGTCCAAAGAAGAGCAAACCCATCTAGTCGATCTAGAAGAGACGTTCGGCATCTTACGCAAATACAAAATGAAGCTGAATGCTTCCAAATGTGCGTTTGGGATCGGCTCCGGCAAGTTCTTGGGTTACATTGTCAACCACCGGGGAATCGAGGCCAACCCGAGGCAGATCACAGCAATCTTAGAACTCAGCTCCCCCCGTTCAGTAAAGAGGTTCAAAAGTTGATGGAGATGGCCGCCGCACTCAATAGGTTCATCAGTCGGTCTACAGATCGCTGTCGACAATTCTTCCATACACTACGGCAGGGCAAGGCTTTTGAATGGTCCGCCGAATCCGAAGTCGCTTTCAACGGCCTCAAGACTTACCTCCGCTCAGTACCACTCTTGACAACACCTGCAGCTGGTGACCCGCTCATTTTGTATCTGGCAGTTTCCAACAGGGTCGTCAGCGCCATACTAATAAAGGAAGAGCTGGGGAAGCAGCGGCTAGTATATTATGTGAGCAAGGCAATGGTGGACGCCGAAACACGCTACCTTCCACTGGAAAAACTCATTCTAGCCCTAATCATGGCGGCAAGAAAACTGATGCATTACTTTCAAGGACATAGTATTGGGGTGCTAATAGATTATTCCCTCCGATCAGTACTACGAAGTGCAGAAGCATTAGGACGTGTTTCAAAGTGGGCTCTTGAACTCGGCCAGTACGACATTCAGTTTCTACCCAGAACTTCAATCAAGGGATAGGTACTAGCCGACTTTGTTGTCGAATTCACTGGGGGTCTTGCCGATTTTAAGTCCGACGAAATTTGACTGGAGCCGAACTGGAGAATTTATGTCGGGGACATCTGGCAGTTGTACTGTGATGGATCATCTAATCAGTGGGGCAGCGGAGCCAGAGTTGTCATCATGGCTCCCGACGGCGCAATAATTGAACAAGTCATCAAGCTCGGCTTTGAAGCATCAAATAACGAAGCCGAATACGAAGCCCTTCTAGTCGGTTTGCGGAATGCTCATTTTCTGGGTGCTCGGCGCTTGCTTGAATTTTGCGATTCAAAACTGGTGATCAATCAACTAAAGGGGGAATACGCGGCAAGAAACGACCGTATGGCAGCTTACATGAAAATGGCCAACTCCTTGCTGGCAAAATTTGACCATCATGAATTGAACCAGATAACATGTGATCAGAACACACACGCAGATGCCCTTGCCTGCCTAGCCTCCGCCATTAACTCAGAGATTAAACGGACCATTGAAGTAGGTTTCATCCCGGAGCCGAGCATCGGCCCTTCGGAGGAAGTTCAGGTCAATGTTATAGAATCTGGACCAAGTTGGATGAATCCCATTGTTGCATTCCTGTCTTCCGAACAGCTCCCAGAGGACAAGAAAGAAGCGCACAAGCTACGAAACAAAGCCCTGCAATATTACTTGGATCCGCAAGGAAGACTTTATAAAAAATCCCTCTCTGGTCCATATTTGGAATGTGTGCACCCTGACAAAGTCGAAGAGCTTATTGCTGAAATACATGAAGGCAGTTGTGGTGCCCATTCTGGCGTGCGCTCTTTGGCCCATAGAGCTATAACACAGGGGTATTATTGGCCGACAATGAGATCTGATGCGGAATGCTATGTGAAAAAATGTGAACAGTGCCAAAAGTTCTCCCCTTTAACCCATCTGTCTGCTGAAGAATTGAGCTCTATCACCAGCCCCTGGCCGTTTGCCCAGTGGGGGCTTGATATCGTAGGACCGTTGCCGAGGGCCCCAGAAAACAAGCGATACTTGATCTTCGCCACAGACTACTTCACAAAATGGGTCGAAGCGGAAGCATTAACGCATATTCGAGATTCTGATGTCAAGCGCTTTGTGTGGAGAAATATCATAACTCGATTCGGCATTCCAAGGGCTCTTATCTCAGACAACGGCACCCAGTTTGATTGTGGCGTCTACCGGGAACTGTGCAGCAAGTATGGTATCCGGCCCTACTTTTCTACGCCGGCTTACCCACAAAGCAATGGTCAAGCCGAAGCCTGTAACAGATCCATCTTGGACGGGATCAAGAAGAGGCTGGAAAAAGCTAAGGGCAAATGGGTCGAAGAATTGCCGAGTGTATTGTGGGCTCATCGAACTACACCGAGGCGATCTACTGGAGAAACACCATTTGCTCTATGCTTTGGAACCCAGGCGATCATACCCTTAGAGATTGGCCACCCAACCCTGAAATCTCAAGTTTTTGATATGGGCCAAAATGACATGATGTTGGCTTTGGATTTGATTCTGATCGAAGAACGAAGAGACTGTGCCCTTGCGTCTATGGCGTGGTACCAGCAGCAGCTTGCCAAGTCATATAATCAACGTGTTCAGCTGCGCCGATACACATTAGGAGAGTTGATCCTGAAGAAGGTACTTCCAGCTGCCAAGAAATCAGCTGATGAAAAATTGGGTCCTAACTGGGACGGCCCCTATCAGATTGATTCGATCGCAAGAGTAGGGGCATATCGGCTCAAAGACATGTCAGGAAGGAGTCTGCCACGGCCTTGGAATTCAACGCATTTGCTCAAATTTTATCATTAACCCGACTTGTGGGGCATGATATTTGTTCTGAACGTTTCGCCATGTACATCTCATTTTCTGTAATGCAAAGATCCCTATTTACTCATTACAAACATCCAATTCAAAGGTGTTCCAATTAAAGTCTCCGGATTCAGAGCCCCATCGGTGAATGACATCTTTGGGCCGATTAAGCCTCTAGATTTGGACCGCCCTTCGTGGATATCACGATTGGCCAATTAAAGTCTCTGGATTCAGAGCCCCATCGGCGAATGACGTCTTTGGGCCGATTAAGCCTCTGGATTCGGAGCGCCTTTCGTGGATATCACGATTGGCCAATTAAAGTCTCCGAATTCGGAGCCCCATCGACGAATGACGTCTTTGGGCCGATTAAGCCTCCGGATTCGGAGTGCCCTTCGTGGATATCACGATTGGCCAATTAAAGTCTCGGGATTCGGAGCCCCATCGGCCAGTGACGCCTTGGGCCGATTAAAGTATGGCATTCGTACAGACCGTATAAACAAAGGCCGAAAAATGCAAACATTCAAAATGAGATTGTTCAGACCGCACAAACATAATCTAAAACGCGCAAACATTCAGAACAAAATGTGTTTTATTAAAATTAGCCAATAAATACATAATTTCACCTTCAATCTACATAAGTATTACAAAGTTTTCTTCTGTTTGGCGGCTCCTTCGTCATCACTCTTCTCAATTTTGAAAGCTGAGAAGGGGAAATCATTCTGTTGGTACAACGGCAATGCCAAATTCAACCCTGCTGCCTGGAGAGCCTCAGCTTGCTGAAGTGCCTTGATCCAACCGTGCCTAAATCCATGATTTTCACATCGGCAAACTTCTTCGGCGAGTTTCTCCTTGGTCTTCTGAATTCCGACCTTTTAGCCATCATGGAAGCCCTTTTCATAGGCCGCAGCCCTCGCAATCTCGATCGCGAACATGCTAGCCATGTTCCGATCGGCGATCGCATCACTAATCAGCCTTTGAGTAACCCTCTCTTCCACGATTGGGTTGGGGTGGCTGGCCGATTGCGACTCGGCAGACTTGATTTTTCGTAGCTCGCGCTCGACTTTCTCGGCGCGAGCTTCCAACTTTTGAATGCGTTCATCTCTTTGTTTTATATCGCGACGAGTGGCGCGGAGACCCATGTGTAACAAGCCCGCGGGGGACCTCGTTACAGCTCAGACTCCCCTGTTTTTGTTGCGGTTCTAAATCTTGAACCAAAGAGTCCAACTCTGGCAAATCGTTTTGAAGAAAAATAGATTTTTTGAAAAGTAGTGCCAAACATGGACTGCTTTGCCAGATTACAGAGTCGCCACCTAAATATTTTTTAATGGGGGAATTTAGGAAACCCTGACTCGGTGCCGAAGGCCACGTGTCCGTCATCACCAAATGTCTTGGCTCGAGAGCTTGGGTACGATCGGGGAAGGTCAGCTATGAGCACCCCCTTTCGCCCGGTTCGAAGACCGGCCTCTACTAACCGTGATATCCGATTTTGAAAACATTACATGCTCTTATACCGGTTATTAGCCTAGATTTACTACGTTATGCGCACAGCAAACAAGTATAGACTAGGTTGCCTAATTCGGAAATAAACATTGCATATCCGTTTGTTTTGAAAGCGTTTCGGGTTTTTGCTACTCGCAAGTAGGCTAAAACACGGATTTCAACGAGTTTTTCCAACTCAAGCAATCCAACCTCCACCCACAGGCATTCAAACAGTTTATCTCATATAAGCATTTAGCCACATGGTAAGCCTACTGTCATGTTAACATTCACACGCATGCGAGATGCTAAAGCGTAAAAACTTACATCGTACTCCGTGCCAAAACAACAAACTAGTTAGCAAACATGCATGATCCTAGTTCATGTTAAGTGACTAATGCGACGCAAGCAATGGTGTAATCTAGACAGGCTCGGCTATCCTAAGCATGGCATGTGAAATGCTACACGTAACAAGTATTCAATTTGGAATTGAAGTACAATGCAGTTTGTATGATGCGCCGAGCCCGATGTATGTATAACGAATGTATGGATGCACGCATGCACAGCATAAGGTATGCTAATTCAAATATGCCCTAATCTACCATCATAAGCAGGTAAATAAAAGGGAAGAAAGAAGTGGAGGTTGGAAGGCATACACACCACTCACGCACACTTATTACAGGTTTACCCTCGCTCGGAGGGACCGAAAGAATAATACAAATAATTAACTACGCAAGCTAATTAAATATTACAAATTAATTAAATCAACAAATTAAATTGTCTAAGGAAAACAGTAAACTGCCTCGGGGCGGGGGCTCAATGCACGCGCACTCGGATTCCGCTCGGAATTGCACTGCCATGCCTAGCTTGCCTCTGTTTTCCCTGCTCTGCCTTTCTGAAAACTGCCAAAGTCTCAGAACTACCTCTCAAGGCACTGGGGGATACCACCGGCTGAGGGGAAGCACCACCGGCTGAAGTATGTGGTCATCGGCACAAAAGTCATCCATCGGCCATCAATAGACTGCCGGTCGGCACTAAATACTGCCGGCCGACACTGAATGTCTGCAGAACCTGCAACTCACAGTAGCAGAGGGCAAAAACTTGCATGGCAATGTAATTCCAACAATGTGTGCACCAATCATGCCCCTTATAGTATTTGTGACTCAAAGGGGGGATGTGTCTCGATTCTCGGGCCACCAATCACGCATTTCCATGCATGATGGCCCAAAGAACCAAATGTGCAACTTCTATTTCAAATGCATGCAAACCAAACAAACACACAAGGGTGCTAAGCCTCTATCATGACTTGGTCAAGAGGTAGAGCATGCATGTTTATGTGATGCAATCCTAGACATGTCAACTAGTATGCAATCATGCCAATGTAATGTAAGGATGTTAATATGCAAACACACCTACAAGACAAACATGTAAACCAAACAATGGGGTAGACTTAAACATGACTTAGGCCATTCCAAATAGGCCCAAAATCAGTAGTCAAAATGCCCAAAAATGGAGGCTAAACACACATGCACACATACACATGTTATGGTCCAAGCCGTAAGCATTAAACAAGCAACATTCAAGCACGTTTGAAAAGAGATTTCATGGACAATTAGCATGCAACATGAGCCCTAAAATCATGCTACAAAATGATGCCAAATCATGTTAAACAAGACATGCAAATGCATGCAAAAGGGGCCAAGTATTCAAAGCAAGCCAAAGGAGTATTGAACTACATTTGACGAGACTAAACATGGCAAGACTTAAGCAACTAAAAACAGATTTTTAGCACACCAAAGCAAGCCCAAATGACCACTTAGATGGCATCTATATGGTTTAAATTAAAAGTCATGCACACATGCACTCCCAAGGAACATACAACATGAGCTCTTGAAACATCAAAGAGGCATGCAATGCAAACATATAAGCATGTTAAATGGACTAAAATAACATGGCAAATGGTCTCAAACCATTGAAATGATGCAAACAAGGCATGCTACACATTCATGCTCAAGGCTAGCAAGCCTAAAATGCAAAGAGGCTATACTAAGCATGCCAAGACCAACCCAAACACTTATGGACAGACCTAAAACATGTCAAGATAAGCACAAAATCTTCATGAATCTAAGCCTAAAGCATGCTCAAATTAGGGCTAACAACCTAAGGCATGTTAAGGCAATACAAGGCATTACATGGCACCTATGCTAAGCATGCATAAGGGACCAAAACCAACATGATACAAAGTTATAATATGGCAATATGAGCATAAAATACAGCCATGGCATAACCAACAAACAACCAAACATGAGGCTCCCTCAAGAGGCAAAATGGGTCCTTTTCAAGGACATCAAGGAGAGGGGGTGACCCTCTCCTTCTTGGGACTTCAAGGCATCATCTTTACCACTGAAATCCCTCAAGATTTCAGTGGTGAAGAGACCCCAACACCAAAATCCCGGAGCTCTCACAAAATAGCACAAAAATGAGGCCTTTCAAGGCCTAAGAGGGGCCAAACTTCCCCAAAGCACAAAGCACCCTTAATAAACTATCAAGAGGACTAAAAAACAGAACTTTTTTGTATTAAACACCAAGCACAAAAATAGTTCAAAGATAGGTAAAAATGGAATGCAAGAATGGGGGAAATAAAGCAAGTTTCTCACCCTTGTTGACCTTCTTCACCAAAGATGATGTTGTTGCTTCCTTAAGCTCTAATCCAGCCAAAAACTCTAAGAACTACCTCTTGGAACCTCAGTAGCCAAGGGAAGGTGAAACACTAGGTGTTGATGTGCAATAGTGAGACACAAACACCTAGTGTACAAACAAGAGAGCAAAAGAGAGATAGGATAGATATAGAATTCAAACCCTAAAACCAGAGCTTCTCTGAGGTCTTTTCTCTCTAAAAATCTCTAACTCTCCAACCCTTGAGCCAAGAGAAGAGAGCCTTCTCTTATAGGCAACAAAGCTTACAAGCTAAGCAAACCAAAGGCTCATCCCCCCATACACGTGTATAGAGGGGAAACAAATGTTATACAGCTGCTTCAAAATATCTCAAAAAGCAACTGCACAGTAGTCGGCAGGGCAAAATTGTCATTTTGACAAAATTGACTGCCGACCGGCACAAAAGAGTGCCGACCGGCACAAAAGAGTGCCGACCGGCACAATATAGTGCCGATGTCAACACCAACCAGCCGGTGGCCTCTAGCCACTGCCGGTGGTGTGTGGGGATGCCTCACAAGGCATTCCCTGCCCCTCCAAGGCAAAGCACAAGTGTTTGGTGCAAAACCAGACACAAAACGGTCAAGTTCGGAGGTCCTGAGGCAAGGCGCGTAGCCGAGAACTCCGGGAACTCCAAATGAACACGATCATGGATAATCACCGAGTGTTCAAGCGGTGACGTCCAGGTCTTGAGGACGGTCAAAAATGGGGTGTCTACACCATGCCGATCTCATAAGCCGTGTACAGTCCCCTCACCACCCCGTGAACGCCTTCACGAAACACTTCAAAGTCCTGCCGACCTACCATCGACTGCTGAACTTCGGGTGGAAAAATCTGTCGAGCGAACTCGACTGCCACATTTGGATCTCAAATGATCGAATCCACCTCTGTCATTGGTCTATTACCCACGAAGACCGCAAAACTCAATGGGCGAGGAGCCGTGTCGGATTCCCTTCCAGGACGGGGTTAAGGAGACTTACGCTGTGGCTGCTTGTCCCTCCTGGGCGACCTACTTCGACGACGAGGAGATTGGTGTCTTTCCCAATCCCTCGAAGTCCTACTACCCGTGCGTGAAAGTTCACCACTTCGATTCATGTTTCCTCCCAGCTCAGCTAGCGTCTTCGCTTCACCTCTGCTGTTGAAGAAAAGTCTATTCGACATTCGCACTTGTTTAATTTTCCACTAAGAACTGGACTGAGTTGCTGTCAAAACATATAAATAAGACCTTCGTTCACGAAGAACACACCTATTCACTCCCTACGAAGGCAGCACCTCCGAGGCAATCTTATTAATATTGAAACCTCAACAGCCCGGCGCCGATCGAGTCACGTGCCCCAATCACCCCTTCTGTTATTCGGCGTCTAATGTTCATGAACCAGCTGGAGCAAGGGCAGATTCATCAATCTATTCGGCTCGAGTGCCCCAGCCGCTCCATGAATTAATTCATCGGAACAATACCACATAAATTCGTTTTAGTCGACGTCTAATGTTCATGAACCAGCTGAAGCAAAGGCAGATTCATCAATCTATTCGGCTTGAGTGCCCCAGCCGCTCCATGAATCAATTCATCAGTACATAAATTCGTTTTATTCGGCGTCTAATGTTCATGAGTACAAAAGTTCATTTTATTCGGCGTTCTGCGTTCTGCGTTCATGAACCAACGGGGGCAAGGGCAAAGTCTAACCTATCGGCACCTCATGAATTCATTTTATTTATGATTAAACCAAAATCTTTAATTTAATCGGCTATTAAGTTTGCCGTCTCATGAAGTCATCACGTTTCGTTCTAACTGCTGATTCTTTTAATTATGAACTCATACAGTTAACAATACAAACAATAACTTCAGAACATAGAAAATTTTCATTCATAAATTGAGTACAGCATAGTTATCATTTTATACATGAAAATTATCACAAGCAAACAGTTGTCTACTAAGAAATCAAAACATGATTGCAAAAAGATACATTGAAAATAGCTGAAGTGATCCCCAACTCAATCCTCGGCATCAGACTCAAACGGCTCAACATCCACTTGCTCGTATGGAATTGACATGTCCAATGTCAGTCCAACGGCAGCAAGGGCTTTGAGCCAACCATGTTTGAATCCCCGATTCTCGAATTTGGGGACCTCTTCTACATAATTTTCAAGAGCGGCGTTTTTCCCAGCCTCAAATGCTTCGGACGCCTCCGAGTCGGCTTTCTCCTTCGCCGCCTTCAACTCTGCCATCTCGGCCTCCAACTTGGCAATCGCCTCCTTGGCCAACTTGAACGATTCCTCGTTCGCATTGGCCCTCTCCTCGGCTTCCGCTCTGAGTTGGTCGGCAGTTCGCGCCCTTTCCTTCTTTGCTTCGGCCCGCGCGCTTTCCATTGTCGCTCTCATCGCCTCAAACTCAGCCCTACTTCGCTGACCCTCCACTTCTGACTGCAAACGGCCAATCCTTTCGGCAGCATCATGCTGGCGGCGGCCCAATTCGGCGATCCTTCTGACTGTCTGCAAAACAGGTTGGGATCCTTACATACCAAAAAAAACCGCTTGCAAACAAAATCAAAACAAGGAATTGGAATGAAGTTACATACCAGGAGGGCCGACTGGGCAGCCAATGCTATCGCTACCAAATCCGGCTCCACCTGAAAGGTTACCTTGTCAGCCGGCAATGAGACCGAGGCAGCCAAGCTCAAAGCAACAGCAGGATCCTTCACGGTCGACGCTTCGGATGAGATCGGCGTGTTCTTTATCTTGGGTTGAACAATAAAAGGAACCACATCCGATTCCTCCAAGAGAAGCCGTTTATCGACAGGGTTCTCCTCCTCAGAACCGGCTTCACCCTCGGCGGCACGTTTCTCTCCCCGATCTGGAATCGGCCGTTCTTCTGGATTCGGAAGATCGGCCGCCTTCTCTACCTTGTCCACGTCAACGTGAGTCGTTTCTTCTACAAAAGTAGGTGCGACAGATTCAGTCGGGACAAGTCCGGAACGGATGGCCTTGGCTTTCTATCGGGCGGCCATGCGTTCGGCGTTTCTCCTCCATGCCATCTGCGTCAAATTTTCCTTAGCCATATCCTCAGAATAATCGCCGAGAAGGTCTTCCAAATTTGTAAAAATATCTCCAAAGCCGTCCCCTTGGCCTGATGTAGACAGAGGATCGGAAAAATTCAACCCGGCTTCCTCGAAGGCCGAGTTAATAGCTTCGTCAACTTGCGTCGCCAACCGGTCAGGATCCTCAGTGATTGGGTCGGCCTCTTGTTCTTCCGCGTGTTCAGAATCGGATCTTTCTAAACCAATCTGTCTCAAGTTCTGGAAACTAGGGAAGATGAGGGCTGCGAGATGGCCGTCGCCTCGCGCGATCGGAATATTGTCCGACGCCCAGAATGTCGTGTAAGTCGGCTCGTACCGAAGTAGAATGTGGGCAGCCCTCCCCTGTTTTTGAAGGTCTGGACGGCCGACAAACTATAGCGCGGTTTTGATTTTTGCAAGAACAACGTCGTCGTCTGAAACCAACACTCTCTTCAAGTCACTGCCTGCACAAACAAAATGGTTAGATCTATGCAGTGCCGAACACGAATATAGAGATGGAAATAACAGAAACAAATGATCTAATCGGCCACCTGGTTCGCCTTTCCGCCTCGCGCACCGCGTCTAGGCGATCTTCGCCTTCGCCGAACTCCCAATTGCCGCGGACAACGACCATCACGTCGTCGACACGCTTGCCAGAGCTGGCAAGCATAGTCACTAAGTGATGATCAGTATCCTTGGCTCTAAGAAAGTAGTGCCCTAGCCGGCCAGTCGATTTGGCTAAGACGTAACAGTGCCGAATGGCGGGTATACCTAAATTGATCCTAAAACGACGATTTAGTTCTACGATCCCCATTATGATGCGAAAGAAATTCACGTTGGGCTAGGAAGGGATCATACCCCAGTATCTAAGAACGGCCCTCAAAAGTGGGTGAAGAGGAAAGCGAACTCCGCCTTCAGCAATGGATAGGAGAGGAAGGACGATAGTGCTCTCATCTTCCTTCTCCATATTAGTGGTGTTGTCTGCCAAAAGTGACAGATGGACATCATCGGGGATAGAGAAATGGCGTCGAAAATCGGAGATTCGATCCGCCGAAAGGAGCTCCTTCAGATATTTTGCCATTTTTTTTTTTTTGGCCAAACCTAAGGATTATGGAAAGCTAAAAGCAAATAAGGAAGCAGGATCAAAAATGAAGGAGGAGAAGACTTACAGGAGACAAAGGGAGAAGCGAGAGACAAGGAGTTGTAGGAGCCGCGAAGAGAAGGAGTTACACTAAAGGGCGAGCAAAATATCTTTTGAATATCCAGAACATACATTCGAAGAGACAATTTCAAATCATATTAATGGAAGCAGCGTACGAAGAGGCGGGAAAGCATTACAATGACCAAGAAGTGTGTGAGCGATCTAACACGCATTAGGAAGAGGGATAACCACCGAATTTTTGACTTCCCAGGCTAGAAGCCAAACACGCTGACTAACTGATGCTAGTAGGGTGTTTGGGGGGCAATTGTGGGAGCCGAGTTTCATTAGATCCATAAGGACGAATGAGCGTGTTCGGTCAGGAGCGTAACCTCTACTCGGCACATAACCTGGTCGATCGAAGAGCCGAATAAAATAACCAGTACCCCAGCTAGTAGAACAGAGGCCGAATATATGTGTATGTAACGGATCAAGGATGGGCCTAGTCAGAAGGCCCAAAGAGAATACTATAAATACGGGACCACCTATTAGAGAAAGGTATGTGAGAACTATTACACTTAACTTAGAATACAAGTAATCATGAGTGCAGAGACTGACTTGCCCGTCGGAGTGCTAATTCCGGCACCCCCGATCGGAGTGTTTATTCATTTTTAGGTGACTAGCAGAGGATCACGAGCGTTTCCCAAGATCAGAAGAGTATTTCCAAACCACATCCCACAACATCAAATTTAAAATTATCAATTTGTTATCAATTCTCAAATTTACAACCTTAATTGTTGAATTAGGGTATCAAACACCACTTTATAGATTTAGTCATACTTATTATTTTTGTAGTTTTATTAAAATCTGACTCTAGCTCATTCATTTTCAATTGTGATAGTTAATCACTAGTATGTTAAATCAAATTACAATATTAGGCATTAATGAGTCTAATGAAAATTGACGTGTAAGTTACAACGTAACATTTTTCTTAACTTGTTAAAAATTATACACTTTTCACCTTAGTCTCATGCATTTTTATCAAATCCTCTCTTTAGTCCCTATACTTTTATTTGTGCCCTCATGAATATGTCACATACGGTATACATGCCAATCAATGTCGGTCTCATTAATACCATATAGATGAAATTAATATTGCAAATTTACTTGAAGTGTAACAGATTATTACCATATAGATGAAATTAATATTGCAAATTTACTTGAAGTGTAACAGATTATTGTCACAATTAAAAGTGGAAGAACTAAAATGAGATTTGAGTTTAAAAGTAAAAGAATCAAAATGAGATTTTAGTAAAGGTGCATGATATTAAGTGTAATTAAACCCTTTTTGTGGTAGCCAAATATGGAAAAATATTTTTTTGAAAAATATTTATTTATTTTATCCTAAGAATGTGGTGACCTTCCCTTCCAACAACTTTTCTCTAGAATACTTTGGTCATCAACTCCCACGACCACTTATGGCCACCCTCATTGCCAACCACTACATTTGTCTATCTTTCACCATCGGCCACCACCTTTGATAACTTACTAAACATGTTTTCTTATTTCTATTTTTATTTGTTTTGAAAACATTTTTTTTAGACCAAATAAGCTTTGTTATTTTTTTGTCAAAACAAAAAATTATTTTCTAATTTTATAAAAAGAAAACAAAATTAACAACCATATCAAATCACACTCAACTTTGTCCTTTCCTTTTAGGACTCTGGCCTCATTTATTTGAGTAGGGGATTATTAATTAATATGGTGGAATTGAGTGAGGGAATTACTAGTATGGTGGTATTAGGTTAAAGATGTATGATAAATTGTGTTCGTTTATGCACTATATAGTGACATTAGTTGGTTGGAATTAAATTTATAAAATTACGTAAAACTCATATTATATAGAAGGTGAGTGTTGTTTTTTGTAAAGTGAGGGGTAAAATAGTATTTTTACCTCAAATCCCATGAGATTAGATATCAATACTCCCCATGGGATTGTAAGTCACCTCCTTGGAGGGGTTTTATAGTCTCATGAGACTCGTAATCTCATGACAATTTTTTAAAACAAATACAATTTTTGTGAACCCACCTCACTACTAATCCAATTTCATCCTTCAACACTCAAAACAAACCAAGACTTTGGGTAATTGTCTTACGGGGACATTATTGAGTAGTCCAAGCCAATAGGAGCACAACAAATAAGAAAAAAAATTTTGACATTAGGTTACTAGCCATATCATTAAACAGATTCATTTGACTTAACGTCCGTTAACCACAATTCCAAGAAAATTCAAAATTGATATACGCATTGGGCTGGAGGATGGAATTTTCAAAACTTCTCTCATTGAACCCATCAACATTCAAAGACCTCCTTGAATATCCTAACCGCAACCCATCAACATTCAAAGACCTTCTTGAATGATGAAAAAACGATGGAGGAAGCCTTGAACCTAACATTAGCAGAGTCCCTCAGGTTGAACCACTCAGCCTGCAACTTCCTTTCCCTTTGGTTACTTGTTCTTTGCCAAAAAAACTACATGACACTGCTATAAGTGTTGAGTATCCACACCATGTGAGCTTGGCTATGGGAGGCTGCAAATTTGGACTATCCTCTTGTAGTGTGGTTGTGTCAATAACTTGCCATTTATTCTGGTGGTTGGTTGTTAGCAGGCAAGTGTTGATTTTTTGGCTCTCCCATTTGTGTATAAATGGGGAAGGTTGTGAGTTGAGTTGATATATCAGAGTGTGAAGAAAAGATAGAGTTGGGAAAAGTGTATGAGAGTTATGAGTTGAGTAGAGAGAGTGAAAGACTCATCCGCTTCTGTTTTGTATTTTTACTCTATTTATAGTGCATTCTCATTTCTCCTCCCGTGGACATAGGCATTGGGCCGAACCACGTAAATATTTGTGTCTTATTTGTGTGTGTGATTGTTTGTTGATAACTTTATGGTTGTGTTTAATTTGAACAAGTGGTATCATAGTCAAGGTGAGCGAGTTTCAGAAAAACAGAGTGTTTTTCTTCGAAATTGAAATTTTGAGTTGCTCGAAATCACGCTTTGAGTACACCAGAAGGACCATCTCAACGATAGCATTCTTGACCCAGAAAAATCAATCCAAGAAGATTATCCATGCGCCCTCATGCGTGTTGTCGAAGACTCGTAGGACGATTGCCAGAAAGTTCGGTCCGACAAAGAAGCAGAAGTTGAAGACGACCTTTTTGTTTTTATGTAATAAATATTTATTTGTGAAAATACAGAGCACAAGTCTTTTGTTGGCAGAGTGGTAAAGCCCAGGTGTTAGAAGTCAAGAGTTCAAAACTCTTTGGTAACAAAATCATTTTTTTTTTCCTTCAGAAAATCCACTGGAGCTGAATCGAAATCGAGTTGCCTAAGCTGCTGATGTCAGCCGATCTGGAGTAATTATCTGGTGCTTCGCAGGTGCTCTAGGTTCCGCCGATCTAAACTTTTAAACTATTTTGGCTAGATCTAAGCCATTTGAAGACTGTTTTTTACGATCCAGTAGTTCTTTCCAACTATTTGGAATATTCCGGACACATCTGTATAGTCAAATTTTGCAAATCAGATTTTAAAAATTTGTAATTTTTATTTTGGCAATTTGAAGTGCTTTTCGGCTAATTTGACCAATCCGGACTCAACAATGAAGTCTGATTTTTTAGACAAAGATCATTTTCTATAAAGACAATTATTGATAGAGAAATCAATGTCGACTTTGGGATCCATGATCAAGCTGAATGCTCCTAACTATGCAATTTGGAAGCCTAGAATGGAGGATGTCTTGTATTGTCGAGATTTGTTTGACCCCATTAAGCTTAATGGAGTTAAACCAGCTGCGGAGAAAGATGGAGATTGGAAGCGGAAGAACCGAAAGACCATTGGTCAGATCAGATAATGGATTGATCATAGCGTCTTTTACCATGTCGCCTAAGAGACTGATGGCTATGGTCTTTGGACAAAATTAGAAGGCATGTACCAGTCAACGACTGCTCGGAATAAAGCCCTCCTAATGAGAAGGCTTGTAAATTTGAAGTTGAAAGACTGCATCTCTGTTACAGAACACACCAGTGAGTTCCAAAATTTGGTGAACCAACTAGAAATTGTCAAAATGGAGCTGGATGATGAGATGCAGGCCCTATTGCTGCTTAACTCCTTGCTAGATAGTTGGGAGGCGTTAGTGGTGTCCCTCAGCAACTCTGCCCCTAAAGGAAGGCTGACCATGAACATGGTCACGGATGCTTTATTTAGTAAAGAGGAAAGAAAAAAAGACATGGGTAGAGATCAGTCCCATGCAATCATCACAGAAAATAAAGGTAGATGCAGAGACAAGGGAAGAAGTAAAAGTAAAAGACGCAGCAGAGGAATATCTCAAGACAGAGGGAAGTCCAGAGAAGGTACAAGCCGGCCAAGGTTCAAGTGTTACCATTGTGGCTAGGAGGGTGACATAAAGAAATATTGCTATGCCTTGAAGGGAGAACAAAAACAAGGCAATAGATAACCAAATACCGAAGATGGAAACATTGCAGTTACTGTCTTAGAGGATACTGCATTATTCTCTGTTGGAGAAGAAGAATGCCTCCATATGTCGAAAAACGACACCGAGTGGGTGGTAGATACAATAGCTTTCTACTACGCCACACCTTAGAAAGAGTTCTTCAGTATGTACCAAGCTGAAGATTTTGGTACAGTAAAGAAGGGTAACTCTATTTTTTCGAAGATTGTGGGAATTGGTGATATTCGCATCCAAACCAAAGTTGGGTGCACGATGGTGTTGAAAGATGTCAGGCATATTCCCGATTTATGCCTGAATCTTATTTCAGAGATAGCCTTAAATTGACAAGGCTATAAGAACTACTTCGGCAAAGGCATGTGGAAATTGAAGAAGGGATCTATGGTGATAGCCAGAGGACAAGTAATTGGTACGTTGTACAAGACTCATGTGAATGTGATTTCAGATAGCCTCAACGTAACAGAAGATGAGACATCACCAAATTTGTGGCACAAAAAACTGAGTCACATGAGTGAGAAAGGGTTGTAGATTCTAAAAAGAAGTCTTTTATTCCCTTTGCCAAAGATGTAAAATTGAATCCTTGTGACAACTGCTAATTTGGGAAACATCATAGAGTCGTTTTCCATTCATCATCCAGAAGACAATCAGAGTTGTTGAGCAGAGTATACTATGATGTATGTGGTCCCATAGAAGTGGAATCTTTGGGTGGCGGAAAATACTTCCTAACGTTTATTGATGATGCATCACGGAAGGTATGGATTTATGTCCTATAGACCAAAGCTTAGGTGTTTTATCATTTTCAGACATTCTATGCTATGGTGGAAAGGGAGACCGAAAAGAAGCTTAAGTGTCTTCGAACAAACAATGGAGGCGAGTATACGTCAAAAGAGTTTGAAGCCTATTGTGCTACTCACGGCATCCGGCATGAGAAGACTGTTCTTGGAACTTCACAACACAATGGTGTAGCCAAGAGAATGAACAGGACCATTGTGGAGAAGGTCAAATGTATGCTCAAAATGGCAAAGCTACCAAAGTCATTTTAGGGAGAAACTGTTCGTGTTGCTTGCTATTTGATCAACAAATCACCATCAGATCCATTGAATTTTGAGATTCCAAAAAATGTATGGTCTGGAAGGGAGATTTCTTACTCTCGCTTGAGAGTGTTCGGGTGCAAAGCATTTGCACATGTATCCAAGGAGCACAGGTAGAATCTGGATGATAAAGTTGTTCCATGCATTTTTATTGGCTATAGAGATAAAGAATTTGGACACAAATTATGGGATTCGAAAAACAAGAAGGTCATTCAAAGCCGAGATGTGGTGTTTCAAGAAGGCCAGACCTTACAAGACTTTGGGTAACCAGCCAAACCCAAAGTTGATGATGTTTCAGAAATTGTTCCGAATCCTGTACCATCACAGCATACCACTGATGAAGAAAAGCTGCGACCCCCTCCGTCAATGATGTAGAGTTGTATGATGGATTTCCAAAAGAAGAATATCCAGAAGAAGAGGGTGTTAAGCAGGGGGAGCCACAACCCCCTCCGCCAGAGACTGTTGGTCTACAGTTATGAAGATCAACAAGAGAGCCTAAGCCATTGTCAAAATACCCTACTTCTGAGTCTACTTTGCTTACTGATGAGGGGTAGCCAGAAAGTTTTCAAGAAGCTTATAATCATAAGGAGAAGAGTAGCTGACAGCAAGCTATGCAAGAAGAGATGAAGTCCATGTAGAAAAATCAGACTTATGATTTGGTAAAACTTCACCAAGGTCGAAAAACACTGAAGAACAAATGGGTATTCAAGTTGAAGAAAGATGGCAGCAGAAAGCTAGTCAAGTATAAGGCTCGATTGGTTGTCAAAAGTTTTGGGTAGAAGAAAGGTATTGATTTTGATGAAATCGTCTCGCTAGTTGCGAAAATGATATCCATTCAAGTAGTTTTGGGACTAGCGGCCAGTTTGAATTTGGAACTTGAACAAATGGAGTTAAAGATGACATTTCTCCATGATAATTTGGAGGAAGAAATTTACATGGAGCAACCAGAAGGTTTTGAAGTAAAAGGGAAAGAAAACTTAGTCGGTAGATTGAAGAAGAGTCTCTACGACCTTAAACAAGCGCTGAGACAGTGGTACAAGAAGTTTGACTCATTCATGGTAGGTCAAGAGTACAAGAGAACTGCTACAGACCAATGTGTATATGTTAGGAAATTTCCTAGTGGAAACGTCATCATACTCTTGTTGTATGTTGATAACATGCTGATTGTTGGACAAGATGCCACAGTAACCAGATCACTAAAGAAGGAGTTATTACAGTTCTTTGACATGAAAGACCTAGGCCCTACACAATAAATTTTGGGCATGAAAATTATGCGTGACAGGAAAGCCAAGAAGTTGTGGTTGTCACAAGAGAAGTATGTTAAACGGGTGATTAAGAAGTTCAACATGAAAGATGCCAAGCTAGTCAATACTCCACTGGCTAATCATTTCAAGTTGAGCAAGAGTTCTTATCCCTCTTCTACAAAATAAAGAGAAGAGATGGAGGCAATTCTCTACTCATCCGCCGTAGGGAGTTTGATGTATGCAATTGTGTCCACCCGACAAGATATTGCTCATGTTGTTGGAGTTGTGAGTAGATTTCTTTCTAATCCAGGGAAAGAGCATTGGGAAGCAGTCAAGTGGATTTTGAGGTACCTTAAGGGTACATCTAAAATGTGTTTGTGCCTTGGAGGAGCAAAACCAGTCTTGGAAGGCTGCACTAATTTAGATATGGCAAGCGATCTTGATGGTAGGAAATCTACATCAGGATTTATGTTCACTTTCACAGGAGGAGCTGTGTCTTTGTTGTCCAAGCTGGAGAAGTGTGTTGCTTTATCAACAACTGAGGCAGAGTATATTGCCACTACGGAAGCTAGAAAAGAGATATTGTAGTTGAAGCAGTTTCTCCAAGAACTTGGACTAGAGCAGGAAAAGTTCACGGTACATGGTGATAGCCAAAGTGCCATTGACCTGAGCAAGAATTCTATATACCATTCTCGTACGAAGCACATTGATGTTCGGTATCATTGGATAGGCAATGTGATGAAGAAGTAGTTATTGAAACTGATTAAGATCCATACGGATAAGAATCCAGCCGTCATGCTTACAAAGGTGGTCTCAAGAGACAAACTCAAAGTATGCAGAGACATTGCTAGGATGGATTTCCAGTAAAGATCTTACTTCCCATAGGTGTGGAGGGGGAGAATTGTTGAGTATCCACACCATGTGAACTTGGCTATGGAAGTCAAGAATGGAGACTGCAAACTTGGATTATCCTCTTATAGGGTGGTTGTGTTAATAGCTTACCATTTATTCTGGTGGTTGGTTGTTGGCAGGCAAGTGTAGATTTTTTGACTCTTCCGTTTGTATATAAATGGGGAGGGTTGTGAGCTAAGTTGATATATCAAAGTATGAAGAAAAGAGAGAGTTGTGAGTTGAGTAGAGAAAGTGAGAGACTACTCCTCCTCAGTTTTGTATTTTTACTCTATTTATAGTGCATTCTCATTTCTCCTCCCGTGGACGTAGGCATTAGGCCAAACCACGTAAATATTTGTGTCTCATTTGTGTGTGTGATTGTTTGTTGATCATTTTATGGTTGTGTTTAATCCCAACAACAAGATTAGATGAAACCAACTTTTTTATTTTTTTCATTATGATGTTGTATTGAAGAACTAATTTTATATCTTTTGTTTTGTTTTTGCTGGGTCTTTGTAATTATTTATTCATTTTTTGGTTTGAAAAATACGGGTGAGTAGAATGGTACTTCATGAATGTGTTCTACCTAAGATCTTAAATCTGACTAGTTCTGGTACTACAGAATACTATCTAGAGTGGGTGTTGTCTTGTCGAGTTCTCTGCGTCGTGAAGGGTGATGCTTAGTCCTTATCAACCTGGATAAAACAATCTTCTTGCTGAGGTCTAGGTACGAGAATTGTGGAATGATCAAAAGGGCACTTTTTGGCAAGAAAGCTTGTTTAGCTACAAGGATCTAGATTTGAAGGCCTATTCGGGTGCAAGGTTTTTGCTCAAGGAAGGAATGAAACCTCATGAGCTTGTTTTTCTTTTCCTACCTCTTATACATGTGTGCAGGGGGTTTGATGTGAGCTATGATTAGGAAAGTGATTAGAGAGGCAAAACTATGTCAATGGTCCAACAGTGATAGAATGGCTGGAGAATGAGTCAACAAAACTCTGGGAAAGTTGGAGAATGAGCAACTAAGTAAAGGTGGAGCAAGTGGCTCAAGAAGAAGAGAATGGCAATGCACAAAATGGGTAACATCTCTCCAAGTTTCCTAAAAATCCTCTTTTTTTGGACCTTGGGAAATGGGTCCTATTTATAGGCTTTTCCTTGGTCCTAAAGGATACCAAGTGACCAAATAAAGTAAGGACATATGTCCCTAAGAATCACATGGAATATTCTGCCTTGGGCCACCAGGTTGAAGGTGCCACGTGTCCCTTTACATGTATTGTGTACTATTTGTTTGGCACAGATGCCTTAGCAAGTGCACTTGCAGCGGAAGTGTTTGCCGCTGCAACTTGCCTCCTCAGCTTGAACCTCAGCAAGTGCACTTGCGACGGTAATGTTTGCCACTACACTTGCCTTCTCAGTTCAGTTTAGTCAAAACATGCATTCTCATGATTTCATAGCCTGCTATCAGCCATGTTTTCATGTTCACCTTAGTGAAGCCTCCACCCTTAGCCACCTAACCACAAACTCCCCAGCTTCCTAAGGCGAATGCCACAACTAAGCCTACTATCAGCCATGTTGTGCCTTAGTACCAAGGCCAAGGGGGTTTCTTTGGTATTGCCTATGCAACCAAGGCAGGTCCATGACCTAGGTAACTGGAAAGGAAGTCCCTTGTGCTCGGGTTACCTTGCTCCCATCTTCGCGGGGCTATCGCGGTATACTGGTATCTCTAGGCTTGCTATAAGCTCCAACCAATAAGCCTTGGGCCTGCTATCAGCGCCAAGCTAGTGAGCTTCGGGCCCTACTATCAATGCCGATCTAAAAATGACTTTGGGGGGCCTGCTATCAGCTCTAGTCTAGTAATGCCTTGGGGCCTGTTATCAGCGCCAAGCACTAGCCTCTACTTGTGGAGGGGAGGCTTCTCCCAAAGGCTACTATCACCTTGGCGGGGTGTTCCCTCCGTAAGTTAGTTACGACAGCTGTAGTTGCTACAGTGGCTATTTCCCGTGGTAAGTTTAAATGGCGACGCAGACAATATTAAAGATGACGGCGCCGACAAAGTACCTCCACAACTTGGTCGTTGTAAGTGTTGCCCTTGTAACTTAGTTGCTCCGATTTTCTCTTTACCTCAGCAACTTCAAGTGACGGCATCAGCAATACTAGGAATGGCGGCGCTGATAGTGATGATGTACCCATTGGCTTGCTACTTCATCGGTCCAAAACTCAAAGCATAATGACTTCTAGCACCGAAAGGGGTAATAATAGTGGTCATAAGGAGCTTCCCTGATGTAGATGTAGAGGTAGTAGAAGGTGGTGGTGGAGACTTCGTCCTTAAGACCCCTAGAGTTAATCATAGGGTGAACATATCTCTTAGGCTGGAATCGCTCAATTTGGAGGTTACTTATGGGGTTTTTCTCCTGCCCAATCTCCACTAGTTCCACATGCTGAGGTTGTTGGAACCCAAATTACTGCGAAAGTTGAAAACATCGCGGCTGAGTTTAGTATTGCCAATCTAGGCTTGGCTCGCTTGGTGAAGTTAGCTATGAACTTAGAGGCTGCCGCTGCTATCGTTGAAACTTCTGATCCGATTGCCTCTGCAACTTCTGAACAAGTTGTTGACTTGTACCTTACTAACATCCCTGAGTTATCCTTTTAACTTGTGTCTTAAGACCTTTTGGTTGATTTGAATGTGGATGATCTTGCCTGGCACTAGGAGGAGCTTGGTGATAGGCTTCTTTATTTCAAAATGGGGCAATATCTCTGTCATTCCTTCTTAAAGCTCAAGTGGCCCATCGATAATTGTTGGGCTTCTTCAAATTACGAGGATTATGATGACCTTATTGCCTCACTGATCCCTCGGCCAAAGACTTGCAGTCTAATACTTTTAGATATTGAGGACGAACTAGTTGGCTAGGTCCAAGTCATGGAGGGAGACCGTGGCAACTTCCCCGTTAAGGGTGATGGTAATGAGGAGCGCCAAGTTATAGTTGATGCCCAAGTCATGGGTGATGAGATAGCTGCTGAGGATTTTCCAAACCCAGAGGTTTCGAACCCTATTAGCTCTGCCCTTATTACAGATCCTTCTGTACACTCTGACCACTCCTCTATTGGCAGTGATGACTTCATTCCTGAGACTCCTAAAGATGGCCATGGGGTGAATATATCACTTGGCCTTGAGAACCTCGATCTCAGATGGAGGTTGTCTCTAGGGGTTCATCTTATTCTGTTGAATCTCCATTGGTCTCACAGACTGGAGTTGCTGAGGGTTGAAGACATGGTAGTTAGCCTCAGATAGTTGGGCGTTCTACAAGTCTGCCCCTTGTGACTCAGACTGGTGGTACTGTGGTAGAATCTTCTATGCCTTTTAGGAGGGTCCCTTTCTTGAACTAGTGAGTATTTGCTGAGGCTACCCCCATACTTGTCCGTATTCAAGCGTTGCACCTGGAGACTTTTACTACTTTTAATGTTCTAGGTTCAATGGTGTAAACGGCGTCACTAGAGTCTTTCGCTAGTTTTGTTTATGATCTTGTCACCAAGAGAGTTCTAACGACTTCAGGCAAGTTTATGGAAGGTGCTGAGGCAAACCTCAGTGGGCTTGAGAGAAATGGCCTGAACTTGTCTTGGATGAAGGCAAGGCTCCAGGTGGTTGATGGGCTCCTTGAGCACGCTAGCCATGAATGCTTCTTTAGAGGAAACCATCAGAGATTGCGAGGGCGCCTTAGAGCAACATCACCAAAACCTAGCTCGGTTCAGGGAGAAAGATTCTGCTCTTATTGCTTAGCTGCCTCAGGATATTGGTTTGACAAACTCCTTGATGAAGGGTTTGATGTGATGCAGTTCTCTTTTTGCCTTTTCTTTTCTTTGTCACAACTTCTTTTCAAACATTATAATCATGTTCTGGAAGTTTGACTTTTATGAAAAGCATGGATGTTTGGTAGTACTTTTGAGTTTCATTTCATCGCTTTCTTTACATTGCTTATACATAGCTTCTAAAGATAAGCAAAACTCTTGCCATGAACAAAACTTCATCGTGACTAAGTCTTTACATGGATAAAATTTCACTAAGTATAGAAAACTTTCTTCACACTAAGTGTTAGGAAATATTAATAAAGACTTGAAACTGTTTCCTATCAAAACTAAGGAAAATATTCCTTTACATACTTGGCATTTACATGACCAGTTCTGAATCCATCATTTATCCTCACCAACATGTAGTACCCACTGCTACTTGCCTCAGCAACTTTGTAAGGGCCTTCCCATCTTGGTGAGAACTTGGGGATTGGTTGCCCCTGCATAATCGCATCCATTGTCTTCCACACTAAGTCCCCCTTTTTAAACACCCTGTGCTGGACAGACTGATTGTAGACGCGAACTATGGACTAATGGTACTAAGGTTTCTAGCCGCTTTAATCAAGACTAAAAAGGAGGATAGATCATGGTTCACCAAGAAAAGTTTGTAGTCGCGTATGGCACCCTCCTCACATATGCTGACTAAATGAGCCTCTTCCATTGGTTCGTGGCAGTCAATGGCTTTGTCCTGGAACCGTTCGATATAAGCCTGTATATCTTTGCCTTCTTTTTGGACATCTCGCTCAAGTGTGAGGGTAGTGACTTTTTCTTGGACTTGGAAGAACTTCGTATGATACTTGTTCACCATCTACTTCCAACTCTTGATCGAGTTGGGGGCCAAGTTCACATACCAGTTGTAAGCCCTTTTAATGAGCGATTTGGAAAACTCCCGAAGGCACAGAGGGTGATCACTACCATAGACACCGAGGGTTTCAATGAATCTCACCACATGTTCTCTGGCATTGCCTTACTTCTAATCAAACTTCACAAACTTGGGTACCGTTGTAACATGCCCGGGGGGTACCCGCGCGCGTTAAACAGTTCGGACTCCCGAGATCTCTTTGATCTAGTCTTACGAGTGCAATGTGAAACATAGATGAGAGTCCAGATTTGGCAATTTTTATTGAAAATCCATTTTATTGCAATTTTGTCAAAAATGGATTGTGTCATCAGATCTCAGAGTCGCCACCTAATATTTTTGGGAAATTAGGAAACCCATGACTCAGTGCCAAGGCCACTGTTCGTCGTAACCAAGGATGCTTGGCTCAGAACCTTAGGTATGAGAGGGGAAGGTCAATAATGAGCACCCCCGCCCACCCGATCAAAAGATCGGCCTCTACTAAACCATGATATAACTTTTATTTTCTTTATATGTTCATGTTCTGATTATTTTAGTAAATCCTAAAATTTACTATGTGAAGCATACAAGTATAGACTAGTTTGCTCAAATTGGAACAATTCAACTTCATGTTTGTTTTTCGAAAAGGGTTTGAATTTGCCACTTGACAAAGTGGGCTTAAAACGTACATTTATTAAATTATTCCAATTCAAACAATAAGCCTTCATCCACAGGCATTCAAACAGTTTATCACTTAAGCAAATAGCCACATGGTAGGATGCTAAACATAATAAGAAAATCACACACAAATGGGATGCTAAAACATAAAAACTCACAGATTGACCGACGTCCCTCGAACAACTACAAAACAAAGTTAGTAAAATATGCATGATCTTATATACAGAATCCTAATGCAATTCACTCATGAGATGCACTAAAGATTCGGCTTCTAAAATATGGCATGTGAATCATCTCAATAACATGAGGTAGCGCATAGAATCACAGAAGAATTGATTAAATCCACACATGTAAATGTAACCGAATCTTAATGCATGAGACATAAATGTAAAGCATGGATATGCATGGCATGTCAGATATATACATATGTACAGTTAGGGAAAGCGATTAAAGAATGGGATAGAAAGAAGCGGGGTGGGGGATTATTACAATACTTGAATTATTACAGATCCGAATAAAGGAGGGGGAAGAAATAATAAAATAAAATCCTCACAAACACTCAAAATAAAATAAAATAAAATAAAATCTTCCATCCAGCAAACCTGCACACCTCAACCTATGTATTCATCCTCAATGGAGGGCCCGCTTAAAAATATGTTTATGAAGTTCAAAATTGGGCCACTAATGTAATTTGTCATTACCACGCCACATTTGACATTATAGCAGCAGATATACGACTAGCCCTTGGTCCACCATGTTACCAATTACACAATTCGGCCCTTGAGTAGAAGGCCCAATAAAACCATTACTCAATGAGGCCTTTCACCAATAAAATAAATCAGCCCATGATTGACCCATTCAAAACCACCATCCAATAACCCAAAGAGTTGAATTGCCTTCCAGGTGAACCTGCACAGGATGAACCACAGAGTCCCACAATCTACCATCTTGGGCAGAATAACAACACACCAGGTGGTTTCAAGATAGGAAATGCAGTCCTATACTCAAGTCCCTTCCAACCCATTAACAGGCTTTGTTGCTTCAGGAAAAGAGAAATCAACCCGAGAGTGTGTGTGTGTGTGTGTGGAGAACCAACCCGAGAGAGAGATTAGCGAGAGAGAGCTGGATGCATTTCGGTGTGAACATTTCATGGCTGTCAACCTCTCCCCCTTTCTCCCCTCTGTGCTATGTTCTCTCCCTATCTTGCCGTGTGTGTGTGTATCTCTCCTGTGTGCCGAGTGATCTCTATGGGTGTGTGTAGTGTGATAGCAGCCGTGTGTGCTGTCTGTGCATGTGGGTGATGAGTGATGTATGTGTGGGCTTGCCGTGAGTGAAAGAGAGATGTGTGTGTATGTTCAATGTGGGTGTGTGCGACTGTGGCAGTCAATCCCGTGGGTGTGTGCATGGGAGGTGTATGGGTGCCGTGAGTGAGAGAGTGGTGTGTGTGTGTGTTGCTGCCGTGGTGGTGTGGTGGTGAAGCTTAGTGTGTGCGCCGTGTGTGGATGACAGTGGTGTGCATATGTATGTGTTTTTGTCTAACCTAGTGCCTCACCTCCAACCCTCTTATTTTATTCACTCCTTCACCCTCTCATGCTCTCCACCGAACCCAGCAGCCCAAAACTCTCCCTCATATATGTCGTGTGTCTCTCCCTATCTTGCCGTGTGTTCTTGTGCTGGGTGTCTATGTACTGGGTATGGTGTGTGAGAGTTGTGAATGGTGTGTATCTTCATGTCCCCCTTGAGTGGTGTTTGGGTCTCCTCTTTTAGAGAGAGAGAGAGGCCGTGTATGCATGTGTGTGTTCTCCCCCTTTGCCATCTATCCCCAGCCCTCTATTTGAGAGGGAGATATGATTATTAAACCAACCTCCCCACTCACTCCTTTCTCTTATCTCTCTTTTTCTTTTTTTTTTATTCCCCCACTCACTCTAAAAAATGCTCTCCACCGAAAAATCCCTGTGTCCCTCTGATCAGTGCCTTCTTATCTTGATTCTTTTTTTATTGATCTCCTCTTTCAACTCAAGAGAGGACCCCATCCTCGACAGAGAGAGCACATGCATGTCTTTTGTTTTTCTCTCCCTCACCCACTCTCACCTGCTCCTCTTTTTTCTATCTTCTTCACCTGCTCCTTTCCCTTTTTGAAAATTGCCTCCATCACTCCCTTAATCATCGGAATGATATTCTCCAAAGCCCCACTCACGATACACCATTTCTTTTTTTCTTTTTTCTTTTTTTATCATTATCCCACCCAAAACAAACCATAATCATAATGACCACCCTTTTTTTTTTTTAATCTTTTCTTTTTCTATTTTTTTTTATCCTTTTCTTTTTATCAAATATCAAAAATGTATTATTTATACCAAACATCTACAATTATGTATGAACACACAAAATTATATAAAATTATATAATACTACAAATTTATAAAATAATAAAAATATTTTAATTTGGCCAAAATGGGAGAGGTTTCGGATTAAAATTTCAATTTGATTTTTCTGGTGAGGATGGTCAAAATAAAGTGCCCAAGTCTTAAGGCCGGTCAAAAATGGGGTGTCTACAACCGTATACCCAGTTGGATATGGCATGGCTAGTATCTCCTGAGGATATGGGGGCTTCATATCTGGGTCTGGAAGAGATGGCAGTTGCTTCTTGCTATGTTCTTGCTCGAGCATAGCTTGGGCATCGGCTATAGTAATGAAATGAGTAGGCTGGTAAGGGCTAGTCTACCCCTATGTAGCTAAACCAGTAGCAGAGCCATTCACCTAAGGTACTGCCGAAGGCACTTGGATCGGAGCCCGATCCTCGGGGAGTGGGTTAGGCACTGGGTTTGGGATTGTTACAGGTATAGGAACTTGTGTTGGAACTAGCCTGGACGTTATGGCCATAATAGCTTCAGTGAGATTTGTAAAGCTGTCAGGATTTCCCTCTGTGTATCCTAAAGTGACTGGATTGCTTCGACTACAATGTTGTGGTCATGGTTTTTAGCATGTGCTACTCTGCCATTAGAAGAACCTTGTTGCCGTTGGTGTTATTGAACTTCGTTCTGCCATCTTTTCCGGTGAAGTATGAAAGCCACTGCGGGTATGGACCATCAACAAAGCAGCCTCCCCAGTGGAGTCAGCAGAAATGTAAGGGGTTCGATGTAAGCTATGATTAGGAAAGTGATTCGAGAGGCAAAACTATGTCAATGGTCCAACAATGATGGAATGGTTGGAGAATGAGTCAACAAAACTCTAGGAAAGTTGGAGAATAAGCAACTAGGCAAATGCAAAACAAGTGGCTCAAGAAGAAGAGAATGGCAGTTCACAAAATGGGTAGCATCTCCCTAAGTTTCCTAAAAATCCTCTTTTTTTGGACCTTGGGAAATAGGTCCTATTTATAGGCTTTTCCTTGGTCCCAAATGATACCAAGTGACCAAATAAAAAAAGGACATGTGTCCCTAAGAATCATATGGAATATTCTACCTTGGGCCACCAGGCTGAAGGTACCACGTGTCCCTCTGCATGTAAAGTGTACTATTTGTTTGGCACAGATGCCTCAGCAAATGCACTTGCGGCGGGACTGTTTGTTGCTGCAACTTGCCTCCACAGCTTGAACCTCAGCAAGTGCACTTGCGGGAGTAATGTTTGCCACTACACTTGCCTTTTTAGCTCAGTTTAATCAAGACATGTATTCTCAGGACTTCATAGTCTGCTATCAGCCATGTTTTCATGTTCAGCTCAGTGAAGCCTCCACCCTTAGTCACCTAACCACAAACTCCCCAGCTTCTTAGGGCGAAGGTCACAGCCAAGCCTGCTATCAGCCATGCTGTGCCTTAGTACCAAGCCCAAGGGGGCTTCCTTGGTCTTGCCTGTGCCACCAAGGTAGGCCCATGACCTGGGTAAATGGAAAGAGAGTCTCTTGCGCTTGGGCTGCCCTGTTCCTATCTTCACGGGGTTATCACGGTATACTGGTATCTCTGGGCCTGTTATCAGTTCCAACCAGCAAGCCTTGGGGCCTGTTATCAGTGTTGAGCTAAAAATAACTTTTGGGGGCCTGCTATCAGCCCTAGGCTAGTAATGCCTTGGGGCCTTGTAACACTTGGGTGTTTTAATATATTGGAAGGTGTGTTTGACATCTTTATTTTTGTTTTGGCAGTCTTTAGAGTTGTGGTTTATTGGTTTTAAAGGAGTACAATCCGATTTAAACTCGTTGGGTTTGTTCGTTCGCGTTTGTTCTTGTCAAAAGTGCCTTAGAAACTTAGAAATTTGGCCTTGGGGTCGACACTAGCCTTCCTAAGGGTCGACCTTTGCATGTTATAATGTTTCTGGGAATGCCGCTGGAAAATAGGGTAGACACTAGCCTCCCTAAGGGTCGACCCTTACTTGTTGGTGAAGTTCCTGGAGGTGTTGCTAGAAAATAGGGTAGACACCAGTCTGGGGAGGGTCGACCCTCTTATGTTGCAGAATTTCTGTGTTGGTTGCTGGAAAATAGGGTCGACTCTCTCCTGTCAAAGGGTCGACCCCCTTGCTTGTTGCCAGATTGCCTTCCTACCTAAAGGGTCGACCCCCTTGCCCAAAGGGTCGACCCCTGCGAGTTTATTTCAATATTTTGGGCTCCAAATGGGCCCTATTTTTGGGGGTTTTTGGGCTTAGCTTTTTCATTGACCTTAGGGCTATCATCTAATACTATAAATAGACCCAAACCCCACATCTCTCATAATTTTTCTCCTCTTTTATCTTCTCAAAACTGAGAGTCTCTCTCTCTCTCCCTCTCTAAAACTCACTTTTTCCACTTCAATCCTTAGATCTACACTCTTAGAGGTGTCTCATCACCTTGATCCTTTGAGATAACTTGAAGATCTCGTCAACGGCTCTCTATTGGTCCGAGAAGTTCGTGGCTTTGTCAACCTTGAGTGTTTTGGGTTTCCTTCCTCACGACTTGAGGTAGGGACACTTTTACCTTAGTATTTCTTTGTTTTGAAGGGATTTCATGGTATGATTGTGATTTATGAGTTAATTGGAGAGTATTGTTGGATCAATCTCATGTTTTACATAAATAACCCATTTTACTTGACTCTTGCTTGAGATTTCTTTACTCTCTCTTTTCAAAACATGTATATAAAAGTTATTACAAGCCATATCTATAATAGAGGAGAAAAACCCCCAAATTTGGTAAAAATCCTAGATTCTCCACTTGAGTTAAAAACACCACATTGAATGGGAAATTTCCTTGATTCAAGAAATATTGTGAAATAAAATAGATGGAGGATGTGGATGTTGATATAGTAAAAGAATTGTGGCTTGAATGTTATTTGTTTTCTTTAAACCTTGTGTTGTATTTGATTCTTGGGTAATGTTGGATGGTTGTTGATGGAATAAAATATGAATGAGTTGTTAATTGTGCAGGAGTCTGGGTATGAGCCGGTTTTCCAAGTGTGGTGTTGTATTGGTACCCGCGCGGGGAGTTTAAAAAGGTGCCCAAATGCCCTGTCTAGGCTTATCACTGGACGAATGTGGGAAAATGTTTTTGGGTGTCTACACAGTCCTGCCGTATGATAGCCGGCAAAAGTGGAAAAACGGATGGTTTTCTTTGGGGTGCCCACTTCCTGCCATATAATAGCCGGCAAATGTGGGGGTTGGTTTTAAAAACAAAAGTAAAGGGTGTTTTGAATTGGACTCTTACAGGTGGACTCATGGTTTGCGTTCTATGGTTGTGAATGTTTAATTGTTGTGCTTGATGACATGAATAGTCACTGTTATTATCTGGTTGTCATGGCTCTGTATGTTTGGTAAGGATTACATGTAAAGATAAATTTCCATGCAATGTTTGGTCGCAAGGATACTATAATCTCATTCAAAGGATTAAATACTTGGTTAAATGTGTTCCTACTGGGCATATAGCTCAACCCTATCTTATCTTTTTCAGGAAATGACAGAGTTTCACCTCCTTGAAGGGTTGGTCAAGCAATAGCTCCTCTTTGGAAAAGTTGATCCATGTGTATTTTGTTTGTTTGAATTGAAATTTTTGTAACAAGACTATTAATTTGTTTTATTGTAATTGTACGCCCTAGGGGCTTATATTTTATAAGACCACCTAGTTCATTGTACTAGAATACGACTTTTGAACAGTATGGGAATGTATATGGTGAATTGTAACCTCTTATCTCTTAGTTCAATGAGAAGGTAGACTTTTTGGGTATAATGTTGTATTTGTTTGGGCATATTCTTGTGGGAAAATTTCAGGGCGTTACAGGCCTGCTATTAGCGCCAAGCATTAGCCTCTACTTGTGGAGGGGAAGCTTCTCCCAAAGGCTACTATCACCTTGGCGGGGTGTTCCCTCCGCAAGTTAGTTGCGGTGGTTATAGTTGCTGCGGTGGCTATTTTTCGTGGCAAGTTCAAATAGCGGCACAGACAATATTAGAGATGTAGATGCCAACAAAGTACCTCCGCAACTTGGTCGTTGCAAGTGTTGCCTCTGTAACTTAGTTGCTCCGGTTTTCTCTTTACCTCAACAACTTCAAGTGGCGGCATTGACAATACTAGGAATGGCGGCGTTGAGGCAAAGTGCCTCAAAAGCTTTTCCCAAAGGCTGCTATCACCTTGGCGGGGTGTTCCCTCCACAAGTTAGTTGCGACGACTGTAGTTGTTTCGGTGGCTATTTTCTATGGCAAGTTCAAATGGCGACGCAGACAATATTAGAGATGGTGGTGCCGACAAAGTACCTTCGCAACTTGGTCGTTGCAAGTGTTGCCTCTGCAACTTAGTTGCTCCGATTTTCTCTTTACCTTAATAACTTCAAGTGGCGGTATCAGCAATACTAGAAATGGCGGTGCTAAAGCAAAATGCCTCAGAAACTTGACCGCTGCAAGTGTTGCCTCCACAATTTGACTTAGACATTTTTTTTCATGGAGTATGTGCAGACCTTTGGCAAGTCAGACCTGCTCCGACCCACTGTTGACCCACTTCCCTTGGGCTTTGGCCCATGCTCCTTTAATCATTCCTAGTCGTTTAACAGGGACGACCTCCGCACTTAGTTCCATACTTAATTTTGACTTTAATTTCTAACCCTTTACAATGTGTTTGTTTTGTTTTTGTTTTTTTAGCTTGGTTTAGTTGTGTTGTTCCAGATTTTATCAATGAAGTTCTCTTGTTCCAGATTTTATTGGTGATAACTATCTAAACGTGTTCTATTTGTTTTAACTTGTAATTGGATCACAGTGCTCAATCTGTTCTATTTCCTTGGTTGTATTGTTCTAGATTTTATTCATGATTTTAAAATGTAGACAGATTTCTCATTTTATATTTTATTCCATTGCAAACTCAGATCAAATTTCTTTGCTTGATTAAAAAAATAATCATTTTTGCATCTTTGACCCTTTCGCCAAACCTATATCAAATAAAGGGATACTCAATTTTCCATCAATTTGAGCCACAACCAAATCCTTTATTGGAGAGTGCTATATCTAATCAATTTTAAATCATAAAAATATTGCAAATCCATTGTATAACAATATATGTATCATAAAGAAAATGATATAGACAATTGGTAAAAATTTTGGTAAGCTTCTTGGGGTCTCTAACATTACTTGTATCATAATTATGACAAGCAAAATGAAATCATTCTTCTTTCCAAACAAGGATTGGCTAGTTAGGTGTGAAATTGGTCCAACTTGGTCAGTTAATTGGCCAAAATTCACGCCAAACTGAATTGATCAGTTTTGTATAACCGATTGATTTAGTTACATATCAGGCTAGTTTGGTTACTTCAGTTTAATCGGTTTTTCTTCTATTGTTTCTTGATGGTGTTGACATGAGGTAAGTGATCGATTTGGAAGATCTTTGGCCAAAAATGGACGACTTCTTGCTCTGCTGTAGTCGCCATAGACACCATGGAAAAGTTACAGTCAAGCTCTCTACTCATCCTCTGTTTTCTCATCCACAGGTAATATCGGAAATTAAATTTGAGCAATGCATGATGTAATGATTAGCAAAGGTGTACCCAATCATGAACGGAAAATACCATGATAGAAGTACATGGTTGCCTGCCAAAATCATAGAAACAGCCATCGTGCTAATAAAAATGTGAACAAAAAGATTTTATTACTCTTTTTTAATAAGCATTTTTACAAACAGTTGGTGAACGAATCAAATAAAGGATACAAATACGACTGTAAATGAGCAGAGCCGCCCGTGAATAGGTTCAAACTCTGCTCAGTAAAAACTCGTTCAAACTTGGTTCGTTAAATATTTTTTGCATCTGAGCTCAAATTCGTTAAATTTTTAATAAATAAGTCCAAACATTCTAAAGTTGGCTCATAAACTCGGCTCGTTTAATAATTATTATTTATATATTAAATAATGTAAAAATATGTATAAAAAATAAGATCAATATGTTATTTATATATTTAAAAAATATAAATGTAAATAATAGTTAACTATAGATAGTACATTTATATAATAATGGTAGTAGATATAATTATTTTGATAAAATATTGACTTGTTTTTAGCAAGTTTATATATATTATATATATAATTATATAATCAAAATTTTAATTGTAAGTTTAGTCTCATACGCAAATATGAATTTATAAATTTTTTGACTCGTTAAGACTTGCAAACAGGCTCGACCTCGAACTTAAGTTCGTTAAAATCTTAATAGATAAGGTTAAACACTCGATTCGACTCCTTTGCACCCTGATACAAATGAAAGAAATTCCCGTCTCTTTGTTACAACTAAGGTGTTACTAGTGGAGGCCATTGGTCATAACGGTGAAGGCAATGCATAGAATGGTGCCGGTGCACTTGTGCTTGTTTTGACTGGTGTACGGCAAGAAAGAAAGAGAAAGAATAGATGGAGTTCAACAGTTGCAGTGCTTGTCAGCGGCAATGGTAAATGGTATTTGAAATCATCGACATGGTGGTGTTAATTATGATGCCGACGATGGTGTTGATTCTGCTTTAACCACAGTGGTGATAGAAAGAGAGAGATGGCATGAGAGAGAAATAGAAACATCAATCACTTTAAAATCTAAAAATTCAAAAATTTTGGATTTTAAGAGCGGCAATACGAAATATATATATTTTTTTCTTCTTGAGATAACGTTAATATATTAGTATAATTAGATTGCTAACTAAAGGACCACCGTTACTTTATCAATTCGAATATTGACCTCCCACTCTCTACATCCTAAGGTGTAACTATTAAACCATTAAACCACACCCTCATGTCTAGCAATATGAAACATTAAAAAGTTATTTCCTTGTCTTAACATTAACAGAAGTGAAACATCATTTAAGGGTGAGAGAGGGTTTCTAACGTGGCAAGCTTTCTGATATCACGCTGAAATGGCACATTCTAGTTGGCTTGGAGTACCAAATAAGACAGATGATATGGAATTTTGGAAAATACTAAGGTATCATTTGGCAACATTTACGTTTTCAGTTTTCTGTTTATATTTACAAAAATTAAAAAAATTCAAATAAAAACTTGTTTGGTAAATTTTTTATTTATAAATCAGTGGTCTCAGTTTATAAATTTAGCCAAAAAATGTAAACTCAAAAAATGTGTTTTCATTTTAAGTTTTCAGTCTTTTTTTTTTTTTACCCCCCAACACTAGCCACCATCCGCCACCCATTTTCCACTACCGTCTTCCACCACCACCACCCACCCCCCACCACCACCTACCACCACCACTCACCACCCACCCACCTGCCACCCACTCGCCGCCACCACCACCACCCCCACCCACCTGCCATCCACTCGCCACCACCTGCCACTACCATCCACCGTCTGCCACCTATCCGCCACCACCACTCACCACCCACCTGCCACCACCATCCGCCACCCGTTACCACCACCCACCTGCCACCCATCCGCCACCACCACCCACTACGCACCACCACCACCACACCACCCACCACCCACTCGCCACCCACCTGCCACCACCACCCACTCGCTACCACCCGCCACCGTCACCCACCCACCCACCACCACCCGCCATCCGCCACCCACCTACCACCACCACCCACCACCCACCACCCGCCACCACTACCACCCACTCGCTACCACCCACCACCCATCACCGTCACCCACCCACTCGCTACCACCCACCACCCGCCACCATCACCCACCCACCACTACCACCCGCTACCCACCATCCACCGTCACCACTTTCCACCACCGTCTTCCGCTGCCACTCCACCACCCGCTACCCACCATCCACCGTCACCACTTTCCACCACCGTCTTTTGCCGCCACTTGCCACCACTTGCCATTTCTCACTCTGTTTTATATTTTTAAAATTTTTTAAACATTTTGTCAATTACCAAACGCGTTTGTAGTTTATGTTTTTCTAAAAATAAACAAAAACAAGTTTATAAAATTTTTGTAAATATAAACTAAAAACGTAAACGTTACCAAACAGACCCTAAATAATTTCCCGGTTGTGCGAGGGCACAACGGCACAACAATTACGTTTGTGCCTTAAATGAGATCTACTTCGGATTTTACTTTTATAATATGAATCATTTACTTTTTAGAGTCCGTCGAGTAATATATTTTTATAAAAAAATTAATTTAATTAGACATCAGTATTAGAATATATTTGTATATAAAAAATAAATAGTTAGATGTGATTTTGAGTATTAATTGTAATACAAACATAATCTAATCAAAGGTTATTAATGTCTGATTAATTTAATTTTTTTTAATAAATATATTACTTGATAAATTATAAAAAAATAAACTATTTAAATTATCGAGATAAATCCAAAATGAATTCCACTCAGAGAACATTAATAATTGTTGTAGAGCAGCCGCCACATTCTCTGTATAACAGAAGAAGAAGAAATAATACAAAAGGAAAACACATCATTTTAAACCATAAATGCAAAAAAAAGAAAAATATCTAATAGAAAAAGTCATCGAGGGACCCAACTATTGAATGAAATTTGGCAGGAGATTTTGAAATGTGGACGCCTAGAATTTTTTTTTTTCTAAATTTTTTTAGTGCAGATGTTAGGTGTGAATTGAATATATTTTGATCTTAAGTTGATTTTTATTTTTTATTTTTTTATACAACTATTCTTTTTCTTTTTCTTTTTTTTTTTGAAGTTACATTTTTTTGCTTTTGGTTTGATAAATTGATTTGTTCAATTACAATTTTTTCCTCCCTTTTAATTTCACTTTTGATGCATTTAAGCAAGTTTTGAAGCAGTCAAATTATATATGATTTTTTTGATTGTAATTTCAAAATTAATCTTTTACAAAAAATACAATTTAGTTGAATAAATTGATTTGTCTGGTGAATTATTTTATTTTATTATATTTTGTATTTAAAAAATACAAAATTTTCACTCCGTACGCTGCACGGATTTTTTACTAGTATAAACCAATAAAAAACAAAATACATTACAAACTCTACATCACCCAGGTGTCTTTAACATAACACTTAATACCTAATTGACACCCCTTCACCCTACAAGCATTAATGTAACCCTCACCAAAAAAATAAAATAAAATAAAATAAAATAAAAAATAGTTGCTTTATTTGTTATAATTTTAAAAAGTCAAAAAGTTACTATCCTATTTAAGTCATATCATCTTATTTAAGTCACATCATCTCTCTACCACATCACTTCAAACCCAACCCATACCCAACCCATATTTCATAAAAAGTCAAAAAATATACTTATTTAGATCATCTCAAACTACTTTTAAAAAAAACGGTGCCGCTTCATCCCACGACAGACACGGCAAGGACAGCAGAATGAAAGTAAGACAACCTGTCCTCCATATAATTCGGAGCAATTTGGATTTATTCATAGGAAATGAGACAGGTAGAATAAATATATAATATACATGATACAAAAGTCTACAATTATTGTTAGGGCAAATTGTAAATAGGTAGAATGACAGATGATAATCATTTTTAGTATAATTTTGATACATAAAAAAATAATTGTACCAAATACCTGAATCCATTTACACTATACACACAATACTTATACCATTATAAAAATAAAATTATTTCCCTATTGATCTACTAAAATATAACTTACCCTTATTGTTATGGGCACCATCCCCATCCATTGTCACAAAAGCAAGGAGGACTGTGAAGGTGTCCTCACACTTCTTGAATGGAATCTTCTATTTTTGAATTTTTTTCATCTCAATATACTTTTATGAAAAAAGTTTCTCTTCAATTTATATCGAATTGGAGGGGATTGTTAAGTCTGTAGGTCTACCAAAGAACGTGTATTGATGATTCAAACCGTTTAGTGTATAAAATTCGTCGAGTACTTTATTTCTGTAAAAATCATGTTAATTGGATATCGATAGCTATTTGATCAAATCATATTTGTGTCAACAGTAACTATAATTTTAAAAATAAATTAATGATACAAATGTGCTTTAATCAAGTGGCTATCAATATCCGATCAACGTAATGTTTTATAGGAATGAAGTACTCAACGAGGTCTACATATTAAATGATTCAGATTATTGATATGGGTTTCATGGTGGACCCACTGTAGCCCAACAGTACTCTCCAGTTGGAAAGCCCAAATGGAGAGAATCTTCTCCCCACTTTTATATGTGAAAAAACCTGTAAAATTGCATTATGTGATTTTCGTATATCAAAATTTGGAGGTGGATCTCCTGGGTAATATTTGGGCATGTGAAGCTTATTATGAGTTTTGTTTTGCTATTTCAAATTATTCATTTTATTGTGCATTCCGTATATATTATTTACACATAAAATTATATTAATTTGATAATTATAACATATTCAATTGATTACTTTTGTTACTAAAAAATAAATGATTTTTTTTTAAAATAGTCATCACATTTTTTTATATATATTTTTAAAAATGATTTTTTAATAAATTTTCCTAAAATGATTATAATTTGATGTAACATTTTATCTTATTAATTTTTTAGTCTATTTTTTCTTTTAATAAGTTAAATTAGTCCCAACCACCAAATTTCAAAACTTCCACTTAATTTTTTAAAAAAAAATTGTAATTTTATCTCTAAATGAAAAATATTTTCCAATTTACATTTTTAAAGTTTTAAGAATGCCACCTAAACATTTGAATTTCTTCTTTCCTCTTCTTTTTTTCTTTTTTTTTTCAATAAAATTTCAGTAACTTATCCCTTTAAATATTTAATTTTGCTAAAATTTTCTTCTATAAAATTTATTTTGCTTCTTTCTCTACCCCACTCTTTCTTTTTTGTATCTATACCTTGGTGTAATTTTCATGTAGACATGTGATCGTATTTAAAATTATGATGATTATTATATTCAAAAATTAAAATAAAAATCAAATGAATAATAAAAACAAAAAAATAAATTATCAATTAACTCGTGTTCGAAACACAATAATTGTATGCTATTGTATTGTGTAAAAGCAGAAACAAAATTGAAACAGATAAACTAGAAACATTGCTAAACCAAAACAGAAATAACAGTGTATGTACATAACATAATTGAAAACAGAGAAAACACATATACTCCATGAAATAGAAACAAAAAAAAATGTAACATACAGTAAAGATGAATTTTACAGAACCCAGAAGGGATCAGGGTAGTGTTTAACACTACATTCGATTGCAATCCGTGGTAAATAGACATGAAACGCATTTCTTTGAAGGCAAGGGGTTCACTACAACAAATTGCATTTTTGGCGATCAAATTTGGCAACTAAAAAAAATTTAGTCGCCAAAAGTTGTGGAATTAGCGACCAAAAGTCATATTAGTCGGCGAAAGTACAATATTTAGCTACTATTTTTTTTATTGATTATTGGCGACTACAAAAAAATTTCGTCGCTAAAAATGCCACAATTGGTGACTGGAATTTTTTTTAATCGTTGTATAGTTAGTTTTGGCTTGGGACCAAAAGTTTGGTCGCCAAAAAGTTATTTTCAGCAACAAAAAAATATTTTCATCACTGTATAGCTAATTTTGGCTACTAAAATTATTTAGTCACAGAATGAAAATTAAAAATTTAGTTTTTATCTTTGACGACCAAAAGTTTGGTCGCCAAAAATTTATTTTCAGCGGCTAAACAATATTTTAATTGCTGTATAGTTACTTTTGGCTACTAAAATTCCTTAGTCACTGAATGAAAAACAAAAATTTACTTTTTATCTTTGGCGACCAATAGTTTGGTCGCCAAAAATTTATTTTCAGCAACTGCAAAATTTGATAGTCGCTGAATGACAAACAAAAAATTATTTTTCATTTTTGGACCAAAAGTTTGGTCGCCAAAAAAGTTATTTTCAGCGACTAAAAAAATTTTTAGTCGCCAATTAACTAAAATATTTGGAGAAAGACATTTCAAATTTTGGAGGGATTTATAAAATTAATTGGCGACAAAAATGTTTTGTCGCGAATTGTGTAAAATGACCACATATATATATATATATATATATATATATATTGCTTCCAAACCAATCCCTAAACAAACAAGCGCCTCTCCCTCTCTTCAGTGTCTCTCTCCCTCTCCCTCTCCGCCGCTCCTCTCCCCTCCCTCTCTCACCTTTGCTCAAACAACTACGAACTAGCTCTTCTTCGTCGCTTCTCTCGTTCAACGGCAATCGGAGCACCTATTCACCTCCTTGTTGGTCACCGTCGCCTGAGATCCATCACCCACGGAAGCTCAACTCCTCCCTCACAGAGAGTGTTCAGGCCGCTGATTTATTCCCCCCCTCCCCCATCATCATCATCATCATCATCATCATCTGAGGTTGTCTCATCGCTGACTGTGCAAGTAAAAACCCAAATTTTGGGTAAATTTTGAGTCTTAGTTTCTGGGTTTTTTTAATGATATAGTTAATTGGGTGTGAATTAGAATTTAGATTATAATTTACATTTGGATTAGAATTTAGGGAAAATTGTGTTGTTTAGGTCTACTGTGTATAGATTGTTGGAGATGATTCAAACTTTGTGTTCCTTAGACTTGTTTATATCGTTCTCCCACATGGGTGACCATATATAAATATATATTATTTTCTGATTTCATACTTAGCTATATTCGAGTCTGATATATTAATTTGTTAACGTGAGCATTTTACAACTATTGATCATGTAATGGAAATCTTCATTTCCAACTTATAATGGAGCACATTTGAATCTGGAGATGCTGCTTTAACCCACCAAGCCACTCTAGTTTTAATTATATCACAAAGCACATTCATATCAGGTTGCTTACCTAAAAACACAAATCTTTTTTGTTTTCTTTTCTTTTTTTTGTAATAAAAAAGACAATCTCATTCCTACACTGGACCATAGAATTACCAAGGTATGGCCTTCCAAATTTTTTGTTCTAATCTTTTAAAGCTAAAACCAGCCACCACTGTAACACCTTTATTAAGTTACACTGTTTAGTAATGCATAATGATTAATGCTATGAATTGGATCTCCTTATTTCTAAGGCGATGATCAGAAAATAGATGTCAACTATAGTGAAAATTATGTCAAGGTTTTGCAATATTAAATTTGCTCACAAATTGCCCTTTCAAATGAAATGCTACTACACATATCTCCAATGTGAAGACAGTATTTTCTAGTCTCAATATGCCATTAACTATTTCTACTTTGACTGACTAAAATAGTTTCAATGTGTTTGAGGCTTTGTCATAAGCTCTAACTGCTTAAACTTACTTGAGATTTGGTCGCTATATATTAGTCATTGGCGACTAAAAAAAAAATTTGGTCTCCAAAAATAATGAAAATAGGCGACAAGAATAATTTTAGTCGGCGTTTGTCTATATTTTAGGCTACTAATTCTGGTTTTAGTCGGCATACACATCCTTTTGCCGACCAAAAAATTTTTAGTCACCAACAAATAGGCTTATTTATTGGGGTACTCTCTGGCGACCACATAATTTAGTGGGGAAATATAAACCATCAGTGACTAAAAAAATTTAGTTGTATAGTTAGATTTTGTTGACAAAAACAATAGTTAGTAGCCAAATTACACAAACAGCGACAAAAGATTTTGTCGTTATTGAGTTATATTTGCTGACAAATCGTAATTTAGTTGCTAAAGGTAGGGAATTTTTTTTAGAGGCAAGCGTATGAATATTGGCGCCCTCCCCTATTTGTTTCACATAGATTTGTTCTGTCTCTATTCTGTCTCAGAAACACATAGACGTCTGCTTTCCACCAAACCTGACGCTCGCTCACTGATGGTCACCATCCCACCGTCGCTAGTTAACGTTGCTCCCCACCATCGTACGTCGCCACCACCATCGCCACAAATCACAAGTTTTTTCTCTCTCTCTCTCTTTCTCTATGTCGCTATCGGTCCTCTCTCTCTCTCTCTCTCTTTCTCTCTCTCTCAAGCCATCTCTCTGTTTCTCTCTCTCTTCATCTCCCTCTCTCTTCCCTATTTCCCCATCTCTCACACTTCATCTAGGGTTTATTTGATTTTTGTAGTTTAATTTTGTGTTGATTTTGTAAATTGGTTTGGTTGATGTGTTTGATTTCTAGGAAATTATGTTATGGTTGATGTCCAAAATGGTTTTCATTTTAGTTTATGGGTTTGATTTTTGTTTTGTGGGTTTGACAGGCAAAGAAATTTTGATGTCAAATCCATAATCAATGAACAATCTGAATTCTCATGGAATCAGATTTGTCGAAGCTTCTCCTCTCTTGCACGATAAAAGCCTAAACTTTTGGAGGTATCCCACTGGTATTTGGTTTGTCCCTACTTATATTCAAAGACTGATCAGAAAGAGAGAGATTCTGAATATGTGCCATTAATCATACCTGAAATAAGTGCCATTGCTACATATTTACATGAGATGCATTTTTGGATAGACATGAGACGCATTTTTGGATAGATGTTTTGGTGGAACATATTTGGATATATTTTTGGATGGATGTGTATAGAAAGTATTTGGGTAGACTATTAGTTATATTTTTTGATAGATGCACATGGATAAAAATTTAAAACATAATTTATGTTTTAAATTTTTATGCTATATAGATGTGACTTGGATGATATTACAAGTGGATTTTTAATTGGAGGAATATATAGTTTGGAATTACTTGTGGATGAAAACTTATAATTGTTGCTGACTGTCATTAAACAGGTTCATGGTTGGATGATTTATGTATTTTGTCGAATGTTCAAGATTCAATTGATTTGAATGATGCTTGCAAATTACATATTATATTGAATGGATTGGATGGATTATTATGAATTTCAGGTTTATTTTGTTAGAAGTTGGTGATCAAATTTTGGTTTTGTTTTTCCTATTTTGGCGACCAAGTGATTAGTAGGAAAAGATAAGTAATACTTTTGCCGATTAAATAAGGTAGGCTAGAGAGTACATTTGGCGACTAATTATTTTGTCGTTAAAATCATTGATTTTGGCAACCAAAGGATTTCGTCGCTAATAAGTCAATTGCCGACTAAAGTTTTAGTTGCGCAAACATTCTTTGTGGCGACTAGCAAGTTTGGTCGTGAAATGTGACAATTGGTGACCGAACTTTTTGGTTGTGGAATGTGACAATTACTGACCAAACTTTGTGGTCGTGGAATGGGACAATTGTTGACCAACCTTTGTGGTCGTGGAATGTGACAATTGCCGACCAAACGTTTTGGTCGTTGAATGTGACACTTAGCGACTGACATGTTTGGTCGTGGAATGTGATAACTGGCGACTAACATGTTTGGTCGGGAAAATATGGTTTTTCGTGACTAAAGTGTTTTAGTTACTAAATGGATTAATCGCAGTAATTATATATTTAGCGACCAAAAATTTAGTCGACAAATAGAACTTTTTCCTGACTAAAAAACTTTTAGTCGCTAATTAATTTTCGAGACCCTCAGTTGGTGACCAAAGTGGCGACCAAAAAAATTAATCGTGGATAACTTTTATCGACTAAAAATAGACTTTTGCCAACTAAATATTTAGTCGGCAAAAGTACAAATTCCTGTAGTGGTTGCATCTTAACAATAATCAAACAGGCATTTTAAAAAATTATTTTCCAAAAGTTACGTATATCTAAACGGATCAACCCACACCCGTGCTCGCGCTCAGTTCTATACCAAAGTCCTTCCAAAAAATTTTCACATATATATATATATATATATATATATCTTAGTCCTCCCTTTCTACAAAACTTGAGTACCTTTAAAATCCAAAATCCATGCCGAATGAACGATTATATAAATAAACATCACGATAGTTTCATAAATGACCAATGTGTTATATTTGAAATTAATTTCTTATTAAGTTTTTAATAGTTTTGAGCAAATAAATATTTATTGTTCATCTACAATTAATAGAAGTGAACATATTAAAATGGACCTGCCTAAAAGAATGTATGGGTTCCACTTGTATTTTTGGTTCAGAGATGACAAAAATTCGAGCCTAATACTTTGATATCATGTTAATCTTTAGGCATCATTTCACAAAATAAAATTCAAATTTAGTGGGATTATGATAAATTTTACTTAGGATTTAACTCAATATTTTTCCCATAAACCAAAACTATAAACAAAAGTTTTGTTCTAAAGCATAACCTATATAAGCGCCCTTATTTAAATAAGTGTACTTATTTGGATCATATCAGCTCTCTACTTTTTCGCACATCTTTTTATAAAAAATTAAAAAGTATACTTATTTAAATCATTTCAAATACCTCTCAAGAATATTTTATATGGAGATTTTGATAATATATTTTACATTGTAATATATATATTAAGGACAATGAAGTCTTGGACGTGGTACATAGCCCTCTATTGGGTCCTTGTCTAGCATTTTCATTCAAAGCTGGCAATTCGTAAAACTCGCTTTCTTACTCCAAAATGCAACGGGCAAGCGCAAATGTGCTGTAATGACTTCTAGCGATCAACAACTCCAGCTTGACATTTCCTCTAATACTACAAATGTTTCACCATCTACATGCACTTCTGGGGATACTAGCAATTTCCTCTGTTGAGTTGAGTTCGCCATCTTATATTTATTTTTCGAATGCTATATATAGGAATGAAAAATTATTATGTAGTGTTGAGACATATCATGTGACGTTATTTATGTAAAAAATTTTATAGTACTTGGATCCCTTGGCTTGGAGGGTATTGCTTAAGCTTGTGGGCTTGTTCCATGTCTCGTTTTGATAATCTATATAATTCATTTTGTTGGACCTTTTGCATATACAATTAATAATAATAATAAATTAAGTCAATTCGATATTCATAATCTTTTCAATTTATTGGGGACCACTCCTTCCAGAGCATGATTTGGAATGGAAAAAAAAGTCCTTTTGATAGGTGAGAAATTATAATTCACACTAAATAACTCATCTCTGATTCTCTGGTCTCTAACTATCTAACTTCTTGTAAATTTTCTTATTACACCATTAGTTTGGACCACACTGAATCCAACAAATCAACAATGAAAATGAATTACTAGATTGTGAATCATGTCTTGATCATAAATAGCGTTGGGGCATGCACTACTACATTATTCTTCTAAAACATATTAGAAGGGATCTAAAAATAAAAACCCCATAAAATAATATATTTTATGAAATATTTTTATTGACAGATGTATTATATGCAAAATAAAACTTTAGAAAATGAAATAAGAAAACACAAAACTAATTTTGGACAAAATATCCTCATAGTTACAATTACTTTTTACAGTTTTTATATGCTTTCAAAACTTTAAAATTTCATAACTTTTAATTTATACCTCCATTTTTTGTAAAATTTTCATTTTTAGAATTCTCTCATTATCTTATTTGGGTCACAATCATCTTATTTAGGTCACATAACCTCTCTATTGCATCACTTCAAATCCAACTCATATTTTATGTTTTTTCGTAAAAAATTATATTAATCTAGCACTTACCAAACAACTCCTATATATACCAATTAGTGTACTAATTAATGTACTACTAACAAATGATGTGGTACACTTTTAGAGGTTTTGTATGTTTATAATTGAGTAAATTACAAGTATACCCCTGAGATTTTATTAAAATACAAATCACCCCCTGTCGTTTTGAAAATTACATTCCACCCCCTGAGGTTTAAGGGTGAGCATGGTTCGGATTGGTCCGAATTGGAACAAAACCAGGACCAATCCATTATCTATGGTTCTTGAAAAATTGAAGCTAATCTAATCGTTTAAATCGTGGAACCAATTCAAACTAATCCATTTAAACACGGATTTGATTGGTTTAGGACTATGGGTCTGCAAAATTAAATAACAAAAAAAAAAATATAGAACATTTTAATTTCATAAAAACATAAATATAACATCATATTAGTTCCACAATAGCAATATGTCTTTCCATAATAGCAACATACTGTTCTAGAATTTAAATAATTATAAGAAAACTGGTTCCACATAAGTATTTAGACTATTATAAATTAAAACTAAAAACCAACAAATAAAAATAATAAAAGAAAATACTATGCGAGTTTAGATTTTATATGGAATGAGATAAAATACTATGCAAGAGGGTGTATAATATAAATATAGGCTATTTGTATACGGTCCGGATCGGTTCCAATCCGGAATCGTGGGGTTCAATCTGAAACCAATCCGTGGACTACGATTTTTAATTTTTTCAATCCGTAACCGAACCACGGATTCAAAAAATCAATCCAAACCTACCAGATTGGATTGGACCGAATCAGATTACGGATTTTACGAATTCTTTACTCAGCACTACTAAGGCGCTGTTTGGGAACAAATTTTCTTGGCTTTTTTTTGTTTTTTTCACTAAAAGACAAATTGGTTACAAAACCAAAAAAAATAAATCCAAACAAAATATCACATCAAACCCCATAATCATTTCACTTTTTCTCTCACAAACATCACATCCAACCACAAAAAAACACAACTATTTTCCCAAACACAAAAAAAAATTCTCTAGTAATATCCTACAACTAAAAAAACCTACTTCCCAAACACCCACTAAGATTTCTAATTTCATAACAAATTGTCCCTTTTATTATAAATCATTAAGTCAATTAACAGTTTTTAATGATATCAAAAATATGTTTCAATTAATAATTTAGGTAATTTTATTATTGTATAGGAGAGCAATTATGAATTTTATTTTTTAGTTAATTCTATTAAATAAAAAATTGTAATAAGGGAGTATTTGTAATTTTTCAAACCACAAGGGCTAATCTGTATTTTAAGCAAACCTCAGAAGGCGTATTTGTAATTTACCCTTTATAATTCGTATAATATGTGGGGTCAATAATAATGTCATAACAGTAGTTTGTACAATAGTTAGTACACTAATTGGTGCATGCAACACCACTACTAACATTTTGATTGATTTTCTAAAAATTAAATTTTTAATTTTTAGTTTTTTTTTTGGGGAAAATTATCAGAAAGTTTTATACGGAAATCAGTTATTTCAATTAGTCTCATAAATTTTTAATACACTGATAGGTCTTATTTGTTTTGACAACCTTAGAATATCTCTAATGATGTATCTTTTTTTTTTCATCATATTTTTGAGTAAAAATTTGAGTATAAACTTCATTTGATATCAAATACTCCAATAGAATATTTTGAACTTTCATCAAAACACCGGTTAACTAGGCGGACGACCGGGCAGATGTTTGACTGATCGACCGGTCAGTGTAATGTTTTCACAAATTTTTGCAAAGAGGTGGTCATCTGGAGGAACATTCGAAGGACATCCGGTGGTAAAAATGTAACGGCTATAAATAGTGTAATGATGAAAGGTCCCAAGCGTCCTCAATTTGGTAAAAAATTTTTGATATCCTCAATTTGATACTCATTTGATGAAACCATTGGAGCAGGGAAAAGGATAATTTTTAATCAAATTTAAATTTGATGAAAGAATTGATGAATCGTTGGAGATGATCTTACCATGAGATCCTATTTTAAATTTTGGTATGATTTGATGAACGTTTATACCATTCCTCATTAGGGGACGCCATTTTAAGAAAGTTGTATCCAATTATTGGATCACATTTCCGTCACTCTAATGTAGGAAGTGGAGATGCTGTTGCATAGGCTGCGCAGCAGTGGCTGCTGTGCAGCGAAATGGGCTCATTTCGGGACTCATTTTGATAATCTGAACCATTCACATTTTAGAATACATCAAGTAGAACATGTCTGCAAAAAAATCAAGTTAATCGGATATCGTTTACCCAATCATCCACTCACATTTGTATCTACAAAAATAAATAATAATTGTGATTTAAAATATTAAAATGAATACAAATATGAGTGGATGAATAGGTAAACGATATCCGATTAACTTGATTTTTTGCAAGCATGTTTTACTTGATATATTCTAAAATGTGAACGATTCGGACTATCAAAATGGGCTCATTTCGCCGCACAACAGCCGTTGCTGCGCAGCCTAGGCAGCAGTACCCCCACTTCCTCTAATGTAACACTCTAATGTAATATTCGAAAAACATAATACTTTAATGTAACACATTAAAAAATTTCTTAATGTACTTTTTCCAAACATAACAACGTAACACTCAAAAAAAACCTTTTAGTGTACTTTTTCCAAACATTAGACTCCAATCAATGTAACACACAAAAACTCGTGTACTTTTTTCAAATATAATACTCCAATATAACACATTAAAAAACTCCTTAGTATACTTTTTTCCAAACGTAATAACATAATACACTTACAAACAATAACAATTAAGAAGATTATAATGACAAATGAGTCATTACACATCTAAAAGGATTAATAAACAAATTCAAAATTGATATACACATTGGGCGGGAGAATGAAATTTTCAACATTTCAAAACTTCTCTCACTGTACCCATCAACATTCAAAGACCTCCTTGAATATCCCAATCGCAACCCATCAACATTCAAAGACCTTCTTGAATATCCATACCGCTGCTGTGAAAACGATGGAGGAAGCCTTGGACCTAACATTGGCAGAGTCCCTCAGGTTGAACTACTCAGCCTGCAACTTCCTTTCCCTCTGGTTGCATGTTCTTTGCCAAAAAAACTACGTGACACTGCTACAAGATTAGGTGAAACCAACTTTTTTATTTTTTTCATTATGATGTTGCATTCAAGAACTAATTTTATATCTTTTGTTTTGTTTTTGCTGGGTCTTTGTAATTATTTTTTGGTTTGAAAACAGGGGTGAGCAGAATGGTACTTTATGAATGTGTTCTACCTAAGATCTTAAATCTGACTAGTTCTGGTACTACATAATTGTAACAACCCTCGCTTTGACTTAGTCATACTTGCATACATTCATGAATGATCTTGCCTTGTTATGATATTTTGGAAGCCTTGTTTTGTCTTGTTTCGTTCGAGGTATTGCTTGCATGATTTTTTTGTACTTTGCTTGGTGGGAAGCCGAGGTTGTCTTGAGCATTAGTGCACCTTTGAACCTTTGTACTTAGATTTATTCTTGGAATCACTTGTTTGACCTCAATCTTCACCCGGGCATGTTTGCCGAGATGTCACTATCTGGGCCGAGGTGCTCGAAACCAAGGCCGAGGAGTGTACCATCTAGGCCGAGATGTTTTGTACTTGTGATCTTTGTCCTTGGGCAGGCATGACCCAGACAGAGGTGTGGCACACCCAGACCAAGGTGTAGCACAGCTTAGTCAAGTGTCGTCCTCCCTAGCCGATGTGTTTGATACCCTATTGCCGAGTTTCGTCTTTAGCCGATGTCTTTGCTTGCCGTGTGTCTGCCTTTGGCTAGTTGTATACGCTTTGTCAGAGACTTGTCTTATCAGTCAGTCACCTTTTGAACTGAACCAACCCGGTAGTGCCACGTGGCCGAGCTGTGTGTTAAGACAGCCGGCAGACCTAGAACCAAATCATTTTGTCTCAAATCTTGGTCTTTAGAGAGAGAAGCTCTAGAGGAAGAAGGAGGGAGTTTTAGAGTGAGAGAGTAGAGTTCCGAGCTTGATCTTGGAAGATCGAACCGTTAGATTTGAGTTTTGAGGTTAGATTCTTGCTCTACTCTAGTTAATCTTGTTGGCTGTCAAGCTACATTGCATGATTGATTTTGTTTTGCACGCCATGCATTGGTTTAAGAGTTGGTTCTTGAAATGAAAATGGTGTTCTTGAGTTTTTGAAGAAAAGTCTCGTTTTAATCCGAAAGTTTGGAACAAGAACCATGTTTTTGTGTTTGTTCTTGCATGATCTTCTTGAATGGGTACCCAGGTCCATGTTTTTGAACTCATGGCACGAAATCTCAGTTTTTGGAATAAATGAGTTATGTTTTTAGCATGCATGTTCTTGATGTACTTGATGCTCTTGTTCTTCATGTCCTTGGAAGGGAAACCCAGGTTTTCCCGATTTTGCTTTTGAATGTGGCCTTCGGACCACACCTCGGCAAAGGCCTGGTTGGTACCTAGAGTGTTTTCTTGAGACGAAAAGATAGCGTCTAAACCCCAGCACGTTTTGCTTTGTCTTGACTTGGATCTGGCGAGAATGCCGAGATCATTGCATGCATGTAAAGCTTGTTTTGAGAATGTATTTGCCATGTGATTGTAGGACCTTGATCTTTGCCTTGAGCCTACACCCGAGAAGAACTATGTGAGTGGTATTTTTAATAAAGCTATGTTATACTGTTTTGATAAAATCTTGCTTTGCTTTGTCTTGATGAAAGTATTTGTTAAGCATGAATGATTAGCTCTATTTTGATGTATCAAGTATAAGCTTTGTTTTGATGTCATCTTTGAAAAGTCCCTTGTGCTGGAGGACTATAAACTTTCGCAGTACCAAGTATGAAAGTCCCTTGTGTTGGAGGACTCTAAACTTTCGCAACACTAAGTATAAAAAGGATACGGTCCTTTCTTGGAAAGACTATCATGTTAAAACGGGCTACGAGCCTAAGTAACACAAGACCATCGTCTTAAAAAGAGCTACGGGCTTAAGTAACACAAGTCCCTTGTGCTGGAGGACTATAAACTTTCGCAGTACCTCGGACTAAGCGATTACGGATCGTACAGTCTTTGTCCTGCCACTGACGGTTTACCGCGTGGACTTGTTTGTTCGGACAGCTTGATTTGTTTTGCCGATGTTAGTAAGCATCCCTTGAGACTTGTAAGGTTTGATGGATGAATACGGTTCATCTCTTGATTTGATAAAGTTTTGACGAGTTTTGCTTTGAAGGAACCTCGGCTAATATTCGTATGATTTTGACATGTTTTGTTTGAAAGGACTTCGGCTATATTCATGCAAAACCTTTATTATTTGTACCATTCACTGAGTATCCAAGCTCACCCTCTCTATATATATGTAGGTGACGAGCAGGATGGCGGCGACGCCTAGATATGTTTTGCACCGCTTGTTTTGGGTTCATGACTATGTCGGCCTCATTTTGTATTTACGTCGGCCTTGTTTTGTGTTCATGTCGGCAACGTTGCAACTACGTCGGCCAGTCTTGAAAATCATGCTTCTTGACTTGTATTTTGTATATGTCGGCTCGAGAAGCCTTTTGATCAAGATGTAACTTGTATTTTTTTTTGTTATTTCGAACTGGTTGAAAAGCTATACCTTGTATGACATTTCATTGGATTTATGCACGGCTCTTATGGACCACTTGTATCTTTGATTTACTGCTTCCGCACTTGTGAGCCCCATATGTATATTATACTCTGATTGTGTGTGATCCTTGTAAGTTGGCCTTCGGTAATCACGGGTTACTGGCCATCACGACACCATCCTACTAGGGGCGGGTTGGGGTCGTGACAATAATACTATCTAGAGTGGGTGTCTTTTTGTCGAGTTCTCTGTGTCGTGAAGGGTGATGCTCAGTCCTTATCAACTTGGATGAAACAATCTTCTTGCTGAGGTCTAGGTGCGAGAATTTTGGAATGATCAAAGGGGCACTTTTTGGCAAGAAAGCTTGTTTGGCTACAAGGATCCAGATTTGAATGCCTATTTGGGTGCAAGGTTTTTGCTCAAGGAAGGAATGAAACCTCGTGAGCTTGTTTTGCTTTTCCTACCTCTTGTACATGTGTTTGTTTTGTTTTTGTTTTTTTAGCTTGGTTTAGTTGTATTGTTCCAGATTTTATCAATGAAGTTCTCTTGTTCTAGATTTTATTGGTGATAACTATCCAAACGTGTTCTATTTGTTTTAACTTGTAACTGGATCACAGTTCTCAATCTGTTCTATTTGCTTGGTTGTATTGTTCTAGATTTTATTCATGATTTTAAAATATAAACGAATTTCTCATTTTATATTTTATTCCATTGCAAGCTCAGATCAAATTTCTTTGCTTGATTAAAAAAGTAATCATTTTGCATCTTTGATCCCTTCGTCAAACCTACATCAAATAAAGGGATACTCGATTTTTCATCAATTGGAGCCACAACCAAATCCTTTACTGGAGAGAGCTACATCTAGTCAATTTTGAATCATAAAAATATTGTAAATCCATTGTATAACAACATATGTATTATAAAGATAACAGTTCCGTTACGTAGCTCGAAATTGGCCCAAATCCAAAACAACGTCATTTTGATTTTTTTTTTTTTTTTGTTCTTTTCTTCTTCCTCTGTCTCCTCTATCGTTCTTCCTCCGTTTTTTTTTTTCTTTGCTTCTTCCATAACTTAGAATCAAAAAAACTAGATAGAGAGGAAAAATAAAAAAAAATCAAACATGATCTGCGCTTGTGTTGTGCTTGAGAGCATCAACAACAACAACACATCATCATCAACAACACATTCACAAATAAATAAATTAATTAAATTGTAGAATATGAATTCAACAACACAACATCATCATCAACAACCAACAATCATCAACAATTTTTTTTTTCTTTTTCCTTCATCTTCTTCATCTTCAGATCCAAATCCACTACAAAAAAAAAAAAAAGAGAGAGAAAACAGAGTCTGAAAGAGGTGATCATCAACAACAACACACATCATCATCAACAACAATCAACAATCACCACAAAAAAAAAAAAAAATTGTAAAAAAAATAAATTTAGAATCTGAAAGAGGCGAACCCACTGGCGATCTGCAAATCTAGACGGCGATACCTACCGACGCCGCCACTGGCAGAGAGAGAGACGCCGCCATCACCATCGATCTTCCTTCTCTTCCTCCTCTACCATCACCATCTTCTTCTCTTCCTCCTCCTCACCCTCTTTTCTCCTTCTCTTCTCTCTCCCTCTCCTCGTCGCTCCCTCTGTTTCGGATATAAAAGAGGGAAGGAAAAAAAAAAAAGAAAAAAAAATCCAAAATGACGTCGTTTTAGATTCAGGCCAATTTTGAGCTCCAAATCATTTTTTTAGTTAACAATAACATGTTACTTTGACAATATTGTCTAAGAAAAAAAATTTATTTTACTTTGTTCTTACTCAATTATGTGTTTTCTCCTTAGGAGGTTTATGAAGCAAAATAAATTGGGTTGTCCTTTTCACAAAATAATGGTCCAATGGAGGAATTTTGACTAAAGTTTCCTATATATAATGAGAAATTCTAGAGTACACCACATTTTGCAGTGTTTACCATATGCCTCAGTTATGCTGTTTGTAATATTTGGATATACCATATTATAGTGTTTGTTATTATGACTTGGTTGTGACTCATTATGATATTAATTGTAATTCATTATGATGTTAATTATAACCTATTATGATTATTATTTTGGTTATGATCTAAAAATTCTTTGATTATATGTTAGGTAATGTTTGGTTATGACTTCTTTTTTTTTTTTTTTTTTTTTAATTAGGACTGAAAATAATTTAATTATGACATTTACAATATTCAACACTACAAAATATCATATCTTGTATATGGTTTATGTATGGTTTCTCCAACCCTTGGGGACTTATTTTCCTGTTGCAAACTTACAATTTTGAAAACCATTAGGAGTGGTGGCCCAGTAGATTACACATCTCCCCTCCACTCAGCCTAGCAGGGGTCGATTCTTAGAGGTACCAATTGCTTCGGCTCATCGCGATGTACTTCAATCAACACTTTGCCTCCTATGTAACAAGTGGGTGAGGTCCATTTGTATGCCCCAACGGTGTGTTCCTTCCTTTAAGTTGAGTTAAATCTAACCAGTAACCAATTACCCGGGACTAGGGCCCATGAATACTATGATGCCCCACGAAGTGTCCTTTTTTTCATTTCTCAAAAAAAAAAAAAAAACTTACAATTTTGAAAAGTACCTACATGAAAAAATTAAACGCTTTCTAAAGGAAAACAATACCAAACACACTGACTAAAACGATGAAAGAACACTAATACCAATGAATATATAAGTAACAATAGATAGAAACCAACAAAAGAAGCCTTACACCAGCATGGGTCCAAGGCTTCTGTCAAATAGCAGAATACATATACAGTAATTAAAAGAGGATACAGAAGTACGCAAGGACATACTTGTTTTAATGTTTGATTTGAAACTAGACATGCACAAGGATTGCTCCATGGTTGTGTTCTGACTGGAGAGAACTCAACGAAGAAATGAGAAAACTGTACAATCCTAGCGGTTGACAAGGGCTTGAAGAAAACGAGGAATTGGAGGCGGGTTCACATCTAGAATCCCTTCGAGGATCTGAACTACCTGACCCATTGATGGCCTATCATTCCCATCATCTTGGATGCACCAACAAGCAACTTTACAAATTCTCCATGCCTCTTCAACATCATGTTTTTCCAACATATGATCTAATAGGCTGTGGACATCACCTCCTTCTATGACTACACTTGCAGCCTGGATTGGGAAGAATTTAACAATCCCTGCTTCGGGTTGATCACTGTTTCTTCTTCCTGATATCAATTCAAAAAGCATCATACCATAGCTGTAAACATCAGCTTTGGCTGTAATGGCAACTCCTACTATCCACTCAGGCGCAAGATAGCCCGTTGTCCCTCTTATGGTGGTCAGGACCCGGCTGAGTTCTCGTCCAATAAGCTTTGCTAAACCAAAATCTGCTACCTTTGGGCAGAATTCAACATCTAATAGAATGTTTTCTAGCTTTATGTCACAGTGTACAATGCAGTCTCGGCACTCTTCATGAAGATAAGCCAACCCCCTGGCCGTCCCTAGTGCAATTTGGTACCTTGTCTTCCAGTCCAGTACCTTCGACTCCTTTCCATGGAAAAGATGGGAATCTAATGAGCCATTTTGCATGTAATCATACACTAGTAACTTCTTATTACCTTCAGAGCAGAACCCGCGAAGCCGAACAAGATTAATATGTTGGATGGTGCCAAGTGTGTTGACTTCTGCTTGGAATTGCTTCTCTCCTTGGTTGATGCTTTCCAGCTTCTTCACAGCTATGACAGTGGAATCAGGCAATGTCCCTTTGAAAACAGAACCAAAACCTCCGCTCCCCATTTTCTCCGAGAAATTTTTGGTTGCTTTTTGCAAATCTTTGTATCTAAATGCAACCAATGAACCATAAACTGCATCTATTCGATCTTTCCCTAGAAAGCTCAACCAACAAGTGTTTGGCCAAAGCACACAAGGGGTTGCTATAAGCCTCCTTTGTTGCTTCCACACAACATAAACAAAGCCCAAAACTACTACTAAACCCACAACACCAATAATAATCCCCATATTATTATCTCTGGAAAACTCAGAAGCAGCAAGTTTGAGATAAAGACGGCTTCCACTACTGTCATTCCCCAAAAGTTGTAGCAGGTTAACGAGGTTCATAGTCCAAATTGAACACCCATTCCTGTCATAAGCATAAGCAGTGCAAGAGCAGTTTTTCAAGCAAGAAGATTCACATTCCGTAGCACTGCTAGAAGCCACAGATTGAGGATGTTCAGGCAATCTCATGTTGGAATACTCTTGAAACCTATCTTTCTCTTGATTAGCAGCATTGGCATTTCCACACTGTAACTTGGTTCTCCTTACACAACCACCAGAGTAATCACCCAAATACCAATCATTGCCCGACTTAGGATTGAATCCAGTCAAACAATTACAGAAGGGTTGTGCATTCTGATTGCAAGTTCCAAATGGCCCGCACAGAGCATAAACGTCGCATTGTTGTCTCGGCTGAGCCCAAAACAAATTCCACTCCTTGCTGCCCTCCAACCAAGTGAGTTGCTTGAGTTGCCCCGAAACATCCATAACAATTCTAGATATAATGTAAGGATCGTAGGGAGAATATTTCAAATAACTCTCATTTTCATTGTCAACAAAGCTAAAATTAAACATATAATTTTGTCTCATTGTAGGTAATAAGGTAAAAATCTCCCCATTCCAAGGACCACTAGTCCAATATTGTTTAGACCCATTCCACAACAAAAGATAGCTATTATTTGCATCTAGAATATGAGAAAACAGTCCTGGTGAAGGGTCTTCGGAGTTCTTCCATGAAGTTAGACTTTCATGTGTATTGGCTCGCTTGTTATATGAAATCTTGCTACCAGGCAACCAAGTGTGAACAAGGTAATCAAAACTTTGCCAAATTGGTTGTGTTGAATTAGACCCATCTCTCAAAATCAAATTACCATCATCGCCAAGAACTGCTACCACAGAATTTGAAGTGGTAGAGTTCTGATTTGTTGACCAAATTGGGGTTTGGGACTCGTTGAGAAGCACTAAGTTACCATCTAAGATTTTCAGTTCTGAGGAATACTTATCAGAGATGGGTACATCTCTATTTACTACCCACACTATGGTTTGTGTAGATACTTTCTTGTACCATATGCATATGTGATAGTTGGAAGACTTATCTGGTTTGTAAAAACCCATTTCAAAGTTGCCAGCGGCAGAGACAATGGTATGGTCCCCAAAGAGAGACTGATTTGCAGAGATGGTGTCAGCTCCATGGGAGAGATGGTTGGCGAAAAAGATGCAGCATAGGAAGCATACAGAAAACATGAAGTATGAATATTGCCTGATAATACCAAAATGATATCTGCACAAAAGGGAAAGGAGTATGAAAAAGAGGATGACCAGGATGTTTAGAAGAATGGGTCTCGAAATTTTACAAAATGCGCACGGATCATGTCATGATAAAAGAAACTAAAGGCTGATTGTCTTCTATGGGGATTTAATTACACTTCATTTTAATATTTTTTGGTATTCTTTTCAATTTTTTAGCATATCATTGTCACCAAGAGCAGGAAAAGATGAAAAAATACACATTTCAATACATGTGCCATGGTTTTTCAATGTTTGGGATATTTAGTCATTCAACATTTGATAGACTGGAAATATAAAATGCAGTCATCCACGTGCTTGTCACTCCGACGAGAAGTCAAAAAAAAAATTAAATGCAGAGCTGCATCCAACTGGGGTTTGTAGACCCACTTGAATTTGAAATTTGCACCTTTGACTTTGAATTCACAATTAAATATTTACACTTTTAAGTCAAATTATAAACTTAATTTTTTGGCAATCTAGCATTAATAAGACTAATGGAAATTGGCACATGTATCATACATAAAATTTTCTAATGGCACAATTAAAAGTGAAATGACAATTTTGGTGAAGGTGCAAGGAACCAAAGTTTGAAAAAATTAATCTAAACATTTAGATCATATTCACAATATTTATCACATACACAAGTAACACACCACAAAACCTATCATTTCCCTTTGTCACTCATAAATGGCAAAGGCCACCCCAGCAGCACAAGGGTTTCTCGATTTTCATCTCTCTCCTCTTCGTCTTTCTCTCTCATCATATAAATTATTTATTTTAATGTTATTAATAATTTAGTACAAAAAAAGTTAATATTTAACAAATTAATTAGCATAGCAGGAAACTAAGTAAATAAATAAACAAAATATATAAATAGAATTCGGATTTGTTGGTAAATCAGACAATTTGAACCTAGCCCAAGTTGAAGTTGAATTTACTATGCTCAAGTCAGGCTTGCACAAACTAGTTCAAGTAGAAGGTTGGCCTTGGACAACTCTTAGCACAACTTGGACTAGACCTAGGCAACTCCTCAACTGACCAAACTTACCCGAGTTGCACACCTAAAGGATGAGAAGACACACCTAGTTTGAAAAAAATGGACTCCCATGGGAGATAGGTGAAACCACACTAATCACACCAGTAGCATCAAAGCTTGCTGGACTGATCAGCAAACTCTTACTTGTTTTCACCAATCTTTCCTCCTCCCTTGGAAACACACCAGTGCAACCAAACTATGAAGACCAAAACCATCGCACCAGAGACCTAGCTTTCGCCATTTGCAAAGAATCAATCGCCGACTGCACGACTAACTAAAGGCAAAGCAGCTACTAACTCATTAACTAAAGGTGTGGATGAAGCCCTCAACCATTTGGAGGATCACAGATCCCCATGGAAACCTCTTTGCCCTCAATTATAGCCTCCATGGAAGCAACACTAGATCTACAAAGGGAACAATCTGTCACTGTCATATCAAAGAGACTAAACTCCAATCACAATCACCAAAACACCTTTGTTGTGGAAGATCTACAATCCCAAAATTGAAATTCCAAAGAAACCTAGCTACATAGAGAAGAAAACCAACATTACAGTGAAACTGTGATCTCCATGGATCACACAACATTGAATATACAAGTCGCAAATGCATAACAATTATTAAAAGCTGTACACTAGGTATACAAAAACACTAACTAGATATAGTTAATTGCATAGGTAAGTGCTCAAGCACATCCTTGTATTATTCTTTTTAAACTTTAAACAATATAGTTCTCTTGGCGTGAGTAAAGAGTTGAACAAGTATTACCCCATGGTTATGAATTCTCAACACAATTCAAAAAAACTATAAGCTCCTAGTCATCAAGGGATGGGAGAAAACGAGAAATTGGAGGCAGCTTCACATCTGAAACCCCTTCGAGGATTTGAACTGCTGGACCCATTTTTGACCTATGATTTTCATCTTGGATGCACCAACAAGAAACTCTACAAATTCTCCATACCTCTTCAACATCAACATTTTTCTCCAACTTATGGTCTGATAGACTAAGGACATCACCGCCTTCTATGGATGCATTTGCAGCCCAAATTGGGAAGAATTTAAATTTCCCCTCTTTGGATTGATCAGTGTTTATTCTTCCCGATATCAATTCAAAAAAGCATCATTCCCTAGTTGTAAACACCAGCTTTAGTTGTTAGGTTTATTCTTCCCGATATCAATTCAAAAAAGCATCATTCCATAGTTGTAAACATGAGCTTTAGTTGTTATGTCTAACCTATATCCACTCTGGCGCTAGATATCCAATTGTTCCTTTCATGGTTGTCAGAACCCTGCTAAATTCTCGCCAAACAAGCTTGCTAGATCAAAATCCATTACTTTTGGGCAGAGTTCCAACATCTAATAGAACGTTTGAAGGTCATGGTGTATGATGCAGTCCCTGCACTCTTCATGGAGATAAGCCTGATAAAAGAGAATGAATAGACATCTTGTATATACTTAATCAATCAACTGAGTACAATTATATAAGCTAATAGAATAAAACCCTAACAATCTAAAGGACTAAACTATCCTTAATGAACAATATAAACTGCAAATTCACACCTGCCTTCAAACTGAGGATGTGAGCTTAGAAAGTATCGAAAGTTTGCCAAGAAGAAAACGAAAACGAGCAATAGTGTGAGTCTTCGTAAAAAAATCGGCCAACTAAAGAGAGGAGGGTACAAAAGGGAGAGTAATAGTGCCAACCTGAAGATGCTGTCTAACAAAGTGACAATCTATTTCAACATGCTTGGTCCGCTCATGGAAGACTGAATTATGGGCAATCTGGACAGCACTCTGATTGTCACAATACAACGAAGTCGGATCAAAAAGAGAGACATCCATATCAAAAAGAAGCCACCGAAGCCAAACAATCTCGGAAGTAGCATGAGCCATGGCACGATACTCAGGCTCAGCGGTGGAACGAGCAACAACAGACTGTTTCTTACTCTTCCAGGATATGAGAGAATCGCCGAAAAAAACACAAAGACCAGAAATGGATTTACGATCAGAGATGTCACCTGCCCAATCAGCGTTAGCATAAGCACGAAGGGGCAAGTCTGAAGAGGCAGATAACAGCAAACATTGCAACAAAGTATCACGAAGGTAGCGCAAAGTACGGAGTAAGGCAGCCCAATGTGTGGAACGAGGAGTAGAAACAAACTGACTGAGAATGTGCACAGCATAGGAGATATCCGGACAAGTAACGATGAGATAAACAAGGCACCCAACCAACTCGCGATGCACAATGGGATCCTCAAGAGGAACACCATCAGAAGCCGAAAACTTAGCATGCAATTCAAGAGGAGTGTCAACAATTTTGTCATCAGTGAGATTAGCACGAGAAAGAATATCACAGGCATATTTAGTCTGAGAGAGAAGATACCCAATAGGAGAAGTAGCAACCTTAATACCAAGAAAATACCAAAGAGATCCCAAATCCTTCATCTCGAACTCCTGAAACAACTGATGCTTAACCTCCTCAATAATGCTATAATCAGAACCCGTAATGATCATATCATCCACATATAAGAGAAGGAGAACAAGGCCAACAATAGTGCATCGAACAAAGAAAGCACAATCATGATGACTAGGGCGAAAACCAAGCTAAAGTGCAACAGAGTGAAAGCGCTCATACCAAGCCCGAGGAAACTGCTTGAGACCATATAGAGCACGGCGAAGATGACAAACACCAGGAGGGTAAGAGAGACCCGATGGAGGGTGCATATACACTTCTTCAGCAAGATGCCCATTCAGAAAAGCATTTTTGACATCGAGTTGAAACAAAGGCCAGTGATGGGCAGCAACAATAGAGATAAGAGTGCGAACAATATGCATTTTGGCAATGGGGGCAAAAGTCTCATCGTAATCAATCCCATACTCCTAAGAATAGCCCTAGGCAACCAAACGAGCTTTGTACCGTTCCAAAGAACCATCAGAAAGGGTTTTGACCTTATAGACCCATTTACAGCCTACAATATTCTTGTCAGCAGGTAATGGAAGTAAATCTCAAGTCTGAGTGTTAGCCAAAGCAATTAACTTGTCATTCATGGAATCCAATTAGGATCATGACAAGCTTCCTTGTAGGACCTGGGCTCAAAATAAGTATGAAGATAAGAAAGAAAAGACTGATAGGAAAGGAAAAAACATGTATTACCAAAACCATACCAGTTCGAAGGATGACAGTCTCGCTTTGGAAAGTGATGTGTAGGAGGAGCGGGATCCAAACAAATAGCTGGAGAGACAGTAGAGCTAGAGACAGACGAGCTCGGAAGTGATTTGCGGCGCTGAGAAACAAGAAGAGCAGGGGAAGCGGGAGCGGGAGAGGAAGTGCCTGGCGAGATAGCAGAAGTGCTAGTAAGAGACAAAGTAGAGACCTCAAGATCAGAAACAAACTCATCAGGAGAAACATCAGGAGGAAATGGGTCAACGTGAACCAATTCATCCTTGGTAATAGGGACAAGGATGGAAGGTATAGTGTAGTAGGATAATTTTTCTAAAAAGGTGACATGCCTAGACACATAGCTTTTTGGTGGTAGGATCATAGCACTAATAACCTTTCTGAATAATGCTATACCCTAAAAAGACACATAAGACACAATGAGAACTAAGCTTAGAGCACTTTCGTTTAGGAAGGAGCACAAAGCATGCAGAACCGAAAATACGAAAAAGAGAATAATTGGGAGTAACACCAAAAAGACGCTCATACGGAGATAAGCTTGAGAGAAGAGGAGTAGGCATTCGATTGAGAAGATATGTAGCAGTAAGCACAGCTTCTCCCTAAAAAATAGAAGGGACAAAAGACGAGAGCAACAAAGAGCGAGCAGTATCAAGAAGGTGGCGATGTTTGCGCTCAGCTCGACCATTTTGGGCAGGAGTGCCAGAACACGAAGATTGATGAATAGTGTCATGAGTAGTTAAAAACTCCTCAAACTCAGACAAGTAATACTCACCCCCCAAATCAGAACAAAGAACTTTGATCGTGATGGAAAATTGAGTGCGAATCGTGGAGTGAAAATTAGAATATATTTTGTAAAAATCAGATTTTCGGGTCATCAAATAAACCCAGGTAAATCGACTATAATCATCCACAAAAGACACATAATATTGCGAACCACCCTTGGTAACTATAGGAGAAGGACCCCAAACATCAGTACGAACCAAATAAAAAGGAGAAGAAGAAATAGAACTACTTTTATTAAAAGGAAGAGCAGACATTTTATAGCCAATTTACAACCTCAACACTCAGACATATTATCAATGGGAAAACTGCCTAAATGTCCAGACCGAACTAATATCCTCAAATGGTCACTCGACATATGACCTAACCTAGAATGCCAAATATAAAATAAAAAAGACTTATTATTTAAACAAAAAGAAGACAATGCAGTAGAAGACAATTCTGGAGGAACATGCAAGCTGTCCAAGATATACAATTCTCCAACTCTACGCCCGATCCCAATCTGCCTCTTGGATACCCGATCCTACACAACACAATGAGAAGAAGAGAAAACAAGATCAAAACCGGAATCAGATAATTGACTAATAGAAATAAGATTGTGAAAGGTGAGGCACATAAAATACAAGAGAAAGAGACAAATGGGAAGAGGAAATAGAACCAATAGTGTACAGGCATAAAAGAACCATTAGCAGTAGCAATAGTGATAGAAGAAGATGGACAGACACAATTACTAAGGAGAGATGCAACAGGGGTCATATGATGTGAACAACCAGAATCTAAAATCCACAAAGTGTGGATATTACTTGAAGAAGATGAACCAGACAAACCTAACTGAGTGTTAGTCATAGCGGAGGCCTGGGGCGAAAGATTTGGATTAGCCACCATGAAAGACTTGAACTGCTCAAACATAGACTACATATTAGAAGATGGCCCATTCTCAGAAGCTAGTGCAAAAAAGGCGACAGATGAGCGAGATCTCGAAGATGGCGACTTAGAAAATCGTGGACCAGATGAACGACCCTTGGGCTGCAAAAGTTTAGGACAAGCATGTTTCCAATGGCCTCGCTGACAACAGAAACTGCACTCATCCATGGAAACCCGAGACTTGGGCTTACCAGTAACCTAAAATAAATGAGATGATGGGGTATGCAAGAGCGGAGAAGTGACAAAAACTGATTGGGAGGCAGGAACGCCATGAGCCACCTTAAACCGAGTTTCTTTCGCAATAAGCTCACGAATAACACCATCAATAGAAGGTAAGGGGGACCGATGAAGAATAGCTCCCCGAAGTGGCTCAAATTGATCACGAAGGGCCATAAGAAACTGAACAAGACATTGCTTCTCCCGATACTTGGTATAACTGTCAAGTAACTGCAAATCTTCTGGTTCCATTAAAGCAAGCTGATCCCAATAAGTTGTCATCTCATTGTAGAACTCCTGAATGGACTTATCTTTTTGACTAACACTGCGAATAAACATCTTAAGTTCATACTGTTTTGCAAAGTTAGACTCAAGGTACATAGTTTTCAAATAGTCCCCAACTTGTTTAGAAGTAGAATACTTGGAAAAATTCATACCAATGGTAATTTGAACTGAATTATGAAACCAAGTAAGAATTTGTGCATTTTCCTTATCCCATTTAGAAACATCAGCCTCAGTTTCTTTAGATTCCATAGGTATAATAGTTACACCAATAACATAGTTCCACATGCCTTTACCCATTATAAAATTCTTCATGACATGAGACCAATAAGAATAATTGGTACCATCTAACTTAGTAGTGATAGCTTGTAGTTTATCATTAGCCGTATTTCTAAAATTCAATTCACTATTCCAACACGTATCAACAAATAGCTCTCAAATTTTCCTCTAAATACAATCTCTATATCTCACCAAATGCTCATAAATAACAACTCAAATCGATAGAGGAAGTGAACAATACCAGAAGAAGGAGGAAGTCTGGAGACGCTGTTTATCAACACAACTGTAGGGTTTCGAACACAAAATTCCAAGTAAACCCTAGTACATGATCAGACCACCCTGAAGGCTAAAGAAGGAGAGGAGTCACGAACCACTTGCAAGAAGAGAGAGTGATGTCGATGATCGATAATGCAAGAGAAGTCTAGAGACAGACTTGCGATGCACTAGGATGGACAGAAACAATGCCTGCGATGCGAAAGAGAGCCCTGTGATGCGAGAGAGAGACAGAAGCAGACGTGCGATGTGCAATGTCTGGTGACAAGAATAACCTAGGTTTGATCGCAACTTTGCTCTGATACCATGATAAAAGAGAATGAATAGAAATCTTGTATATACTTAATCAATCAACTAAGTACAATTATATAAGCTAATAGAATAAAACCCTAACAATCTAAAGGACTAAACTATCCTTAATGAACAATAAAGCCAACCCTGTGGTTATCCCTAGTAAAACTTTGTACCTTGTTTTCTAGTCCATAACCTTTTTTTACCCCTTTTCTCGAAAAAGATAGGAATCCAAGGAGTCATGTTACCTTCAGAGCAAAACCCACAAAGCTAAACAAGATTAACATGTTGGTTAGAACCAAGCATGCTGACTTTTGCTCGAACTTCTTCCCTTGGTTGATATTTTCCAGCTTTCTCCGCGACTATGATAATGGAATCAAGCAATGTTCCTTCAAAAACATAACCAAAACCTCCTATTCCAAATTCTAGTTGAAATTTTTTGTTGCATTTTGGTTTTGGAGATTTTGAGAAAGATGATTGATAGAATGGGGCAAGGTGGTTTTGTTTAAGGATTTTGAGATTGGAAAAATTGATGGCTCCATGCTCAGCCTCTTATCTTCTTTATGCTATTGTTACTGTTATTTGTTGTAGGGTCAAGCCTCAATAGTTAGGTTATCTTAGTTGTGTGATGTTGGAATGTGTCTCACTTCACCTGGAGTTGTGTCATCTGTGCTGGTTATAAGACTTCAATTTCCCTCTCCTTAATACCTAGATTTTAAGAAGAAGTGTGGGCTAGACTTTTCAATTTGGTATCAGAGCTGGTTGGGCACGTGACTGATTATAAGGCTCTAATACCAAATTGAAAAATTCAACCCACACTTCTTATTAAAACCCAAGTATTAAAGAGAGAAATTAAAGCCTTATAACCAGACAGATGGGACAACTCTAAACAATGCGAGACACATTCCAACACACCCTCATAGACCACAACATACAATAGTCGGACAAACGGCATACCAGTCGCAAGCCCAACCAAGCTTTGATACTAAATTAAAAAGCCCAACCCACACTTCTCCTTAAAACCCAAGTATTAAAGAGAAGGAAACTGAAGCCTTATAACCAGCACAGATAGGGCAACTCCAAACAATGTGGGACACATTCCAACACACCCTCTTGGACCACAACATATAGTAATCGGACAACGACACACTAGTCACAGGCCCAAATAAGCTTTGATATCAAATTGAAAAGCAAAGCCCACACTTCTCCTTAAAATTTAAGTATTAAGAGACAGAAACTAAAGCCTTATAACCAACACAGATGGGGCAACTCCAGGCGATGTGTGCTTCTGTGCTTTGAGGTCATCTTAAGTTTGAAAGTGAATTTGGGGGAATACAACCTTATTCTGGTCAAGGAGGTGCCTCATGTTGCAACCTTGGCTAACATCCTAGGTCATAAGGTGGAGCATTGACCTTCTTATCTAAGACTTCCTTTAGGAGCCACTTTCAAAGCAAAATCAATGTGGGATTCTATGGTTTAGAGATTTCAGAGGCAGTTGGCAAGATAGAAGAGCCTATATCTATCTATCTAAAGGTGATAGATTGACATTGAATCAAAGCATTTTGTCCAGTCTTCCCAATTATTTTATGTCCTTATTCACTATCTTAGCTTTAGTTGTGAAAAGGTTGGAGAAATAGCAACATGACTTCCTTTAAGGAGGTATAGAAGAGGAATTTAGGTATCCTTTGGTAGATTGTTAGACTGTGTACCACCTAGAGAGAAGAGGGTGTAAGTATTCGCAAACTTAACCAAGATGCTCGTCATTTAATCATTGATGTAATTAGAGAAAGGGACAATAGCATCATATAACTTACATTACCTTCAATAACTAAAATCAAGAAGAATAAGCTTCTTGCCATCTCATGGTCATTCATCACCATCCTTTTGTACAAGGAGTTGCAATAAAAGTCATGTAAAAAGTGTATTTGTCACCATCAACAATGCAACTAGGTGGTGATGGTGTAAAACTCAATAAGAAATTTCAAATGACCCTATACTTGAATTGCAATACCATGACATGACATACATAAACAGTGAGATGGTTAATGCAAACCTTTTGAGCCCAAAGTGTAAGAGATGTAAGACATAATTGTTAGCATATTATATTATTATCTGAGCCTTTCTTTTTTGGTTTGTAATTATTCTATGCCCTCAGGGCTCGACTTGTAATTGCCTCATCTTGTAAACCCTAATCTTCATTTATAAATAGGGGATGATATTCTATCAAACCCTAAGCTGGTTACTCAAGCTTCATGGTTTCAGAGCAGAACCTCTAGGGTTTCGGCTCACCCTTGTCGGTCGACCTTTGCACCAACAACTCTAGGGTTCGAAACTTACATAGGTTGATCATCTGCTGCGATCTTCAACTCGCCGTCGTCACTCAGTCGCCTTCCTCTCGTCGATCTCTGCTTCGTCTTCCTCACTCAGTCGCCGTCGTCACTCAGTCGCCTTCCTCTGTCGATCACCACTCAGCCGTCTCTCAATCGATCGTCACTCAGCCGCCTTCCTTTGTCGCGATCGTCACGCAGCCACCTCCCTCGGTCGATCTCCTCAGCTCGTCGACCTCCTCAGTCTCAGCCCGTCGACCTCCTTAGTCGATCTCCTCCGCCAGTCGATCTTCCAGCAGTTCGTCGATCTCTCTCTGGTATACTCTCATCACTGTTTGGTATACTTATGTCGTGTATATAGACCGTACCAATACATATATAAATGAATAACTAAATAAATACAAAAAAACAAAAAACAAAAAAAACAAAAAACAAAAAAACCAAAAAAAAAAAAAAAAAAAAAAAATGATTTCTTAATTTTGTTATGCTTTTATAGTGATCATTGTGCCTGTTCTTTCATCACCACCTTCCGGGTTTGTGATTGCCACTAATTTTGTTGCGGGTTCGGTAATATAGTATCCATGGCAGATTCCACCAGTGTGTCCCCTACTTCTCAAACACCGAGGAGTGAGAGTCTCATTATACCTACTACCATGACTGAGAACCCCAACCCTAGTCTGAAAATCACCACCTCTCTATTTAATGGTCAAAACTACCTAGCATGGTCTCAAAGTTTGACTATATTTTTGAAGAGCCAAGGGAAGATGGGGTATGTTGATGGCAGGATACAGGCATCTAGTACCACTGACTCGGGTTATGACCAATGGGAGATTACCAACTCTTTGATTATAGGCTGGCTTATTCATTCGATGGTTCCTGAAATTGGTGAGGGCTACTTGTCTATGGAGACTGCCCAGGATGTTTGGGATGCTGTGGCTGCCACCTATTCCCGCAAAGGGAATTTCTCACAGGCATTTGAGTTGCGCCGCTCTATTGAGAGCTCACTTCAGGGGGAGCAGACTGTTCTTCAGTATTTCACTTTCCTCACCAACAACTGGAAACGCCTTGACCACCTGGAAGACTATAAGCCCATTTGCCCTGCTAATTCTGTCGGGTACAAGAAATTCATCGCACGGGAATGGGTTTTTAAATTTCTGGCAGGCCTAAATGTGGAGTATGATCCAGTTAGGGGTCGAATTCTGGGTATGGACACTCTTCCTTCACTTCAGGAGGCATTTGCCTATGTACAGAATGAGGAGAGTCACCGGTCTGCTATGATGTCCCCTGTCTCTACTGATCGCTCAGCATTACTGTCTACTCCTCCAGATGGCCTCAGCCTGACTCCCATCCCTCCATCTGCTACTAAGGAGTCTGTATTCTGTGATTATTGCAAGAAGCCGCGGCATACTCGTGAGACGTGTTGGAAACTTCATGGGACTTCATCCGGGGGTCGAGGTGATCGGTCTGGTTCTCGAGGAGGTCAGTCCGGCCAGTCTAGAGGACGTGGTTCTTATTCCCGGGCTCATCAGTCTAGTGCCGTTGATACATTTGATTCTAATTCTACTTCTGTTGGCCAAGCTTCTGATACTGAGCTGGAGGATACTTTGCGCCAATTGTTGGACCGCCGGTCTTCTACTGCTCTCAGTACAGCTTCCTCGTCCTTTGCCCGCTCAGGTAACTTAGCCTCTTCTCCTTGTGTTTTCCTGTGTCATAAGTCTTTGCCTTGGATTATTGATTCCGGTGCCTCCGATCATATGTCTGGCTCCTCTGATCTTTTCTCTGTCTATAAGCCCTCTTCAGGTCAGGACAAAGTTAGGATTGTAGATGGTACTGCTTCTTTTATTTCGGGAAAAGGTTTAGTCCAAGTCACTCCTACTATACATCTATCTTCTGTTCTCCATGTTCCCAATTTTTCTGTTAATCTGTTATCCTTGAGTCGTCTTACCCAGGATTTGAATTGTAGTGTGACGTTTTTCCCTGATCATTGTCTTTTTCAGGACCTTATCACGAGGAGGACGATTGGCAGTGGTAGTGCAGAAAATGGTCTCTACTTCCTGGATCAACCGGACAAACTTGCTTATTCTTCCACCACGTCTTCTACTACCCTCGTTGATTTATGGCTGTGGCATCGGCGTCTTGGACATCCTTCCTTTTATTTACTTAAGCATTTATTTCCATCTGGTTTCGCAAATCATCATGTGTCTGATTTTCTTTGTGAGTCTTGTCAACTTGGAAAACAACACAGAGCTTCTTTTGCTCCCAGTTTGAATAAAAGTTTATTTCTTTTTTCATTAATACATTCTGATGTTTGGGGTCCCTCTCGTGTTATGTCTGTGAAAGGTCATCGATGGTTTGTTACATTTATTGATGATTTTTCTCGTGCTACTTGGGTGTATCTCATGAAAGATAAGAGTGAGGTTTTCTTTGTGTTTCGCAATTTTCATAAGATGATTTGTACTCAATTTGGGGCCACTGTCAAACTATTTCGTTCTGATAATGGCGGGGAATACATAGATTCTGGATTAGGACAATATTTCTTTTCTCATGGCATTATCCATCAGACCTCTTGCACCAATACCCCTCAACAAAATGGAGGTGGCGGAACGTAAGAATCGACATCTTCTTGACATGGCTCAGTGCATGTGTTTTTCTATAAGTGTGCCTCGGCCCTATTGGGGCGACGCTGTTCTCACCGCTGCCCATCTTATTAATCGTCTCCCTACCCAGGTCTTGCAAAAACAAGCTCCTCTTCACGTCCTCCTAGGTTCTTAGTCCTTGTTTTCTATTCCTCCCAAAATTTTTGGTTGTGTCTGTTTTGTTCATAATCACTCTCCTTCTCGTGGTAAGTTAGACCCTCGCTCCCTCAAGTGTGTTTTCCTTGGTTACTCTCCTATTCAAAAGGGGTATAAATGTTACCACCCTTCTTCTCGTAAGGGGTTTGTGTCCATGGATGTTACTTTCTTTGAGTCCCAGTCCTATTTCTTGTCCTCTCCGGTGTCACCGTCCTCATTTCCGGGGGAGCCTTGGTGTGAAGTGAGTCCTGTGCTTCTTATGGTAGTGTAGACGTCCCCGAACGCCCCGGGAGGTGTTAAGTCCCGTTCTGTTCATATTGGGGTCACCACAGTTCAAGGACTCAAATGTCACGGTTCTTAATCTTGAACCAAAGAGTCCAAATCTGGCAAATCGTTTTGAAAAACAGATTTTGAAAGAAGTGCCAAACATGGACTGCTTTGCCAGATACAGAGTCGCCACCTAAATGTTTTTTAATGGGAAATTTAGGAAACCCTGACTCGGTGCCAAAGGCCACGTGTCCGTCATCACCAAAGTTGCCTCGGCTCGGGAACTTGGGTACGATTGGGGAAGGTCACTTTGTGAGCACCCCCGCTCGCCCGGTCAAAGACCGGCCTCTACTAACCATGATATCTGATTTTGAAAACATTGTATGTTCTTATTCCGGTTATTAGCCTAGGTTACTATGTGATACTCGCAGCAAACAAGTATAGACTGAGTCGCCTGAATTGGAACAAAACATTTCATGTTTGTTTGTTTGAAAAATGGTTTGATGGTGCTACCCGCAGGTAGGCTAAGACGTGGATTTGCCACCCTCAGGTGGGCTTAGAAAATAGGATTTTGCCACTATCTAGTGGGCTTAAAACAAACAGTCGACGCATTGTCCCAATTCAAATAACTCAACCTCCACCCACAGGCATTCAAGGCAATTATATCACATAAGCATTTAGTCTCATGGCAAGCATGCTATTCATGGCAACACTCACACGCATGCAAGGATGCTAAAGCATAAAAACTTACCGAGTACTCCAAGCCAAAAACAGAAACTGTATTAGAAATCATGCATGATCCTAATTATGTAGAAATGCCTAATGCAACGCATGCAAAGATGCAAACTATAGTAGGCTCGGCTATTCTAAATATGGCATGCGGAATGCTACAACTAACACGTATTCAATTTGGAATTGAGATACAGATGCAGTTTGTATGATGCGCCGAGCCCGGTGCGTGCAAAACAGATGAATGATGCAAACATGCTGTCATACTGTATGCTAATCGAAATATGCCCTATATCTAACCATCATAAGCGGGTAAATAAAAGGGAAGAAAGACGTGGGGTTGGAAGACATACATCACACTCACGCACACTCATTACAATTACGCCCTCGCGCAGAGGGTCCGAATAAATATACAGTCCGAATAAAAGAATATTACAGTCCGAAATATACGGTCCGAATAATATAGATTTCTAATTAATTATCAAATTAACTAAGAAAGCTGTAAACTGGCATGCAAGCCAGGGGCTGCCTCGCTTCTGATGAATGATGCATGTTGGATTTTCTTCTCGCGGAAATCCATTGGGATGCCCAATTTAGCCTCTGTTTGCAATGTTTCTCGAAAAGCGCGCCGGACTCCGAAAAGTTGTTGATTCTCATTTTGCTGCAACAGAGAGCAGGAAAAGGGCACAGCAATGTATTTCACAAATATATGCATGCCTCGATTCTCGTGCCACCAATCACGCATATCGATGCATGATGGCCGAGGAATCGGATTGCACAACTCAATGTTGGGTGCAATGCAGATGAATGCTACAACAAGACCTAACTCCATCATGGGTAATCCGGAGTGTCGGTGACTGGGGAATTGAGACCCGTTCCGTCACTCGGAGTACGAAACGCGCCTCGTTTCCCGTGCCCGGGCTAACTCCTATCCCGAACACGATGCAATATGCATGATATGCATGAATGCGTAGCTAATATACAATCCTAGCATGCACGATGCTATGAAAATGAGATGTCTCGAAGTGCGTGCACACGGGCGCGCAAACCGAGGCGATGATCCTAAGGCATGAAATGGCATAAGCAATGCAAATGGAATGAGACTAAGATGAAATGCCTCGAAATGCGTGCCCACGGGCACGCAAACCGAGGCGATGGCATACGGAATGCAACAAGACTAAAATGGCATACGGAATGCAGAATGGACTTATACCAACATGAGAGGACCTCAGCCACTCTCACACAGGAGGCCGTCGGATAAAAGTAAAGTGCCTCGAAATGCGTGCCCACGGGCGCGCAACCGAGGCGATGCATTAAAGCATACACTATGCAAATTGGGCTTATACCAACATGAGAGGGCCTCAGCCACACTCACACGGGAGGTCATCGGATAAAAATGAGATGCCTCGAAATGCGTGCCCACGGGCGCGCAAACCGAGGCAATGCATTAAAGCATGAAATGACATGGAAAATGCAAATTGGGCTTACACTAACATGAGAGGGCCTCAGCCACACTCACATAAGAGGCCGGTGGATAAAAAAGAGATATGCCTCGAAATGCGTGCACACGGGCGCGCAAACCGAGGCAATGCATTAAAGCATGAAATGACATGGAAAATGTAAATTGGGCTTACACTAACATGAGAGGGCCTCAGCCACACTCACATAAGAGGCCGGTGGATGAAAATGAAGTGCCTCGAAATGCGCGCACACGGGCGCGCAAACCGAGGCAATGCATATGTAATGCAAATGACATGCGAAATGAGACGTGGCATATGATATATGAAAAATGCAAATTTCAGTAGCTAAAATGATGCACAAATAGCCCCCGAATTATGACAAAATTACACCTGATGCCCGAAATGCAATGTTATGCACCCGAAACGGCCTACAGCCCTACTAAACATGCACAATATGGACATAACATGTAAAACAGTAGCAAGGCAGCCCCTAAACTAGCATTTTTTCAGTACAAAGTATGGCCAAACAACAACCACAAGTATGGTAAAAATAGCTTGCAAAAATGGGGGAAAAGAGGAGAATTATAAAGCAAGTAGTATATAAAATGCTCAAACCGAAAAAAACAGTTCTACAACATTAAAGAGGGACCAAAAATATGCACATTTATAAGAGATAACATCCCCCAATTCAGTAGGTAGATAGGCTAAACATAGCATGCGAAATAATGAGCCAACAAAGGCTATAACATGAGGTACCAAAAGCATGCATCAAATAGCCTTGGACCCTTAACAAAACATGAATTATGGGTCATTTCAAGACACTTTCTAAGCCTGATGAAGGCTGAAAACAGAAGCCAAGAAAGCCTAACAAAGCATGCAATTTTACGGAATGAAAGATGGTATTACATGAAGTACCAAAAGCATGCACCAAACAACCTTGGACCCTTAACAAAACATGAAGAATGGGTCATTTTAAGACACTTTCTAAGCCTGATGAAGGCTGAAAAAAGAAGCCAAATAAGCTCAAAAAGGCATGAAAAGTGGGGCCAAAGAGAGATATAAATGCAAGTGTAACATGGAGACCCCAAACCAAGTTTATCCCTTCTACAATAATGTATAGGGACACAAAATAATCTCAATCTCAGTTAATGGCATGCTCAAAATCAGACTTCAAATAGGCTAAAGAAACCATGCAATTTTACGGTAAATTGAAAGAATTACAAAGCAAGTGCATGATAGAACCACCAAACATGGTTGAGCCCTTCTTCAATGTTGAATAGGGGCTCAAAATAAGCCCACTCACAGTTTATATCAGGCTCGAAAATGGATCACTCATAATCCAAACAAAGCATGCAACATATTGGCATAAAGAGTGATATTGAAGGAAGAGCATGATAGAAGTACCAAACAAGGTTGAGCCCTTCTACAATATTGTAGAGGGGCTCAAAATAAGCACAAAATCAGTAGGGGTCAGAGCCCAAATCAGTGAGCAAGTAGGGTAAAGAATTGAAGCAAAATTGTGCAAGAAAAAGGGAATTAGTGACTTACCCTTGAAGATCAAGCTTTGGTTGCTTCTTAGCTTCAATTTGTTGCTTCTTAGCCTCTGGAAAACACTCCTTTGCTGCTGAAATGGAGGTGGTGATGGTGAGGCTTAGGGTTGATGAAGGAATGAGCTAGAAACTTAAGGAATTTTGGAGCTTTTGGCTATGGAAATGGAGGCAATGGAAGAGAAGCTCTTGAGGAGAATTGTTGTAACCCTAACAAAGGAGCTATCCAGCCCCTTAAATGGGCAAGAAGGGGGTGTAAAAGGGGAGGGAAATGCACCCAAACTTTCCCTCCCAAAATATCCCCCGGAGGCTAGGACATTTAGAAAAAACAGCTGGATAGCTGTAAAGGGTCCAAAAGGAGAAAGCAGGCCGGCCAGGTACCTCCCATGGCCGGCCAGCCACCCCTTATGGCCGGCCAGCCAAGGGCAAAAATGAAATGTTGAATTAATGGCCGACCACCATTTTTTGGTGTCCTCCCATGTGTGTAGAACATGGTTCCAAGGTTAGAAATTGGCAACTCTGAAACAGGAAACACAACATTGCACTTGAAGGAGAGGCTCAAAAATGAAAACAAAAATTACTGGCCGACCACCACTTTTTAGGGTCCTCCCATGTCCCCTCATCACAGATATGTGGTTTTGGTTCGAAGAAAATAGCCCTAGGGTATTCAACATTAGCCCGGAAGTGAGCAAAACGGGCGCCGGAAGAGCATAACTGGTTATCTGGGATAATTGCTGGCCTCCCACCCTCCAGTGATCTTCCTGGTGCTAAAACAGGGGTACCTGCCAAAATTGAACAAAAACCGATGCGAAATGAATGCTCGGGGGCCAAACCGCGAGGTTCGGGGCCCGAAAATCGGCTATAAGCACCGAAAGTGGCATTCAGCCACGAAGTGGGTATCTGAGACCCCAATGTGCCTCGTTATGATAAAACAGAGGCACTCGCCAAAAACCGGAGGAATCGGAGACGGTTGGGCGGTCCCGAACCGAGGCACACGGCCTGACGGCTCCGAAAACCGGGAACCGGGCTCCGAAATGGGCAAAATGGCCTACGGCCACGAAATGTAGCGCACGGCCACCGAGAGATAGTCTACGGGACCACTCCCTCCCCTCAGGAAAGAAAACAGAGAAAACCGAGTCTGGTTCGCAAACCGCGACAAGGCACAGAAGAGGATTCGGAAGTTCGGAGGCAGGGCGCACGGCCGCGACTCTGAGACTTCTGAACGAGCACAGTATGCAACATCACCGAGCGCTCAATCGGTGACGTCTGAGTCTTAAGGTCGGTCAAAAATGGGGTGTCTACAGTTGCCCCTCTTTGACAGAACTCGAAAGTCAGGAAGTGACGAGAGTGAATGTCAAAGCCCAGAGACGACCCATTTTTGACAAGGCCGAAGACTTAGACAATCATACAAGATAAACAGAGATATGTGCCCGCAGGCGTGCCCTCAGGCAAGGGCAAAATGCAAATGATACGCAGGGAGATTTTGATAATTGGACTTATACGCTACGCGAAGCCGGTTTGAAAATTGGACTTATACGCTAAGCGAAGCCGGTTTGAAGATTGGACTTACACGCTAAGCGAAGCCGGTTATCACTCATGATCATACAAAGAGAGCTGTAATGAAGCAATTATGCAAAATAAATGCAACATTTTAAGCGAATGCTAGGCAAGCAAGTAAACTCGGACCAATCTATGCCTCATGCAGAAAGGATGTAAGAAAATTATGGAATCTTCACGAACATGTGCGATAGATACACAAAGGTGAACGAAGTGTGATGGATACACTATATGAAGGAGAGTATGATGGATACACTAGGTGAGTGTGTGATAGATACACAAAGCGAGTGTGTGTGATTGATACACAAAGTAGGCATAGTGTGAGCGTGTGTGATTGATACATACACTAAAAGCAGGCATAGTGTGATAGATACAAAGCGAGTGTGTGGTAGATACACTATATGAACAAAGTGTGATTAATACGCTAAATGTAGTGAGCAAAGTGTGATGGATACACAAAAGGCAAACGCAAAGTGTGATAGACGCACAATAAGTGAACACGAAGTGTGATCGATGCACTACGTGAACAAGTGTGATGGATACACTAAAGGTGAACACGAAGTGTGATAGATGCACTTAGTGAACAAAGTATGATTGATATACTAAAGGTGAACACGAAGTGTGATAGATGCACTTAGTGAACAAGTATGATGGATATACTAAAAGCGAACACAAAGTGTGATAGATGCACTATGTGAACAGAGTGTGATTGATACACTAAAAGGTGAACACAAAGTGTGATAGATGCACTATGTGAACAGAGTGTGATGGATACACTAAAGGTGAACACGAAGTGTGATAGATGCACTTAGTGAACAAAGTATGATGGATATACTAAAGGTGAACACGAAGTGTGATAGATGCACTTAGTGAACAAGTATGATGGATATACAAAAAGCGAACACAAAGTGTGATAGATGCACTATGTGAACAGAGTGTGATTGATACACTAAAAGGTGAACACAAAGTGTGATAGATGCACTATGTGAACAGAGTGTGATGGATACACTAAAGGTGAACACGAAGTGTGATAGATGCACTTAGTGAACAAAGTATGATTGATATACTAAAGGTGAACACGAAGTGTGATAGATGCACTTAGTGAACAAAGTATGATTGATACACTAAAAGGTGAACACAAAGTGTGATAGATGCACTATGTGAACAGAGTATGATGGATACACTAAAGGTGAACACGAAGTGTGATAGATGCACTTAGTGAACAAAGTATGATGGATATACTAAAAGCGAACACAAAGTGTGATAGATGCACTATGTGAACAGAGTGTGATGGATACACTAAAGGTGAACACGAAGTGTGATAGATGCACTATGTGAACAGGTGCGATGGATACACTAAATCAATGAAGTGTGATTTGATACAGAAAAAGAGAATGTGTGTGATAGATACACAAAATGAATGAAGTGTGATTGATACACTAAGCGAAGAGAGTGTGATTGATACACTAAGTGAATGAAGTGTGCCTGATACACTAAGGTAAATGAAGTGTGTTAGATACACTGAGTGAAGCAAATAAAGTGTGATTGATACACTTAAGTGAATGAAGTGTGATTGATACACTAAGTGAATGATCTCAAACGGAACTTCTTTGAATGAACCGTACATACAATATCGTGCATGACTGAGAAAGAAACTTGATAGATACAATGCATTACAATGCATGATGCTTACGGAAAGCAATAAATGGACAAAGTGGCGCTTTAGAAAGCACCTCATGAGGTGAGTGGCGGTGAACCGCTCTACTCCGACGGGGATCCCATCTCGTGCTCTTTGAACACTTTACCTTGAACTCACAGTACAAAGGCTCTGAAATGTTGACTAGGGGTGAGCAGCGGATATACCGATCCGCCAAAACCGACCGAACCGAACCGATCCGTCGCATTTTGGATGGATGCGTGATGACGAGCGGACGGTTGCGGATTGATTTTCTCCAATCCGCCAATCTGGCGGACGGATGGCGGATTTGAGATTCCTTTGGCCGCAACCGAACCGCCAAACCGCGAACACCCCTAGTAATTTATAAGACTTTGTGTTTTCAGTTTGTTTAAATATTCTGTTTATGTTTTCAATTAAAAAAAAAGTTTAAATATTCTGTTGAAAAAAATTTTTTAACTTGAATATTTTGTTTGAATTGAAAAAAATAAATGTATTATTTATCTATATTTTTTGGTTTTTAAATCTATCTCTAAAAATAATAAATAGAAAATATGATATATGTTAGTTGGTTTTTATTTTCAAAAACAAATATAGATGTAACAATACAGAGACATACAATCTCTACTACTGCTCTGTTCGTGGCTTTGGTGGTTTGAATTGTTTTTATATTTTAAGAACCACAGATTGTAATACTTTATGTGGATGAGGCATGCAGTGATTATAGTATGTGGATGAGGCGTGATTGTGATATTCTAAAGTTTCAAACTTTCTTTCTTTGGATGAGGCATGCAGTGATTGAAATATTTTTTTAAGTCATTAACTGTAAGACTTTCTTTTTTTTTTTTTGTTGAGAAGCACACAAGTCGAATTATGTTGAAAATTTATAAAATTTTAAACCGCCAAACCGATTCGCATCCATCCGTCAAACCGTCAATCCGCTCAATCTACATCCGCCGGATTCGCGGACGGATGCGGATTGATTTTCTCCAATCCGCCAAGCTGGCGGACGGATGGCGGATTGGAGGTTCCGTGGCCGCAACCGACCCGCGCCCACCCCTAATGCTGACAAGTAACAACATCTATATGTAGGAGCCACGGCTACTGCTTGTCTTCCTGATCATATTCACAACTTTCCCTATTCTCCAACGGGGTGACAGACTAGGTTGGTCCAGTATCCAGAATTGAGGTGCATACACGCTATCTCAACCTATGGGGCTTCCATACGGATTTCAAGCCGAGGACACGCCTCTGGGTATTTAAACCAGACTTTAGTCTCGGACATCCCGAACCTTTGCGTTCTAGGCAACAGCCATTCGAACTCTAGTTTCCACCGTCGCAGTTGGTCTCCTAGGAACTCATTGCGAACACAGCCAAGATGACCCCGGTAAGGAACTGGTACTCAGAGAGAGCACTTCTGATCGTCATTCTGGCTTGAGGTAGACTTGATCTTGAGCTTGAGGTAGAGGCACACTCATACTTCGGAGCATTGGCAAGACCTGAAGAGGTACACACGGAATACAATCTCGAAGCTTACTGAAGTTGGGACAAACTCAGATGTCCGACATTTTCCTCTTTTGCTTTTGCTTTGCAGTTCGGAACCATTATAGCTTCAGATAGATCCTGATTTTACTGTTCTCATATGACTTGGGTTGAACCCTGCGATTTTATGAAAGAATAAATTCTATTTTGCACAAATGTGGAGAACGGCACGGCACTCGGAGCACAAAACGATTTTATTTTGAAATTGAGAGATGAGTTTTCGACCAGGTATTGAGCCTACGACTGACCACAGCCAAAACAACTCAACACAGAAAAACAAAAGGTACACAACCTGGACACATCGAGTAACACTCGAAACGACCCAAAACAAAATCGAGATAAAACAAAAAGACACGACACCCAGACGTGCACAGGGAGCCTGTTTCCTTGGGTATTGTTTCCCACCCTTTCTCATTTGTGGTTCTCACATCACTCGGCCCTCAAGCTCTGTTTTTCTGAAAAAGCCCTTTTCTCACTTTTTATCTCATCGCACATCTCTCTATTCTTCAATCTCTCATTTTTCAATCCCTCCCCTGGGTGGTTGATAGATAAACAGCAAGTTGTGGGCTCGTGCCCCTAGCATTCTGCTAGATTCTTCTTCTTCTGCACACAGCTAGTGAATTCCTCTCACAGAGGGGTTGCGCTACAACTGGGTGTGTAGCAAATCTGCAGCTGACACCGGTTGATGATGTTCTGCCGGGGAGCTTGGACGTGATTAGATCTGTCAAGATGAGGGAGTGGAATATCTGGTCTCATTCCAGTTCGTGCTTCGCGCTTGGCTTGATACCTTTTTGCTCGGAGGATGTGAGAGCTTTTAGCCTTTTTTTGTGCCCTTCAGTTGTGCCTTTTCTGGCAGGTAGAGTGCCCTTCCTGGCAAGTGCGTTGATACAGGGGAAAAGACAGGGAACCTGACTCAACTGTGTCCCTAGTCAATCATTTTGACCATTTTTTGTTTTTACTTTCTACTAAAATAGTTTTGACCAACATGAGAGTTAGATTAACACGCTTGTTCGATTTTTGATTTGAAATCATGTAAGTCAGGCTATGAGCACTGAAAATTTTCCTTTTTTGGGTCTAAGAAATGGTCCAGTTTTTGGAAAAGATGAAACAATTTTCGAGAAAATTAGTCAACCTCAGTAAAAATTCTCAAAAACTATTTTTGCAAACGGCCACTGCTCAACGAGCATAGAACCCACTCTCGAGATGCACAACCTCAGATTCGAAGGAAAATTGCCCCTTGCTGGAGGGGAGCTGCATGGCAACGGAAAGTTGCCCCTTGTTTGAACGGCACCGCGGCGCATTGAATGGCAACGGAAAGTTGCCCCTTGTTTGAATGGCGCCGCGGCACACTGAATGGCAACGAAGAGTTTCCCCTTGTTCGGATGGCACTGCAGCGCGTTGAAGTCAGTCCTCAGAGCGATGATTGCGACCAAACTCTCGGATACAGAGAAGGCAAGGATGGTCAAAACCATTACATGGACACAGTCGAATTTGAAATGTTTTACGGCTGGACTTCAGGATGAAGTTGCCTACGTATCCCAAAGATGGGAATCAAGCCTCACGTAGTTCGGGGTTAAGGTACACTCGGGTATTTAACCTCTCCTTTTTATGCTCTAACTTTTGCCAAGGCGCCTGTTGCAAGTTTTCGACCTTGCGAGCTTTGTTTTTCTTTTCTTTTCATTCTTTTGTTTTTGTTTTTGTTTTTTTGTTTTTTTTTTTGCATTTTTCTTTTTTTTATTTCTCTTTCTTCTTTTTTTTTGTATTTTTTTGTATATATTTGTTTGTCTTGCTCTAACTTTTGCCTGGGTCGCCCTTTCGGGTTTTCGGCCCAGCGAGCCTCTCAAAGGGTAAAAGTGCAACAAGTCCATGCCAAATGGTTTTGAGATTGAAGCCCTCTGTATCCAGGAGAGTGGCTGTTGTATTGATTTGCAGAAAGATCCACCTTTGGCTCTTCGAGCACATCGGATATTTTTGCCCCTAGTTCGAGGGGTGCTTCTGATCTAGCTTTGCAAGCTTCTTTTGACGACATCTGATCCTCTTGATCTGACTTTGGTGCCTCTTGTTCGAGGGCTGCTTCAAATCTGGCCACACAGGCCTCACATTGTAGTTGACCGTTGAACATTCTGAATTCAAGTTCAAGGTTTGGAAGCAAAGGGGTTGAGTCTCGAGGCCGAGAGCGATCCTAAGCTGCACAATCTCAAGAACGATTCCACACATGTCTTCGCAGGACCGCGCAAAACATTTTTTTTGAAAGTTTTTAAGAAAACGACAAATCGCTCGTGCTGAAGACAGTGTAGGACCAACCTGGATCAAAGCTAGGGTCCTTCTCAGTACTCACACTAACAAGCATGATTTCATTCATTAAGGGCTTAGCACGCCTCTCTTTCTCTCAATTGATCAAAATTTTGCAAAACCCGAGGAATTCCTTCCTCTTCGTTTTCACCGCAGTGTTCAAAAAAGTTTTGAAAAACTCAGGTCATTACAATGACTTCAAGGCACAAGAGAGCAGGTGGAATGCACTGCCATTTTATTCAAATCCCGGCACAACTAGCACACGGCAGAAGCAAATGCGAGAGTGTGGAAATCACTGCTGTTTCATTCAAAATCTATTGGCACAACTAGCTCCCTGGCAGAAACAGACTCAAAAGAAAGCAAAAAGACAAACAGAAAACAAAACAGTGATGTCCGAGGTAACACCCCTGGAATCACCTGACTCTTAACAAAACGGGACTGACTCGATACAACAAGACAGACCCAACTGACTCAATAAGAAAAGACTGACTCTGTACAACACAACGAGACTGACCCAATACCCAAGTCAGAAAGTACAAATTAACAACATTCGTAAATGTGCTCAAAACAGTGCATGCTATCCACCATATCTGGAGTTAATCGAGCGCCGCCCGCAGGTGGATCATCCCCCGATCACATAATTACATTATTCCCCTAAGTTCACTGATCAAGTGCCGATAGACTTTGCGGGACCTGGTGCGGCAAAGACCCCTCTGTCAAACAGATCTTGTACATCATGGCGCAGACGAAAGCAACTGTCGGTGTCATGACCGGTTTGCTGATGGTAGGCGCAGTATTTAGTCTGGTCATGCTTTGCAGGGATAGGATCTGGTAGGGGCCGTTGTTCCAACGGTTTCAAATGTCCTTCCCGGAGTAAGACCTCTAGAGCTTTTGACAGAGGCATATGAAGTGGAGTGAAAACCCTCTTGACTCGGGGTGGATATTTGGCCGTCTGTGAGTTACTCCCGGACGCACCAGTGGATGGGGTAGCCTTTCTTGATGTGGTGGTAGCGACCATGCCCACTTCAGAAGATCTTGCAGCTGCATCACCACTGGTGGTCACATTCGAATTGCGGGAAAATGCCCGCCTAGGTTGCTCTTTCTCCTGGTCAATAAGGCCCTGCTTCATGGCATCCTCGATCTGTACTCCCATCTCATGCAAATCTGAAAAGGTAGGGAAGGGGAGCACGATCATTTTCTGCATTAGTTTGGGCTGGAGGTTGCGCACAACCATCCGTATTTGATCCTTATTCGTTGGCCTAATGGTCATCATTGAGGCCTTGGCCCTCCAGCGGGCTACAAAGTCAGAGAAAGACTCCTTGGGTTCTTGCCTCGTCGTTTCGAGATCACGGGTTGTGATCTCAATTTGGGTATTGTATGAATATTGTGCGACGAAGGCCTCGGCCATCTCCTCCCAGCTTCGTTTTACTGAATCCTCCAATTTGGCGTACCAGATGGCCGCAACACCCGACAGGGTCCTGCCAAAAAGGGAGAGCTTCTGTAATCTTGTCAAGCCCATTGGGCGCAGAACATCTGAAAACAAACTCAGGTGGACCATGGGATCTCCTGACCCGTCAAAACGGTCGATGTGAGGCATCTTGAACCTGTCCGGCAGTGTCACAGCTGCGTCGGTGTACCCGTCCTCAATGTCCGGGATGGACTTTACCCCCTGGGATTTCTTGAACAACTTTTCAAGCTTGCTCAACTTCAACGCTGTGGGATCGACCTCGAACTTGAAGGGAGAGTCCGGTAGATTGGTAGGTGTTTTGGATAGTTGGGGTAAAATTGGGGGCGGAGCCGGCCCTACCGGAATGTCCGTACCTTCCTGGACATTTGGCGTCTCCCCAGGTGCTGGAGTTCCTGTTGGGGGAGGAACTTGTTGGGAAGCAGACGCGCCGCTTTGCTGTTGCAGCCTGGTGATGAGCTCAGCCTGCTGAGCCATGATTGCAGCCTGCCGCTTGGAAAATTCCGCTTGGCGGATAGCGTCTTGCTGCATGAGTTTCATACTTTCTTGTATCTGACGCATCATTGCCTCCATCCCTAACGTGTTCTGTTGATCCATCTGACTGACTGGTATATCTATCCCTGCAGTAGAAACTGAGACCTCAGCCTGACTATTTGCTGGTGGGGTGGATAAGGGCTACTGATCTGGTAACTGAACACTGATGGCCCTTGAACTGAATCTCTGACCTGACAAAGTCTATCAGTACAAGTTTGATGAACCTCGGGGAATATCGGAGCCTTCTGAAGCTATGGTTCCAAGACTACCCTAGCAAAAGAGAAAACATACAGCATCTCAGCCTGATTTCACCAGAACAGATACGAACAAAGCTGAATGAGTGTGCTCTCTACTGAATTCTGCCCAGATCTCTGTCCTGCAAACTGATACCCTCAGGTAAACTGAATCCCAAAATACTGAACTGGCGCCCGCAGGCCTGATGCTCAAACTTGCAAACTGATACATGCATTCCTGTAGAGACGCACTCTAAAGCACATAACAAGCAAGTGAGAGCCAAAACACCCCTATGTTGGGGTAGGGTTTCCCTGTCCTATTTTGTCAGGAACTAGGGTTTCACTACGCACGCAGCGGTTTCAAACAACCTATAAACGGGTAAGCAACCTGTCCTAGTTTGGAATGGTCACTATGGATCCGAATATGCACTAGGTCGAATGAAAAGGGTGCCCCGGTAAAACCGAGGTTTGTGTTCCCATGCTGTCAGAGCCCAGAGCCGATCAGCCTTACGGACATGACTTGACAAGACAAGCCTCCGGCAAATCGTTCGGGAATGGCATATGGCAAACACGATGTCCTAGGCGCACCAATGCAAATGCAATGCAAAGAAACACATAAGTGTAGTCAAAACTAGATATCATGAGTTCGAGTCAAGTTCTCTAAATCCCCAGCAGAGTCGCCAGAAACTGTAGACGTCCCCGAACGCCCCGGGAGGTGTTAAGTCCCGTTCTGTTCATATTGGGGTCACCACAGTTCAAGGACTCAAATGTCACGGTTCTTAATCTTGAACCAAAGAGTCCAAATCCGGCAAATCGTTTTGAAAAACAGATTTTGAAAGAAGTGCCAAACATGGACTGCTTTGCCAGATACAGAGTCGCCACCTAAATGTTTTTTAATGGGAAATTTAGGAAACCCTGACTCGGTGCCAAAGGCCACGTGTCCGTCATCACCAAAGTTGCCTCGGCTCGGGAACTTGGGTACGATTGGGGAAGGTCACTTCGTGAGCACCCCCGCTCGCCCGGTCAAAGACCGGCCTCTACTAACCATGATATCTGATTTTGAAAACATTGTATGTTCTTATTCCGGTTATTAGCCTAGGTTACTATGTGATGCTCGCAGCAAACAAGTATAGACTGAGTCGCCTGAATTGGAACAAAACATTTCATGTTTGTTTGTTTGAAAAATGGTTTGATGGTGCTACCCGCAGGTAGGCTAAGACGTGGATTTGCCACCCTCAGGTGGGCTTAGAAAATAGGATTTTGCCACTATCTAGTGGGCTTAAAACAAACAGTCGACGCATTGTCCCAATTCAAATAACTCAACCTCCACCCACAGGCATTCAAGGCAATTATATCACATAAGCATTTAGTCTCATGGCAAGCATGCTATTCATGGCAACACTCACACGCATGCAAGGATGCTAAAGCATAAAACTTACCGAGTACTCCAAGCCAAAAACAGAAACTGTATTAGAAATCATGCATGATCCTAATTATGTAGAAATGCCTAATGCAACGCATGCAAAGATGCAAACTATAGTAGGCTCGGCTATTCTAAATATGGCATGCGGAATGCTACAACTAACACGTATTCAATTTGGAATTGAGATACAGATGCAGTTTGTATGATGCGTCGAGCCCGGTGCGTGCAAAACAGATGAATGATGCAAACATGCTGTCATACTGTATGCTAATCGAAATATGCCCTATATCTAACCATCATAAGCGGGTAAATAAAAGGGAAGAAAGACGTGGGGTTGGAAGACATACATCACACTCACGCACACTCATTACAATTACGCCCTCGCGCAGAGGGTCCGAATAAAAGAATATTACAGTCCGAAATATACGGTCCGAATAATATAGATTTCTAATTAATTATCAAATTAACTAAGAAAGCTGTAAACTGGCATGCAAGCCAGGGGCTGCCTCGCTTCTGATGAATGATGCATGTTGGATTTTCTTCTCGCGGAAATCCATTGGGATGCCCAATTTAGCCTCTGTTTGCAATGTTTCTCGAAAAGCGCGCCGGACTCCGAAAAGTTGTTGATTCTCATTTTGCTGCAACAGAGAGCAGGAAAAGGGCACAGCAATGTATTTCACAAATATATGCATGCCTCGATTCTCGTGCCACCAATCACGCATATCGATGCATGATGGCCGAGGAATCGGATTGCACAACTCAATGTTGGGTGCAATGCAGATGAATGCTACAACAAGACCTAACTCCATCATGGGTAATCCGGAGTGTCGGTGACTGGGGAATTGAGACCCGTTCCGTCACTCGGAGTACGAAACGCGCCTCGTTTCCCGTGCCCGGGCTAACTCCTATCCCGAACACGATGCAATATGCATGATATGCATGAATGCGTAGCTAATATACAATCCTAGCATGCACGATGCTATGAAAATGAGATGTCTCGAAGTGCGTGCATACGGGCGCGCAAACCGAGGCGATGATCCTAAGGCATGAAATGGCATAAGCAATGCAAATGGAATGAGACTAAGATGAAATGCCTCAAAATGCGTGCCCACGGGCACGCAAACCGAGGCGATGGCATACGGAATGCAACGGGACTAAAATGGCATACGGAATGCAGAATGGACTTATACCAACATGAGAGGACCTCAGCCACTCTCACACAGGAGGCCGTCGGATAAAAGTAAAGTGCCTCGAAATGCGTGCCCACGGGCACGCAACCGAGGCGATGCATTAAAGCATACACGATGCAAATTGGGCTTATACCAACATGAGAGGGCCTCAGCCACACTCACACGGGAGGCCGTCGGATAAAAATGAGATGCCTCGAAATGCGTGCCCACGGGCGCGCAAACCGAGGCAATGCATTAAAGCATGAAATGACATGGAAAATGCAAATTGGGCTTACACTAACATGAGAGGGCCTCAGCCACACTCACATAAGTGGCCGGTGGATAAAAAAGAGATATGCCTCGAAATGCGTGCACACGGGCGCGCAAACCGAGACAATGCATTAAAGCATGAAATGACATGCAAAATGCAAATTGGGCTTACACTAACATGAGAGGGCCTCAGCCACACTCACATAAGAGGCCGGTGGATAAAAAAGAGATATGCCTCGAAATGCGTGCACACGGGCGCGCAAACCGAGGCAATGCATTAAAGCATGAAATGACATGGAAAATGTAAATTGGGCTTACACTAACATGAGAGGGCCTCAGCCACACTCACATAAGAGGCCGGTGGATGAAAATGAAGTGCCTCGAAATGCGCGCACACGGGCGCGCAAACCGAGGCAATGCATATGTAATGCAAATGACATGCGAAATGAGACGTGGCATATGATATATGAAAAATGCAAATTTCAGTAGCTAAAATGATGCACAAATAGCCCCCGAATTATGACAAAATTACACCTGATGCCCGAAATGCAATGTTATGCACCCGAAACGGCCTACAGCCCTACTAAACATGCACAATATGGACATAACATGTAAAACAGTAGCAAGGCAGCCCCTAAACTAGCATTTTTTCAGTACAAAGTATGGCCAAACAACAACCACAAGTATGGTAAAAATAGCTTGCAAAAATGGGGGAAAAGAGGAGAATTATAAAGCAAGTAGTATATAAAATGCTCAAACCGAAAAAAACAGTTCTACAACATTAAAGAGGGACCAAAAATATGCACATTTATAAGAGATAACATCCCCCAATTCAGTAGGTAGATAGGCTAAACATAGCATGCGAAATAATGAGCCAACAAAGGCTATAACATGAGGTACCAAAAGCATGCATCAAATAGCCTTGGACCCTTAACAAAACATGAATTATGGGTCATTTCAAGACACTTTCTAAGCCTTATGAAGGCTGAAAACAGAAGCCAAGAAAGCCTAACAAAGCATGCAATTTTACGGAATGAAAGATGGTATTACATGAAGTACCAAAAGCATGCACCAAACAACCTTTGACCCTTAACAAAACATGAAGAATAGGTCATTTTAAGACACTTTCTAAGCCTGATGAAGGCTGAAAACAGAAGCCAAATAAGCTCAAAAAGGCATGCAAAGTGGGGCCAAAGAGAGATATAAAGGCAAGTGTAACATGGAGACCCCAAACCAAGTTTATCCCTTCTACAATAATGTATAGGGACACAAAATAATCTCAATCTCAGTTAATGGCATGCTCAAAATCAGACTTCAAATAGGCTAAAGAAACCATGCAATTTTACGGTAAATTGAAAGAATTACAAAGCAAGTGCATGATAGAACCACCAAACATGGTTGAGCCCTTCTTCAATGTTGAATAGGGGCTCAAAATAAGCCCACTCACAGTTTATATCAGGCTCTAAAATGGATCACTCATAATCCAAACAAAGCATGCAACATATTGGCATAAAGAGTGATATTGAAGGAAGAGCATGATAGAAGTACCAAACAAGGTTGAGCCCTTCTACAATATTGTAGAGGGGCTCAAAATAAGCACAAAATCAGTAGGGGTCAGAGCCCAAATCAGTGAGCAAGTAGGGTAAAGAATTGAAGCAAAATTGTGCAAGAAAAAGGGAATTAGTGACTTACCCTTGAAGATCAAGCTTTGGTTGCTTCTTAGCTTCAATTTGTTGCTTCTTAGCCTCTGGAAAACACTCCTTTGCTGCTGAAATGGAGGTGGTGATGGTGAGGCTTAGGGTTGATGAAGGAATGAGCTAGAAACTTAAGGAATTTTGGAGCTTTTGGCTATGGAAATGGAGGCAATGGAAGAGAAGCTCTTGAGGAGAATTGTTGTAACCCTAACAAAGGAGCTATCCAGCCCCTTAAATGGGCAAGAAGGGGGTGTAAAAGGGGAGGGAAATGCACCCAAACTTTCCCTCCCAAAATATCCCCAGGAGGCTAGGATATTTAGAAAAAACAGCTGGACAGCTGTAAAGGGTCCAAAAGGAGAAAGCAGGCCGGCCAGGTACCTCCCATGGCCGGCCAGCCACCCCTTATGGCCGGCCAGCCAAGGGCAAAAATGAAATGTTGAATTAATGGCCGACCACCATTTTTTGGTGTCCTCCCATGTGTGTAGAACATGGTTTCAAGGTCAGAAATTGGCAACTCTGAAACAGGAAACACAACATTGCACTTGAAGGAGAGGCTCAAAAATGAAAACAAAAATTACTGGCCGACCACCACTTTTTAGGGTCCTCCCATGTCCCCTCATCACAGATATGTGGTTTTGGTTCGAAGAAAATAGCCCTAGGGTATTCAACATTAGCCCGGAAGTGAGCAAAACGGGCGCCGGAAGAGCATAACTGGTTATCTGGGATAATTGCTGGCCTCCCACCCTCCAGTGATCTTCCTGGTGCTAAAACAGGGGTACCTGCCAAAATTGAACAAAAACCGATGCGAAATGAATGCTCGGGGGCCAAACCGCGAGGTTCGGGGCCCGAAAACCGGCTATAAGCACCGAAAGTGGCATTCAGCCACGAAGTGGGTATCTGAGACCCCAATGTGCCTCGTTATGATAAAACAGAGGCACTCGCCAAAAACCGGAGGAATCGGAGACGGTTGGGCGGTCCCGAACCGAGGCACACGGCCTGACGGCTCCGAAAACCGGGAACCGGGCTCCGAAATGGGCAAAATGGCCTACGGCCACGAAATGTAGCGCACGGCCACCGAGAGATAGTCTACGGGACCACTCCCTCCCCTCAGGAAAGAAAATAGAGAAAACCGAGTCTGGTTCGCAAACCGCGACAAGGCACAGAACAGGATTCGGAAGTTCGGAGGCAGGGCGCACGGCCGCGACTCTGAGACTTCTGAACGAGCACAGTATGCAACATCACCGAGCGCTCAATCGGTGACGTCTGAGTCTTAAGGTCGGTCAAAAATGGGGTGTCTACAGGTAGACCCAGTTGTTCTTGCACCACCCTCTTCTACTGTGCTTCCTATGGTGGAACCAGTTGTTCATGAACCACCCTCTTCTACTGGGACTATAGAACCCAATGTCACCAAGGATAAGGACGGGCATGTTTATGTCCGGGACATAGACAGACAACAAGTTAACTGGATACAAGGGACCACTTCTGCTCCTCCACTACCATCTCCTGCTTCTGATGAGAGTCTAGGTAACTTTGAATCTCTTGAGTCCATTGATCTTGATGTTCCTATTGCCAAAAGGAAGGGTGTGAGATCTTGTACTCAACATCCTATCTCACAGTTTGTGTCCTACTCTCATTTGTCATCCTCATATAGAGCGTTTGTGTCCAATATTTCCTCTGTTAGCATTCCTAACCATTTTCAGGATGCTCTTGCTACCTCTGAGTGGAAACTAGCCATGATTGAGGAAATGAAAGCACTTAGGAAGAATGGCACTTAGGAATTGACAGAGTTACCTATGGGCAAACGACATGTGGGATGTAAATGGATATATACTGTGAAACACAAAGCAGATGGGTCTATTGAGCGTTACAAGGCAAGACTTGTGGCAAAAGGGTTTACTCAGACATATGACATTGATTATCAAGAGACCTTCGCACCCGTGGCTAAGATGAATTCAGTCAGAGTACTTCTCTCTCTAGCAGCTAATCTAGATTGGCCGCTTTATCAGTTTGATGTCAAGAATGCCTTTCTCTATGGTGATCTCGAAGAAGAGGTATATATGGACATTCCTCCTGGTTTTGAGGATCATCAGACAGAAGGCAAAGTATGCAAGCTTCGAAAGTCATTATATGGTCTCAAATAGTCTCCATGGGCTTGGTTTGAGAGATTCACTCAGGCTATGTTTAAATATGGCTTCAAACAGAGTTAGGCAGATCACACCTTGTTTGTGAAACATTCCTCACGTGGTAAGACTATAGCACTTATTGTTTATGTCAATGACATAGTTCTTACAGGCAATGATAGTGGGGAAATACCTCTGTTGAAGAAATATTTAGCTAATGAGTTTGAAATCAAAGACTTGGGAAGCTTGAAGTATTTTCTGGGAATTGAAGTTGCTCGTTCTAAGGATGGGATATTTATCTCACAGAGAAAATATGTGCTTGACCTATTGAAGGAAACTGGGATGCTTGGATGCAAGGCATGTGCCACTCCACTGGAACCCAATCAGAAATTAGGGGATGATGAAGGAAGAGAAGCTGTTGATAGGGGGAGCTATCAGCAATTAGTGGGTAAGCTCATTTACCTATCTCACTCCCGTCTTGATATTGTTGTTGTTGTCAGTGTGGTTAGTCAGTTTATGCATGCTCCTCATTAGATTCACTTTGAGGCTGTCATGAGAATCTTGAGGTATTTGAAGTCTGCTCCTGGTAAGGGTCTTTATTTTTCAAAGTATGATCATTTTCGTGTGGAAGCCTATACAGATGCTGACTGGGCTGGATCAGTAACTGATAGGAGATCGACTTCAGGGTATTGCACCTTTGTTGGAGGCAACCTAGTTACTTGGAGGAGTAAGAAACAGAATGTAGTTGCCAGGTCAAATGCAAAAGCTGAGTTTAGAGCTATGGCACAAGGGGTGCGTGAACTTTTATGGATCAAGTTATTGTTGAGTGATCTAGGTATTGATCAGACGGACTCCATGCGGTTATACTGTGATAATAAGGCCGCTATCAACATCGCTCACAATCCAGTTCAACATGACAGGACAAAACATGTTGAGATTGATCGTCACTTCATTAAGGAGAAACTCACTAGTGGTACCATTTGTACTCCTTTTGTCCAGTCTGGTGAACAACTTGCTGACATTCTCACCAAAGGGGTTGGGAATAAACCATTTCATGACATATTAGGCAAGCTGGGCATGAGAGATATCTTCGCACCAGCTTAAGGGGGAGTGTTAGCATATTATATTATTCTCTGAGCCTTTCTTTTTGGTTTGTAATTATTCTATGCCCTCAGGGCTCGACTTGTAATTGTCACATCTTGTAAACCCTAATCTTCATTTATAAATAGGGGATGATATTCTATCAAACCCTAAGCTGGTTACTTAAGCTTTAATAATAAGGTCCAATTATAAACCTCAAGATTCATATCCATTCTGATAGTCTGTAGTATCAATCTGTGCACAGTTCATAACTCTTCCTGAAACAAGAGTACCCCCAAAGCCATATTAGCTATTAACTACAGAATATTAAATGGAAAAAAAAAAGTAATTTGTTATACCTGTACTTTCACTGAATTTCAGAATTTTACATAGGTATTCTCAGATGAAGTAGCATACTCAACATTAGCCATTTAGTTTCAGTGTAACATAATGCCAAAATTCAACTCTTAACTATTCAAGTCAGTCAAGCTCCAATATTTTTGCACCACGCCTTAGTCGTCTCAATATACTAACTCTACTCACATGAACACCTAAAAAATCATATTTCTTGCTTCTTCTTTTCATTCCAGCTTCAGTAGAATTATCACTTCGAAGAGTAGATTTGTTAAGGACATCTTTAACTCTTTCATGGCCTTTTCTCACAAAATTCTAACGTAAACCTTGTGACTGTAGATTTGCTCCCGGAAGGCGATCAAAATAGTAAAGAGGATCAACATAAGAACTTGAGGAAGACACAATACCTTTCAAGTTGATTGGCTGGACAAGCTTAACAAACTCCTTGTAAGAAATTAATGTATTGATATTATTGATTGATTGATATCAATATACACTTTTATGAAGACCATATTACACTCCTTATATAGGAGAAAACAAGAGCTACTATTTGTGCCACTAAGAGCCACTATTACCACTAAGAGCCACTATCACCACTAAGAGCCACTATCTATATCCTTACATATTATATACATCCACTACATCCACTATCTAGATCACTAACTACATCCACTATCTAGATCACTAACAATACATTACATATAATATACTAACAGCCCCCCTCAAACTCAAGGAGGATAGAGACTAGCCAACTTGAGTTTGGAGAGAGTAACAAAACAGGAAAATAAACTGAAAATAAAATAAAAGTGGATAAGAGACACTGTATGGTCGTGTCAGACCGTTGTAGAAGACCGTATGGTTATGGCATACCAAGGTAGAAGACAGTTTATGGGGTCATGTCGGACCGTTGTAGAAGATAGTTTATGGGGTCATATCGGACCGATGTAGAAAATAGTTTACGGGGTCATGTCGGACCGTTGTAGAAAACAGTTTACGGGGTCATGTCGGACCGATGTAGAATACAGTTTACGGAGTCTTGCTGGACCTATGTAGGAGACAGTTTACGGGGTCATGTTGGACCGTTGTAGAAGACACTATATGGTTGTGTCGAACCGTTGTAGCAGAGAACCGAAAGCAATGTCGGAACAGTTTACAGAGTCTTGTCGGACCCATATAGGAGCTAACCGGAATCAAAGTCGGGACAGTTTACAGAGTCTTGTCAGACCCATATAGAAGCTAACCGGAATCAAAGTCGGGACAGTTTACCGAGTCTTGTCGGACCCACAAAAGTCACACCCTCAAAAGGCGTGCCCAATCTTATCAAAAGGCGTGCCATCAAAAGGCGTGCCATCAAAAGACGTGCCATCAAAAGGCGTGCCATCAAAAGATGTGCCCGACAGCCATCAAAAGGCGAGCCATCAAAAGGCGCGCCATCAAAAGACGTGCCCGACAGCCATCAAAAGTCGAGCCATCAAAAGACGCACTGCTTTGTCGTCTGGCGTTGAGAGGCGCGTGATACGCGTGTCTGCCTTGCCTATTTAAACCAAGGCGAGGCTGCCGCTGATGCAGAACAAAACACCTGCTGAAAAACCTCTGAAAACCTCTTCATTTTGCTGAGAGAGATACTCTGTAACACTTCTACAACCAACCCTGAATATGGCCTCTTCGTCCCGTGGTCTCACTCTCTTTCCCGACCTCAACGAGTCCACAAGAGAGATGGCCGGGGCAGGTGCCCTTGAATCGCAACCAAGCGCCCCTGGACCAAGCGCTCTTGGTTTTGCGCCTTTGAACTTTCCGATGCTGTCTGTGGAGCAAAGAATGGCTGCACAATCGGATATTGAGGCGAATTATTACACACTGAAGTCATGTGTTGAAACCATGGCTGCGGTCTCAAACCTGTCGCACCGGCTTCAGAGTAGGACAAATGAGGTGCAGCAGTTAAACGCCCAACTGGCTCTGTTCCAGGGCATGTATAAGGATGCCCGAGCAGAGATATGTGGGCTGAAGGCAGAAAACAAGGAACTGAAGCGGAAGGCCACCGTGATGCTCAGATTTGAAGGGCCGCCATATGTGACGGTTGAGGAGCAACGGGAAGTGAACGTGCTCGGCGGCGTGGGAAACACGGAGGCAGCACCTGCAAGGGAGGCCCAAGACAAAGGCAAGAAGAAGAGAACAGCTGAAGAGGCGAAGAAGTGAGGCCGGTTGTTTGTGTTTTTTTTTTTTTTTTTTTTGTAAAATGTTGATCGGGTTGGATCCCCGACATGAATAAAATGAGTGGGTTTGTGTTTGCCGAAATCATCGTTCAAATACGTCTCATAATTTTTTTTTTCAGACTTATTGATAAGCCTTGGGAAATCACATGCCAAGTGGTTCCCAGCATGGAGTATGACACCGACTACTATGCCTGCTGCGATTGTCTTGTGAAAGTTGATGTTGTCATCAAAGGGTACAAAATAGCCCAACTTGGTGTTCCTCAGCCAAGTAATGGTGTTCCTGCACACAGGCAATAAGATAAGAGCCATGTTGAATTTCAGGGTCTCGGCTGCGCCTTTAGCGGTGAGGAGGCAGTAACCCATGACCTGGAATGCTGCCTTCTGTTTGTACTGAAAGAACTTCCATGTGAACAGACCAATCATTATCATGATCCATAAACAGAGAACCCAAATTCTCCTCCAATTCTCTTGCAAGAAGTAGACAAACTTTGTGCTCATTGTTCTTAATGGGCTTCTCTTTCTGAGTCCATGCAGGTTCTGGCTCAAGGCTTGGCTTGTGTAGCTGAGTGCTTGACCTGGATGGCATTGCTCTCAAAGATGGGCCCATCAGGAGTTTCCAGCACAGGAACCTTCCCAATAGGGTTCATCTTAATAAACTCTGGGGTTTTATTTGACACACCCATCTCAAAATTCTGGGCAAGTTCAACTTGGACACCACTGTACTCTGCAGCAATGAGTATCTTGAAAGCATTTTTGTTTGTTTTCCCTGCATGCAAGATCAGCGCCATTTCTTAAGGGAAAAACGATCGCTTTTTGAAGAGAGAAAGGAGATACAAGATCAAGATCAAGATTGGAATCAATGGCTTTGGAAGGATTGGCCGATTGGTGGCCAGAGTGGCTCTGCAAAGAGACGATGTTGAGCTCGTCGCTGTCAACGATCCCGTCATCACCACTGATTACATGACTTACATGTTCAAGTATGATAGTGTTCACGGTCAATGGAAGCATCATGAACTCAAAGTGAAGGATTCCAAGACCCTTCTCTTTGGTGAGAAAGCAGTAGTTGTTTTTTGGCCTCAGGAACCCAGAGGAGATCCCATGGGCTGAGACTGGAGCTGAATTCATTGTGGAGTCCACTGGTGTCTTCACTGATAAGGATAAGGCTGCTGCCCACTTGAAGGGTGGTGCAAAGAAGGTTGTCATTTCAGCCCCTAGTAAGGATGCTCCCATGTTTGTTATGGGTGTCAATGAGAAGGATTACAAGCCAGATCTTCACATTGTTTCCAATGCTAGCTGCACTACCAACTGTCTTGCCCCCCTTGCTAAGGTTATCAATGACAAGTTTGGCATTGTTGAGGGTCTCATGACTACCGTGCACTCCATCACAGCCACACAAAAAACTGTTGATGGACCATCAAGCAAGGACTGGAGAGGTGGAAGAGCTACTTCATTCAATATCATTCCTAGCAGCACTGGAGCTGCCAAGGCTGTTGGTAAGGTGCTGCCTGCACTTAATGGGAAATTGACTGGAATGGCTTTCCGTGTTCCCACTGTCGATGTCTCAGTGGTTGACCTCACTGTGAGGCTGGAACAGAAGGCTACTTACGATGAAATCAAAGCTGCTATCACGGCAGCGTCTGAGGGAAAGAGAGCAGATTGACTAAACAAAAATGATTAGAGCCACAAAGAAAGAGTTAGAAGATGTAGCGGAGTGAAGGTATGGGTATACAACTCCAGCGGGCAGCGAAGGCAAAGTTGCCGGCCGGCTGCCCGCCGGTGAGAAGGAAATACAGGCCTAAATCTTATAGCTCTGATACCATGTAAGAAATTAATGTATTGATATTATTGATTGATTGATATCAATATACACTTTTATGAAGACCCTTAGTTGCACGAAGCGGGAGCGGGGGCGGGAGCGGGAGCGGGAGCGGGGGAACGTGGCCATTTAGAGGAGTCGTAAATTAGGAGCGCTTATATATTATTTTTATTAATTATATTTTATTTATTATAATAAATAATGAATAATAAATTATGTTAAAATAAATAAAAAATAAAAATTAGATCTTTTATTTTACAAATTTTATAAATTTTTTTTATTATATATGATTTAAATAGATTTTTTTTAAATAATTAGATGATTTATTTTATTTATTATATGTTAAAAAATTAAGAAATAATAAATTTTAATAAATAATTTTTTATTTTAGATAGAAGAATTATATTGTTTATGACAAATTATATTATATATAATAAATATTATAATTTGTAAATTATATTATATATATATTATATATAATAATAAATATTATAATTTATAAATTATATTATATATATTATATATAATAAATTATATTATATATATATATGATAAATTATATTTATATTATATAAAACAAATATAAAAACGGAGAGGGAGAGAGAAGGAGAACACAGATCGAGAGACAGAGGGAGAACAGCGACGCGAGAGGGAGACGAAGAGAGACGAAGCAATCAGAGACGAAGAGAGGGAGACGAAGAGAGAGACGAAGCAAACAGAGGCGACGAGAGACGAAGAGATCGAGACTGAGAGAAGAGAGAGAGACAAAGACAAAGTCGAGATCGACAGTGCCCTAATCGCGATTCTCTCGCATTAGAAGCGCGATTCTTATGCGATTCTTCCTTGGAAGCGCAAAATCGCGCTTCTTCCTCAGAAACGTTAGCCCCTTCGACGATTCCTGCTACTAAGTGAAGACCATATTACACTCCTTATATAGGAGAAAACAAGAGCTACTATTTGTGCCACTAAGAGCCACTATTACCACTAAGAGCCACTATCACCACTAAGAGCCACTATCTATATCCTTACATATTATATACATCCACTACATCCACTATCTAGATCACTAACTACATCCACTATCTAGATCACTAACAATACATTACATATAATATACTAACACTCCTTTATCTCAGCAAAGCATGAATGATTAGAATATGGAACTGTATATATGTATTCATGATAACTTTCCACAGTTCTTGAATTATCATTAGGTTTATGCATATCTGTGTGGCTCCCAACTTTTGTACTCAATTTGCTTCTGTTATGGCGAGAAGATGAACCAAAAACATTGGTGTTCCCTTCAAGGGGTTTCCATGGAAGGCCAGATGGCATAATCCCTATAATTGGACGCATCATATTTAACCCCTCCAGTGTGTCGATACTAAAACTGTAGCGAGGGACAGCTCGCACTCTTGTTAGAGAAACTTTAGTCATGAAGATGTCGTGGAACCCAAGAAGATGCATAATTTGCAGGCGTTCTGGCCAGACCCAAATCTTTAAAGAACAAAACAAGAAAATATAAGGAACTACCGGTGATAGCTCATAAGATTACTTGTATACATATAAGAAGGATAAAAATGATATTATTTCCTTTCTACCACACCAAACTTCTTTTTCGATGAAAAAATGAATATACAAGTCTTCATGACTATGCACATTATTACAAACCAGAAAAACAACATTAAATTTAAAATGCGGTAGGCTGCATCCTGTATGACATCACATGACACAAGGGAGTGCAAAAGAATCACTAATTTTTAGTCTAAGCTACCAGCATTGTAGGCTTACATGTAGTGCGCAAAAATAGTCAAACAGATGAAAGTATAAACTCTCCAGATTACAGTATTATGTAACCTATACCATATAGAAATAGAAAACATGCAGAACAGAGGGGAAAAAAACAAGTAGGTATTGTAACCTATACCATATAGACATAGAAAGCATGCAGAACAGAGGAAAAAAATGAGTAGGTCAATTAGTTCCAATCTTGAACTAATATAAACAAATTATGGTATTTCTCCAGTACCTGCAGATTAATTTTCTGAGATAGTTAGCTCTATTTTCCCCAAAACTTATATTATAAATAAATAAATAGCCAACAAAGTTGATGTGAAGAGCATCTGGGTATGTTCACATTATTAAAACTAAAAGCAAGTTTGGGTCGCCATTCTACTGTATACGCACTGCAAAGGTTACACTTTGCATAGAGACAACCCTAGCTGACACTTTTCCTTTCAGTAAAGAGTGTGCACACCTTTATTTTCAGCGCTTGTGCAATGTGAAGTAAAAGATCTTCTTTTCCCAAAGAGTCTATACTGATAATGATGTCATGTTCAGGATGAGAGGCAATCACATCAACAACCTGTAACTAGTCATAAAAATGTAAATGAATAATTTCCATATACATAATCAGAAAATGAAGTTCAACAGCGGATAAAACCAAGCTCCATTCAAAGAATGAAACTTATGTTTGAAACTATTATTCACAGTTGGAAATTTCAAGAAACAAGTAAATAGACATGCTAATCATTTTTTTTCATCCACATATTGTTCAAAATAGAGAGAACTCAGAACATATTGTGCCCATTTCTAAGATTCTTGACATTTTTACTTTAGTCTGATGAAATCATGATGAAAAGTTGAAACTAATTTAATTAAAGTACTTAGAGAAATTTTCTTTCAACAATTAAATATCCAATAAATTTAGTTTTTTTTTTCTCATATTGATCATGTACCAACAACACATTTCTATTAGCATTATAAACATTTTTTTACATTCTATGCTGCTAAAACTTCACTCTCCTTAGATTTAGGTTTATTATATTTGATTCTTTTTCCTCTCAAGGAAACTTTAAAGAAAATATATTGGAAAAGTTGCTTCATTCATCTTTTTGGAACGAAAATGTACCACATTTTAGAATGTGAGTTGTAATACGTACATCACTAAGGTATCAGCATTTTTTGGTGACACTGCTCCTAGTCATATGGTGCTAGCTAGTGCCACATGTCAGAGTGAATCAATAGCATAAACATCTCTTTAATGTCTAAAATGCCTAAAATTGAAGCCAAGATTCTAGATTGCCTCACTTAGACCGACCAAGATCTCTATAGGTTGCCTCACTCGCTTGGTCAAGATCTCCCTAAGCAGTCACCATAAACCCATCTCCAATTGTGAATTCCATGACTTCTCCAACATGTCTAAGGTCTCAAAACAAGCTACCCAGGTTGGGAGTAGGGCCTAGGATTGTTGCACAAGATCATTGAAGGATCGTGGCTTGGAGACTAGAATCAATGGACTGTTAAAGGGTCCTTTACCCTACTGATTGTGGTACTCCCCTAACCAGCCTTAATAGACAGAATTGTTAACTGATCAAAGACATATGAATCTAAGAAGCACAAACACAAACCAACTCGGCAATTTTCAAAAAATGCAGGACACAATATGTGGAAGACACACACAAAATATATAATTTTATATATTTATTATATGTTATATATATGAATATACCATTGAAAAATATTAGAAAAAATATGTATATAATATAATACTAATTTCAATAAATTTGCATTATTTTTCTTTTATCTTGTATCCTAAGTTATTTTGTTCAAATTTATAATTAGTTTCATATTTCTAACCAATGGACATGTGTGTTTAAGGGATGGACACATGTGTCCTCCAAGTGTCAAAGAGTGTCCGCATCTAAAAAAAATAAAAAAAATAGTACATGTGTTGACAAGTGTCGGACATGTGTTAGGATGTGTTTGACAAGTGCCAGTGTCCAACATGGACACGCTAGGTTCTTAGAAGTGTCCGCGCTTCTTGGCATATGATACTCTAATACATCTAAGATGCCTTGACATACTAAGGTGAGGAACTACCCTGTGCTATCAGCTAAAGAAGGTTGAGGGACATAGATCCCCCATGTCACAGGATCAATTGTCAAGAAATCCCAAGACAAGCATCTTAGGGCAAGAGATCCCCAATTGTCACATCAAGGGGACCAGGCTACCTATCCTCCCTCAGTTGACATTAACAAAAGGAGATCTCATGGACATAAGACAAATCAACAACACTTCTCTGCAACATAAGCTCAAAGCTCTCTCCAATACCACTTTCTATCTCCTCTTCTAGGGCTTTCCTTGGCTCTCTCCTTCACCTTGGATATTTTTTGACTTTATTTAACAATAACAAACGACACAAGAATTATTCAGAGCTTCTCACATCAAAAACAGTTAGACAAAACTAGTTAATATGAGGCTGATTAAAATTTTGGTTAAAAAATAAACCTTAACACATAAGTTAGTAGCTTCCAATTGTAATCAGGGTAGTAGTTTAATTCTACTACAAAAATTTAACTACAGAACTTCCACAAGAGAAGTAAACATGCACCTGTTGAGCAACAACTTCTCGAGAAGGAAAAGAATATGATGGATTACAGTAAGTATTGTCCAAGTAAAGAATGTCGACTTTATCATTCCCAAGAGCACTAAGAAGCATGCTCCTTCCAATCTCTGCCCTCTTACTAGTTGTTTCCCAGCGAAAATCCCCTGTATAAAGCATGCACCCAAACTCACCGCGAAACAAGTACATGACTGCGCCTATCAAGTTGAAAACCATGAACAACTTAATTATGAAACCCTTTGCCATGACTATTTCCCACAAGAAAGAAAAAGATAGAAGAAATAAAAATCCTTTAGCACGGCAACTCAACCTAACATAACATATTGATAGATAGGATCAAGCACACAGATAGGCAATCTAGGACAAAATAAAGTAGAAAAATTAAAATTAAAAAGATTAAGCGTAGTAGTAGACTAGTTGCTTTTGACACTTGAAAATTCATTTTTGCCAATTATAATTACCATGGTAGATGTGGTGGCTAAAATTTATATATAAAACTTGGTGGACTTTTAGGAAAACAAAAGTCTCTGACATTTTCGTACTTGATGCTTTCTTAATAAAATAGGGGAAGCTTTCCAACACAAGAGTTCCCATCTTTATTATCAACCTCGACTAGTTGATATTTGAAAAGAAGACAATTTGTAGAAGTCAATTACCCTTAAATATTTGAATTGTTGTCGGTAAAAAAGGGGAGGCATCAAACTAGTGTTTTAACCTTGATAAGTTTTAATCTTAGAACAAAAATTTGTAAGGTTTTTCAATCTACATCAGCAAAAGCTTATGAGGCATATCATAATTTGTGGCTGTTCAGTATGCCTATTACAAGGAGGCAAGAACAGTTCAGTATGCCAATGGAACCCCCATGGTACTTCATCGCAATAAACTTGAAGTTTCACCTTCAAGTTCAAACAAAAATGCATTGTTTAATTACAATGAATATAGTCCCTAGACAAGATAGAGTCCCCCAGCCAGCTGTCTTCATATAAGATGCCAGCATTGTAGAAGGATGTTGGCATAGTGCTAGTGCATTGTACTTGTCGTAGGGGACTGAAGCCCTAGTCAATTGAGAGGACCAAGCCCTTTGCCTCACTCTTCAATAGCTACCATGATACTCTCATTTCTAAAGGACATGACTCACCAAGATGAGAAAAGGTTGTCCAAATATAGAGGCAAAGACTACCTTTCGAGCTTTCTACTACTAGGCTTCAATTAAGAACAAGGGGTGACTTCATTGAAATCAATTAAAATGCAAAGAGGAAAACATTCTTTCTAACCATACCGCTAAGAAGGCACATTGTTTGATGGAGAAAGATATATATGAGCTAGTTGACCTTATATATCTATTCCTAAGTCAATCCCTTGCTCCCCTTTCTCAAGGACTTCTAAACTAAGAATTGAGGGTTCCAAACCTTGCTCCATATCCATCTAGTCTATCCCTCTTTCCCAAAACCTTATGGATGGTTTATAATAAAACCAATGTTTGAAAAATATGATTTTCAAAGCCCTAAAGTTACATGATCTATTGAATCTTAGACTTCAAGTAGTTAAAAAAAATAAAAAAGTTCCTCCAAGGTGGATGAATTATGTACATGCATATGTTCTTCTGCATCAATGCATTAATAGACATGTATCATTGATAATGTACTTTCCGGCATGTAGCAATTTGCTGTCTTTGTGGTAATCCTAGTTAACAACATATAATATAGACAGCAAAGGTTAACCAAAAGAATTTTAAAAATGAAAATGTAATTTGGTTATTAATTTTAACAATTATCTCCTTGATAAAATAGGCTCTCATTACCTACCTACTATGAAGCACAAACACTTTAAACTAGTTATTGTAGTCATTTCCGACACCGACACACCGGGACATGTAACGGACATGCCAGGTGACATTTTTTTTTTTCCCTTGTTGGATAATCACATACAATCATATGTCCTACCTCTGGATACACCCTTGGACACATTTGACTTGTGATATTTATGCATGTTCAAGAAAAAAGGAAATTTAAAAGCAAAACTAATTACGCAACTATAATAACTATAACCAAATATTAATAGAGGCAATAATAGTTCATTTTCCACATAACACATATCTGACATAATAATAATAATAATAATAATAATAATAATAATAATAATAATAATAATAATAATATAAAAAAAAAAACTAGTAGCTTAATTATGATCAATAAAGATAGTAAATACAGTCATGTTCACAATTACTGTTGTGGCCAAAAAAAATGCAGTCTTGATCATCACAATATAATGTCACATTCGAACAAAAACAAACTCCAATAACCACAGTTAAGCTGAGAAAAAGTGTACCCGAACAGTGATGAGCATCGATGGCGATGACATCGACGGTAGTGTTCGATTCGGTGGTTGGAGAGACCGAAGGGATTGAATTCCATTGACCGATATCTAAAATTCGAAGCAGAGAGAGCTTGAAACCGGGGAACTTGGAGGAGAAAAGCTTGGCAGTGATGCGAGAGCAAAAGAGAGGGCCTCGTTTCCAGGTTGAAGACAAGCCATTGGTGTGATTGGCGTGGAGGCGTGTGAGGAAATACACTTGGCTGCCTTCGGACCACCGGTCCACCGATATCATACCTATGTCCATTCCCTCAATTTTGACCTAGAAAATCTAATTCTAATTCGATTTGATTTTCCATGGAGGTCGGTGGAGAGAGAGAGAGAGAGAGAGAGAGAGAGAGAGAGAGAGAGTTTCGAATTCTAGGGTTTGAAGAACGAGTTAGAAAGATGGAGTGAAGAACATGGTGTCAATGTAGGATTCGTTTGGCGGGGTTTGTATTTTGAATCTCGGTGGCTGTGTTTTTATGAGCGGTATGACCTTGAGATGTCTGGTTCTCTTTTTGCATGCACTGTTTGAATGGAATTTTTAAAATGTAATTTTATCGTATATTTCAAAAATATATTTCTCTTTTAAATTTATATCTCGTTTGGGGCCTTCCTTTTAGTCAAAAACTCAAAAAGTTAAATTAGCCAAAAAGCCAATAACTCATACCAAAAAGTCAAAGATTCTCTTTTCTCTCTACTTTTGCACATCTTTTCGTAAAAAGTCAAAAAATCATCCCAAACATACTAGTTTTTTTTAGCTCATATGTTAGCCAAATAGCCAAAAAATTACTAAATTAGCCTGTTCTCAAACGGGGCTTAGTAGATTCGTTTCATCTTTTCTATTCTAAAATCACACATTTTAAAATATATTTCTCTTTACTAATAGATTTGTACATATTCTCTCTCTTTTGTCTTTTTTATTCTAAAATCACACATTTCAAAATATATTTCTCTTTCATGTTTGGTAGATTCATACATATTTTCTCTCTTTAGTCTTTTTCTATGTTAAAAAGCGGAGAAGTTTTTGAATTTTTTTTCTTCTTTTTTTTATTTTTTGGCAATTGTCAATCACCACATGTTATTTGGAGAAAAAAAAATGTATTTGTTTTTGATATTTTTTAAACATACAAATTATTTTTTTAGACCAAAATGATAAATTATTTTTTTGAATTAAATTTTAAAAAGAGTTTCGTTATAAATTTTAAATAAAATTATCAATAGAGTTTTGAGTTATAAACTTTTTAATTAAATTTTAAAAAAAAAATTCAAAACTCATAACCAAATAAATTTTCTCATTTCATATGTCACATCAAAAATTCAAAACTTAATTCAAAATTCATAACCAAACAAATTTTCTCTTTTCAAATCATAATTTCAAAACTCATAAACTCAAAATATAACTCTATTCTCAAATCATAATTTTAAAATTCTATCAAACATTACAGGCTTGTTTGGTTTGTTTTGGAGAGAGTTGTTTTTGAAAAAAAAAATTCAAAATTTTGTTTGGTTTGTGGTTTTCTCAAAAAAATTTCAAAATCACTTTCTCTCTCTTACACATCAATCAATCACTTTTTTTATTTTCTCTCTTCTTTTCAATCATTTTTTCTCTCACACGCATCTACTTAATTATAACAAAATGTCAAATAATCTCAAACTCTCAAACTCCATAACTACTTTCAAAATATACAACCAAACAAATCAAAAAAAATTCTAAATTTTCTCCCTAAATTTTTTTTTTAAAAATCACTCTCACAAAAGCAATTCAAACACACATAATTTTTTTTAAAAATTATGTTATTGATTTCTAAATGATGAAAAGATAAGCTCAGGTTGGACAAATGGTTGGCATTGTCCAAGTACAAGTGAATTTTTTTAATGTAAAGTCGCTTTCTCAACTCTGGTTTATCACCAATCAAATGGGGTGTCAATCATTGATGTTGATTAGCCAATAGGAACATGTTTTTGTAGAAATATCACATTAATAGAACCAATCTACAACACAACAGTAGACACAGGATGAAGGCCTCGTTTGGCAACAGATAAGTTTAGTCAAAAAGTTATTAAAAAAGTTAAAAAGTCAATAACTCATATCAAAAAGTCAAATATTCTATTTTCTCTCTACTTTTTGTACTTCTTTTCGTAAAAAATCAAAAAGTTATCACAAACATAATAGTTTTTTTAGCTCATATTTTAGCTAAATAATCAAAAAATTACTAAATTAGCCTGTTTCCAAACGAGGCCTAAAAATGCATAAAAAAACATAGATGAGATTTCAAATCTTTGTAGAAGTGAGAGTGTGGAAAGATATTAGTAATAGACTGATAAAAGTGTGTTGTTTTATCATTTTATTTATTCTTACAAATTGAAAAATGAAAAAAAAATACAAAATAATAATAATAATAATAATAATACAAGATTTCACTAAGACATTTAAACAAATACTTGTAAGGTATCATATAAAATCACAATATAATAAATTCATAAGTAAATCACAATTCAATAGTAAATCACAATTAATTCTTGATATTAAAAGATGAAAATTAATAAATTCATAAGTTAGAAGGTTACATTTTCATATTGTATCAAGTGTTAGAGCATCTTCAATGGTATTTGCTAAAATAGCATTACTATTGCTATAATTTGACAATGAATAGTGCTATTTTGTCAAATTATAGCAATGGTACTCTAATGGTTATATGTTATTTTGGCAAATCTCAACCAACTTTTCCTTCAATTTTGTAGGTGTTGTTTGGATATAAATTTTTTAGTATTTTTTTGGTTTGTTTTTTATCTTTTGTGACCTTTTTCAACTGTTTGTAAAAACAATTATATATTAAATAATGCTTGGGACCCCCTTTTGGGGGTCACCCCCTCACCCCCTTTGCCACGTGGCAGGTGGTGATTGGAGGAGCAGGAAAAAAAAGAAAAAAAAAAAAAAGGGGACCAATGAGAGAGAGAGGGGGTCAAATGGGGTGAGGGGAAAAGGGGGGATGAATCATTGTTGTATATATATATATATATGAAACAAATTTATATTAAAAAATTCCTAGATTTGAAGATGCTTCGGCTTCATCTTCTATACTGCTACCAACCCATCATAACAACTTCCACTACCAGTCCAGCAGAACCTCCATCACACCGACCCATTGAAATCTCCATCATTGACCCCTTGAAAATATCCTCCATACTACAATAACCTCCTATAATTCTCGTGGGTCAAACTCAAGCTCACTGTCTAAAACTTTTTATTTTTTTATTAGATGGATCTAATGGGTTTTGTATGTTTAGGGCTTTGGATGAGAGAGAGAGAGAGAGAGAGAGAGAGAGAGAGAGAATGAATGAATGAATGAATGAATGGAAGATCGAAAATAAACCCTCAAAATAGAACCAGAGATGAGTGATGAAGATGGAGATAAGTGATGAAGATGAAAGATGGAGATGAAGATTAGTGATGAAGATGGAGAGAGAGAGACACAGAGAGAGAGAGAGAGAGAACTTGTTGGATGATCAAAACAATATTTTAAAAATTGGATCGGTGAGTGAACCGGAAAAAAGGATCGGGTGGACGGGTTACCGGTTCAATCGTTGGGTTGAACCGGAATTGAACTGTGACGTCATAAATATATTAAAATTATATTTAAATAAAAATATAAGTAATAAAATTATAAATTAAAAAATTAAATAATCTTAAATATTTCTCCTAATACTATTTTTACTAAAAAATATAAAAATATATTTTAAAATATTATTAATTTTAATTTTGGAAGAAGAAATCAAATATTCAATATTCTCTCCATATGATTTTCATTCAAATAATTTGATTGAAACAAGAGTAAAATTTTTGAAGGAATATCAAAATTTTATGTTTCCCTCCAATAAATTTGATTAAATCTCCCACATAGATTTCTTCAGTTTTTTTAGAAGCATTTTTTTTCTTATAAATAGGTAAAGGCTTTTACAATAATTTCAAACTCTCAATGGAATTCTTCATAAGAGGAGACCCTTAAAAGAGAGTTTCCAATTAAAATTTTCTTTTATATATATATATATATATATATATATAAAATAAGAAAGAAAGAATAAATAAATAAAAATAAACAAAAATTCAATTTTATTAACTCGGTGAACCACCCTCGGGTCGACCGGTTCGGCTTCTCAACTGCCGATTTTCCCGGTTCTCCCAAAATAGGTCCTTTTTTTTTTTTTTTTTTTTATTTCGAACGGTTTAGTGGGTGTATCTGGACCGAAACCTCGACTAGTTAACGGTTCAACCGGTCGAACCGGCCGGTCCGATTTTTAAAACCTTGGATCAAAACAATTGACAAGTGATGTTCAAGATGATGTTCGCATATTCCAAAAGGGGATTCTCAGCCGTTGGATGATCAAAATATCTAACGATGGATTTTTGTCTAGGAATGCAAAAAATGAGCACAATGGCTCTTTTCCTTCCTCTAAAAATAATTTGAATATTTTTCTTTTGTAATGTAATTTTAAATAATTTAAGTGTTTTTTGATGGGGTGAATTATATTTATTTATTTATTTGATTTTTTTTGAATTTTTATATTTGTCTAATTGGGTATGATGTAAATATATAACAACAATGATTCATCCCCCCTTTTCCCCTCACCCCCTTTGACCCCCTCTCTCTCTCATTGGTCCCCTTTTCTTTTTCTTTTTCTTTTTCTTTTTTTTTTTTGCTTGAGATTGTTTCAAATTTGGAAATGTTAATTGTGCTTGACATTGAGATTTTTTATTTATTTATTATTGAAATTAGCTAAAATAAATATATAAAAAAATTATTCAATTTTTTTATTTTTTGGCCTAATTCTGCCTGATTATGAAATTTAGCTTCAAAATTTATTATTTTGTTGCTTTATTTTTTGGTGAATTTTGTTTCTATTTTGGGAGTTTTTGCTGAAAAGGAGGAGGGAGGGAGGGAGGGAGGGTTGGAGGAAACAGTAGATTTTGGTGAGTTGGCACATTTGTGTCAAATTTGACACAAGTTTTGACATTTATCAAATATAGCAGCTGCCAAAACTTACCATTGGAGAACCACTTTTGCCTCACACCTGCTATATTATAGCTTTAGCATCTCCAATGGCAAAGTCGTCTATTGTAAAAAAACGTTATCATTTGCTTAGAATGAATGATAGTTATTTTTAATTATAATGGCTTGGATTATTTTATAAGAATGATGATGCGCAATGAATGAATGAATGAAGATGTTATTTTTTTCATTCAATGATGATTATTTTTGTAAGATAGAATTTTTTAGAATGAATATTAGTTTTTTTTTTTATTTGGTAAAATTATTGAATTTAATATAATATAATTTTTTTTTATCATCATCAGGTTGATATTAATATAATATAATTTTTTTTTGGGGGAAAATTATTGAATTTAATATGAATATTTAATTTGTTCAAATAAAAAATATTATGAATTTTTAATTTGCTTATTTGCATTAGTTTTTCCTAAACTGAACAATCTGGTTTTGATGGACATAAGGGCAATATGGGTATTTAAAATATATTATGAGGGCAATCTTGGAAATTACTTGTTTATATCCCACAATATATTTTGTAAAACAAACATGGATAATATATATCCAGTCTTATATATCAAGTCAACAAACATGATTTGGGGATATATTATCTAATACATATATCATATTCATTATATATCTTTACTATATCTCACATCATATTATGTAACGCCCTCAAAATAAAACCCATCATATATAAGATTAACATGCATTAATAATAGAAAACGAAACATTCTATTATCCATCAGAGTATTACTAAATAAAAGCATTACATGTAACATCAAAATAAATGCCCTACGGGCTTACATCTTGCCAAGCCAACACTTGGACACAAAGAAATAAGAGTCTAACTCAATACAAATAAAGCCCTAGGCTTGAATGTTTACATGTATCAAATAAAAACAAATAGATAAAAACACGTCTTCGAGTCCAAATCATCACAAGCTAAGTCCTTGGAGGTAATGAACCACCTGAACCTGAAAATGAAGTTCCCATATAGGGTGAGCCACAGCCCAGTAGAGAAATACTAAACCAAGCATATGAATTAACTAAAGCAGTAGCATCTGATACATGGTTAACACCGGATAATCAATTTACAAATTCATGACACGAATGTCTACATTGCCTATGACACAATGTCTATGGCATAATTCACCTTCCATTTATGACTCAGAACCTGGCCAAATAACTCAACTGGGGTTTCATCTTTTATTAACAATACTTTCAATTCAACAGGAATAACAATTCAAGTTAAACCTAACATAACGAATACACATGTTGGTATTATATCAATCACAATCAAATTCACTTCCATACTTCCCAACTGATACACATTTTGGTGATGTATCATATCAACAATAAATAGAAATATTTCTATTATCAATAAGCACACATAAAAGTGATGCTAATGGAGTCCATCCCCTATCTCCTCCCAACAATTCCGGTTTAGAGGTCCATCCCCTATCTTCCCCTAAACCGTGGAGTTCATCCCCTATCTCCTCCAAACCAAATGCATATGCAATGAAACACACAATTGCCATATACAACACATAATCAATACATGAATGTTCTGTATTAATTCAACAGTCAAGATAAATGACTTAATTTCAGTTATACCTAAGCCGCATGCAAGGTCTACAACAATCAATGACTATCCTCCACCGATAGCCCAAAACAATTATTTCTAAGCAAGAAATAACTATTACAATAATTGTAATTTCAATAATTTCAATATTCTCTAAGGTAAGTATTTAAACTACCAAATACAACAATAAACCACTAAATTCCCCATTCTCATGAATTTACCCCAATATCACAATCTTCCTTTAAATTAATTATATAATTAATCTATGACAAAACCCTAAGGTTTCTCCCAAAATTACCAAACTACCCCCACATACCAAAATACCACCACTTAGGATTAAAGCGTATAAATGGAGTAGGAAATCCCTACCTCGAAGAAATAACTCGAAAAGGAGAAGATGAAGATGATGCCCAAAACTCCAAAGTGCTCCAAACCAACAATTTCTCAGATTAAAATGTAGCCCTCACTCTCCTCTACCTTTTTAATGAAGGAACTAGGGTAGATACACACTCTAAATAGATCAATCCTAAGAGAGAAGATGAGTTGGGAGAGAGAGAACTCGTAACCTAGGGTTTTATAAACTGAAAGGGGCTGAAAAACTGTTTTAAAACACGCTGCTGCGTATTTAAATCTGATAGGCTCGCTCGAGCGAAGACCTGGTCGCTCGAGCGACCAGACACAGAAAAGCTCGCTCGAGCGAAGAGAAGCTCGCTCGAGCCAAAAACAACCCAGCTCGCTTGAGCAAAGAAAATCTCGCTCGAGCCAGAAAACACTGCTCACAGGTCTAAGTACTGGACGCAAATCTCGCTCGAGCGAAGGAACCCTGGCTCGAGCGAAGAAACAAAAAAGACCTCGCTCGAGCGAAGAAGAGCTCGCTCGAGCGACCAACCCAAAAACTGGACAGCAACTCTTGGTTTCAAACCCAACCAACCTGTAACATAATCTGCCCAACACATCCTATAACCCAAAGCTAAGGAATTAAAGGACGACAACAACAGTAATACAACAATGGAATCTACGGAACATAAGTCCGGATACAATAATCAAAAGGGAAAAGACCGGGGTCGCTATAACCTCCCCCCCCTTAAAAGAATTTCGTCCCCGAAATTAAGCATGAGTTTGTAAAAACAAGTTTTTCTCAATTCCCAATGATATTATAAAACAATAAACAACAACTTGACCCAATACCGGTCACTTCATCTCTTATCAAGAGGCATCTCACAATATGTATAAATCAACATATATTCAACTTGCATCAATATTATGCATTATTCCTTTCAATGTTAACAATTTCCATATCATTATTCAAGTTCATGATATAAACAACACATTCAATATATAAGTGTTATACTCCACTTCCATAAAAAGGCAAGTGCAAATGTTAACATTAAACCCAAAATATTCTCAATGTTTTCCAAGTTAAGACATATATATAAAGCTCTTAAGTTGAACAATATTATATAATCTAAATACAAGATTACAACTCAATAAACGTATCCGGATATTTCTCACGGACTTCCAACTCACGTTCCCAAGTGGCTTCCTCCACTCCGTGATGTTTCCACAAAACTTTCACCAAAGGGATGGTTTTGCCTCGCAAAACTTGATCCCGCCTATCCAAGACCCGAACCGGTCTCTCCTCATACGAGACATCCTCATCAACAACTAAGTCAGTCCAATCCAGTACATGCGATGGATCCGGCTCATACTTCCGAAGCATACTCACATGAAACACGTCATGAACTCCGGATAACTGCGGTGGCAAAGCTAAACGATAGGCAGCCTCGCCAATCCTCTCAAGGATCTCAAAAGGCCCAATAAACCGAGGGGACAACTTCCCGCTCTTCCCAAACCTCATCAAGCCTCGTTTGGGTGATATCTTCAGAAAGACATGATCACCCACCTCGAATACCAAAGGTCTCCTCCTACGGTCGGCATAAGATTTCTGACGACTCTGTGCTGTAACAAGCCTCTTACGGATAAGCTCAACTTTCTCCGTCGTTTCCCTCACCAACTCCGGACCCAACAAAGGTGCATCACCCACCTCGGCCCAACAAACAGGAGATCTACACGGTCGGCCATACAAGGCCTCAAACGGTGCCATACCGATACTAGACTGAAAACTGTTGTTGTAGGCAAATTCCACCAAAGGCAAGTGCCTCTCCCACGACCCACTGAAATCAAGAACACAACCCCGAAGCATATCCTCGAGGATCTGAATAGTACGCTCGGACTGTCCGTCAGTCTGAGGATGATAAGCCGTGCTAAAGGTCAACTTAGTGCCTAAGGCACTCTGCAAACTCTGCCACAACCTGGCAGTAAAACGAGGATCTCTATCTGAGACGATCGTCACTGGGACCCCGTGCAACCTCACTATGTCCCGGATATATAAGTCGGCAAGATGATCTACCGAATCTCTAACACGCATAGGAATGAAGTGCGCTGACTTCGTCAACCGGTCTACAACCACCCAAATAGCATCACTACCCCGCTGAGTCCCGGAAGACCCACAACGAAGTCCATAGTGACATGCTCCCACTTCCACTCGGCAATAGGCAAGGGTTGCAACAAACCCGCTGGCCTCTGATGCTCGGCCTTCACTTGCTGACAAGTAAGGCACCTAGATACGAAAGCTGCCACATCTCTCTTCATACCCCGCCACCAAAACTGGCGGCCCAAATCCTGATACATCTTAGTACCTCCCGGATGCACCGCAAGGCGCGAATGATGAAACTCTCGGAGTACCTCCTCTCGGCAAGACTCCGGCACAAACAGACGGTCTCGGTATCTCACACTCAAGTCGGGATACACCGTCAAACCCTTCTCAACCTTCCCAATGGAAATCTTTTCTCGGAGAGATTCTACCTCAAGATCACCCCTCTGAGCCTCTAACACTCGAGTCACAAGTGTAGGCTGTGCAACCACAGAAAACAAGGCCGCAGCCTCTACGGATTCGCCCAGATGCAAATCAAACTCCCCAACTGCACCCAACATCTCCCACTCCCGGATGGCTATACTAGCTAAGTCACCAACAGATTTCTACTAAGGGCATCGGCCACAACATTGGCCTTCCCCGGATGATAGTGCAACTCGAAGTCATAATCCTCAATGAACTCCATCCACCTCCTCTGCCTCAAATTCAAGTCTTTCTGTGTAAACAGATATTTCAGACTCTTATGATCCGAGAATACCTCGAACCTCTCACCATAAAGATAATGCCTCCAAATCTTCAAGGCAAAAATCACAGCTGCTAATTCTAAATCATGCGTAGGGTAATTCTTCTCATGAATTTTCAACTGACGTGAGCCATAGGCGACCACTTTCCCCTCTTGCATCAACACACAACCCAGACCCTCTCGTGAGGCATCACAATAGACTGCATAACCCAACCCTCTCTCCGGAATAATCAAGACTGGAGCGGTGGTCAGTCTAACCTTCAACTCCTGAAACGACTTTTCACAAGTCTCACTCCATACAAATTTGACTCCCTTCCGAGTCAATCTAGTCAACGGTGAAGCTAACCTGGAGAAATCTTTCACAAACCGACGGTAATACCCAGCTAATCCCAGAAAACTGCGGATCTCAAACACACTCTTAGGCTGTGCCCAATCTTGCACTGCCTCAGTCTTGGATGTATCAACAGACACCCCTTCCCCAGAAACTACATGGCCTAAGAACTTCACCTCTTCTAGCCAGAACTCACACTTCCCGAACTTAGCATAAAGCTTATGGGCTCTAAGTAACTCTAGCACCACTCTCAAGTGTTCCTCGTGCTCCTCCCTCGAAGGTGAATAAATCAGAATGTCGTCCACGAAGACGACCACAAAACGATCCAAGAATTCCCGGAAGATCCGGTTCATCAAATCCATAAACACTGCCGGTGCATTGGTGAGCCAAACGGCATCACCAGAAACTCATAATGACCATACCGCGTACGGAATGCCGTCTTAGGAATATCCTCCTCCCTGACTCTCAACTGATGATAACCCGATCTCAAATCTATCTTAGAGAAACAACGGGAACCCTTCAACTGGTCAAACAAATCATCAATACGGGGCATAGGATACTTATTCTTAACCGTAGCCCGATTCAATTTCCTGTAATCAATACACAATCTCAAAGCACCACCCTTCTTCTTAGCAAAGAGGGCCGGTGCTCCCCACGGCGAAACACTAGGACGGATATAGCCCTTATCTAACAACTCCTGGAGTTGAACCTTCAACTCAACTAACTCGGCTGGGGCAAAACGGTAAGGTGCCATAGAAATCGGCGCCGTGCCGGGCACTAAATCAATAGAGAACTCAATCTCTCGCTGAGGTGGCAAACTAACAAGATCCTCGGGAAAAACGTCCGAATACTCACAAACCACCCTCGGCAACACAATCTGGGTCTCATCACCCTCACTAATCGAAAGACTAGCAAGTAGACCACTAAGCTCACTCCGCCCTCGCGGATCATAACCCGGTGGCAAAACACTACCAACCCGGTCCCCCAGAAAACGAAAACACTCCCCGTTCACGGTACAACAAGTGACCCTCTGACGGTAGCAATCAATAACTGCCCGGTATGACGACAACCAGTCCATACCCAAAATAACATCAAAGCCCTTCATGGGCATAACTACAAAAGAGAAAGGGATTCTATGATCATCGACCTCTATATCACAACCCCTAACACCTTGTTTCAAAATCAATTCACCCCCAAGAGGTGACACTACACAAATAGGAGACGCTAACTGTGCTAACTCCAACTCCAAAACAGATGCAAATGCAGCAGACACAAAGGAATGAGATGCACCCGTATCGATCAAAACACTAGCAACTGAATTGCAAAACAAGAAGGTACCTCTCACAACAGATGGAGCCGGTACAGGATCCTGCGCGGTAACAGCATACACGCGCCCAGACGACCTCTGATCAACCTGCTCACCCCTCGGAGCATAAGACTGCTGCACAGACTGGGACGATGAAGCCCCCTGATTGGCCCTCGAGGCCTGAACTGACTGAGCAGGCAGCTGACTCTGAGTCTGCCTCGAACCAGATGCACCAGATGTGCCACCCAACTGTGGGCAAAACCTCTTCATGTGCCCCGGCTGACCGCACTGAAAACAAGAGAGCGGCTGGCCTCTACCCTGACTCTGGCTCTGAGATCGAGCCGAAGAAGATGCTGCTCTCTGAACTCCTCCCCTCTGAGGACAAACTGGAGACTTGTGACCCAGCTGGCCACACTTGAAACAGGTAATGTCTCCCTGACTGCCTTTCCCAGAACTAGCACTCGGCACTGGAAAAGTGGATCTAGAAAAACTACTCTGAGGCTGCTGAGGAGTGAAACCTCTCTGCCTCCTGCCATCACTCTGGCCATCCTGACTCCTCTTGGAGCCTTTCTGCCTTTCCCCCTCTTCCTGCATCATAGTCTCGGTATGGGCTGCTGCATCAACCAATCGCCCAAAATCCCTAATCATAGATCCGACAACTCTCAGCATGAGGCCACGCCTCAACTTCTTCTCAAACTCAATGCAACGGCGTTCCTCAGTCGCCACCAACTCAGGTGCAAACCTGGACAAACTAGTGAATGCAGCCTCAAACTCGGCCACTGATAAACTGTTCTGCTCAAGATGGCGGAACTGATCTCTCAACTTCTCCTGAACAGCTGGAGACAGGTACTTCTCCTGAAAAGCATCAACAAAAGCCTTCCAAGTACCTCCAATACGACCTTTGGTGAACTTCCACCACTGACCCGCATCCCCTTTCAGCTGGAAAGATGCCAAGGTCACCTTCAGTACCTCGTCTTCGATGCCTAGCATCTCAAACGTTTTCATTGTCTGTTCGAGCCATTCATCTGCCTTAAGCGGCTCGCTAGGATCACCTAAAAATTCGTCCGGGTGAGACCGGAAGAATTCCCTCTTCAGAAAAGAAGGTCCTGTATCTGCAGCAACAACAACCTGGGCTGGATTCGCAGCCCTCAGAATGTCAACTGACGCCTGAAATGCCCCTGCTATCCCTTGGGCCAAAGCGCCCATAAACTGCTGTCCTACTGGCTCGGCCACATTGGCCTGGCCAACACCCTCCTGAACTGCCGGAATTTCCTCCGGTATAGGCACTTCCTGCCTGGCCTGCCTACCACGCCTACCACGACCTCGTCCTCGTCCTGACATCCTAATAAAGGAAATAAAGACGTTAGCACTCTAAATAATGTGCCAAAATTATAACACTCACGTCCTAATACATTGGACAACAATAAATCACACCACGTAAGCACATAATCACATAAGCACCTACGAATTTCATTCCTGGATAATGATAGTCCCGAGGCGCCACTAAAGTTCCGGTTGGAAACAACATTGATCAAGTGCCTTTCCAACAAGACTTTCAGAGACTCAAGGATCCAATCAACATCCTAGGAACTACATTCCATACCCACATAATCACATAAACATGTTATCATATAAGCATGTAATCATTACAATAAGTCTCTATCAAACGAGACGAACCCATTGTGATACTAATCACTTCTCACGTACCCAAGGTATTCGAACCCGGTACGCTCTGATACCAAGTTGTAACGCCCTCAAAATAAAACCCATCATATATAAGATTAACATGCATTAATAATAGAAAACGAAACATTCTATTATCCATCAGAGTATTACTAAATAAAAGCATTACATGTAACATCAAAATAAATGCCCTACGGGCTTACATCTTGCCAAGCCAACACTTGGACACAAAGAAATAAGAGTCTAACTCAATACAAATAAAGCCCTAGGCTTGAATGTTTACATGTATCAAATAAAAACAAATAAATAAAAAAAGTCTTCGAGTCCAAATCCTCACAAGCTAAGTCCTTGGAGGTAATGAACCACCTGAACCTGAAAATGAAGTTCCCATATAGGGTGAGCCACAGCCCAGTAGAGAAATACTAAACCAAGCATATGAATTAACTAAAGCAGTAGCATCTGATACATGGTTAACACCGGATAATCAGTTTACAAATTCATGACACGACTGTCTACATTGCCTATGACACAATGTCTATGGCATAATTCACCTTCCATTTATGGCTCAGAACCTGGCCAAATAACTCAACAGGAATAACAATTCAAGTTAAACCTAACATAACGAATACACATGTTGGTATTATATCAATCACAATCAAATTCACTTCCATACTTCCCAACTGATACTCATGGTGGTGATGTATCATATCAACAATAAATAGAAATATTTCTATTATCAATAAGCACACATAAAAGTGATGCTAATGGAGTCCATCCCCTATCTCCTCCCAACAATTCCGGTTTAGAGGTCCATCCCCTATCTTCCCCTAAACCGTGGAGTTCATCCCCTATCTCCTCCAAACCAAATGCATATGCAATGAAACACACAATTGCCATATACAACACATAATCAATACATGAATGTTCTGTATTAATTCAACAGTCAAGATAAATGACTTAATTTCAGTTATACCTAAGCCGCATGCAAGGTCTACAACAATCAATGACTATCCTCCACCGATAGCCCAAAACAATTATTTCTAAGCAAGAAATAACTATTACAATAATTGTAATTTCAATAATTTCAATATTCTCTAAGGTAAGTATTTAAACTACCAAATACAACAATAAACCACTAAATTCCCCATCTCATGAATTTACCCCAATATCACAATCTTCCTTTAAATTAATTATATAATTAATCTATGACAAAACCCTAAGGTTTCTCCCAAAATTACCAAACTACCCCCACATACCAAAATACCACCACTTAGGATTAAAGCGTATAAATGGAGTAGGAAATCCCTACCTCGAAGAAATAACTCAAAAAGGAGAAGATGAAGATGATGCCCAAAACTCCAAAGTGCTCCAAACCAACAATTTCTCAGATTAAAATGTAGCCCTCACTCTCCTCTACCTTTTTAATGAAGGAACTAGGGTAGATACACACTCTAAATAGATCAATCCTAAGAGAGAAGATGAGTTGGGAGAGAGAGAACTCGTAACCTAGGGTTTTATAAACTGAAAGGGGCTGAAAAACTGTTTTAAAACACGCTGCTGCGTATTTAAATCTGATAGGCTCGCTCGAGCGAAGACCTGGTCGCTCGAGCGACCAGACACAGAAAAGCTCGCTCGAGCGAAGAGAAGCTCGCTCGAGCCAAAAACAACCCAGCTCGCTCGAGCAAAGAAAATCTCGCTCGAGCTAGAAAACACTGCTCACAGGTCTAAGTACTGGACGCAAATCTCGCTCGAGCGAAGGAACCCTAGCTCGAGCGAAGAAACAAAAAAGACCTCGCTCGAGCGAAGAAGAGCTCGCTCGAGCGACCAACTCAAAAACTGGACAGCAACTCTTGGTTTCAAACCCAACCAACCTGTAACATAATCTGCCCAACACATCCTATAACCCAAAGCTAAGGAATTAAAGGACGACAACAACAGTAATACAACAATGGAATCTACGGAACATAAGTCTGGATACAATAATCAAAAGGGAAAAGACCGGGGTCGCTATATATTAGATCCTCTATTTTATATCCAGTAAAACAAACATGGCCTTATATCTTAAAATAAGAAGATCATAAATAAGAAACAAAAAGACAAGTATGGTGTGTGTAAGAGTGAGAAAGAGAGAAAGAATACCTAATAACTCAATAAATTATAAAAGATAAAAAACTACAAATTTATAGGTGAAATTACTCATAAATCTCATTTTAATAAATGTTGCTCTAGTTAGTCCTAAGTGTTTTTTCTTAAACCATTTAGTCATTTTTATTTTTGGTATGATATATGTTTTTGATATATTGTATATAGAGTTTGCATTTTTACCCAATCTCTCAAATTGAAGTTAAACAAAATTCAAAACCCACCATTGAACAACATCATCAACATCAACATCCGAACCCTTGATTCCAGATCGGAGAAGAAGGTGATCGGCGAAATTGAGGATCAACATCAACCTCAGAAACATCATCAACATCAACATTAACATCATCAACATCATCAACATCAACCTCAGAAATCTCCTGATCGGCGGAATTGAGGATCGTGGAAGCGTCGCGGCTCGAATCGGAGGAGAATTGAGAGGGAAAAGAGTTGAGGAAGTCTTCGGAGTCGGAGGGGAGGTAGAGATCGTTGAAGGTGAAATCGAGGTCGTCGAAATCGGCGTCGAAGGGTAAGGCGAGATCGGAGAAGAAAAAGTCGGATAAAAAGGCGGAGTCAAGGAGTGGGATTGCGAGGGCATCGAAGTCAATAGGGTTAGGGTTTGGAGAGATGAGATCGACGGCGGCCGATTGGTCCGCCATTGCTAGGGTTTCCAAAACACATCGGAGTTGAGAGAGAGAGAGAGAGGTGATTGCGGGGGGCTCAAATTCAAAGACGAAGGTGATTGAGAGAGGTTAGGGTTTGATTACTCACCCTCACCATTTAAATCCTAACCATATCTTCACATCCAAAGTCAATTTCATATACCAGTTTGTAGGTAAGCAAATATGGTGCACAAACACATCTTTCTCTTTACTTATCCAGTCGAAGGGGCTATCAATCCTTCACTCCAATTAGCCATATTTGATGATGTTGACGATGTTTTGATGATGTTGCTGATGTTTGATGACGTTGATGATGGTTTGATGATGTTGAAGATGTAGTTGATGTTGTTGATGTTTGATGTTTTGAAGATGTAGTTGATGTTGATGATGTTCACAATGTTGATGATGTGATGATGTTGTTGATGTTGATGATGTTCACAATGTGTGATGATGTTTGTTGATGTTTGATGATATTTTGTTGATGTTTGATGTTGTTAATGTTTGAAGATGTAGTTGATGTTGATGATGTTCACAATGTTGATGATGTTGTTGATGTTTTGTTGATGTTGATGATGTTCACAATGTTGATGATGTTGCTAATGTAGTTAATGTTGCTGATGTTCGGAAAATGAGGGAAATCTAAAAAAAGGTAAGCTTTTTGGATATTTTTGTCATTACAACATTAGTAAAAACTTACATTTGTCCTCCGTCCAAAAAAAATTACGTGTTAAATAAATGGGTATATATGTAATTAACATTCAAATAGGATTTATTAGTCTACAAAATAAAAGGTTAGACCAAATGGTTTAACAAATGAAAATTTAGAATTTATTAATATTTTACCCAAATTTATAATATAATAAATAAAGATAACATAAAATATGACGAATGATAAACCCTTATTTCATTTTTTCCCTTCTCTTTATTCCCCGGCCGCCCGGGTGCTTTGCTTTCCTGTGTTTCCATATTTCCTTTAGTAGACAGAAAGGTGGAGAATTGGTAATGAGGTGAGGTGACGTACCAAAAATAAATTTATTCATTTATATTTAAATAAGTTTGTTCACAATTTAAATAAAATAAATAAATTTTAATTTTGGACCTTACATTTTTAATTAGATCAATTTTGACCTTTAATTTTAAATTTTATGTTAATTTCGTCCAATTGATAATACCAATAGTGTTTTGACAAAAAATGATTATTGAATTGGTTGAAGTTAACTAACCGAGTTGAGCAAATTTATAATTTTGCCTCTAAAAAATATGTCAGTTATATACATATTTTTCATTAAAAAATGTTAATAATTGTAAGCAATTGGAATAAATTGAGATAAATCCGTAAATTTATGGTCAAAAGCGAGTCAATTGAAATTACAGGAACTAAAATGACGTAAAGACCAAATCACGTCTCTTGAAATTTCCAATTTCATAATAAATGACCCATTTTATTAATAAATCATCAAGTTAATAAACATTTTTTTGATGATGTCATAAATTTATTTTAATTAAAAATTTTAAAAATATTTTTTCAATTAATTCATATAAGGTTGTTAATCAATTTTGTACACGTGGCAAGTAGAATTAAAAAACATATTATGTTCAATTTATTTATTTATTTTCATTTTGTTCATTTTAAATCAATCCGATAATGGCAACTACGGTAGTTTATCATATTTGTCTACCGAAAAAATAAATAGTTTAGTTTTCAAATAATATTTGTCGTTCATTTTTTTTTACAAATAAATGTCACAAACTAATACAGCTAATATTATATTTGTCTCTCCAAAAAATGATGGCTTAGTTTTCAAATAATATTTATCGTCATTTTTTTACAAATAAATGTCACAAACTAATATAGCTATGATTATCAGATTGACCTAATTTTTATCACGGATGATCAAAATATTGCGACTTAAAATATGAACGGTTCGGATCATCAAAGTGGAACACATAGTGAGCCCCACAAATCCAAACAATGGTGGACTGAAGAGAAGTCTGTCCCTTTATCTTTATATAAAATTATATATTTTGTATGTCCTTCACACGTGGTGTCTTACATTTTTTATTTTTTAAAATTTTTGTGGTAGAGTGTTTGTGTCATGTGTCAGTATTCGTATTTTTTAAAATATAATGCTAACACATGAGATGATACATTAAAAATGATATAATAATAAAGTCGCTAATATAACATTATAATGACTATAGATATATTTTATCCCATATATATGTTCTTGCTGTCAATAATCCTAGTAATTTAACATAATAGAACTTGAGATAAAATACACATATGGTCTTGACTGAGCACATTTTATGATTAGCTAGTTTTGTCACTTTTATTTTTTAATTTTCTAATTTGAGCCAAAATGCTCCAATCTCAATCGGATTGTCTAAATCATTAACAGATAAATACCTTTATAATCCCTAAAATATGTTTCCTCTATTACTTTAGTTTTTGTCTTTTTTGGTTTTTTCATTAAGTGGAAGATTAATTATAAATATGGAAAAAAAAATATATCTAACTAGATTATTACATCAAAAATTGACCCTTTAGTGAAAATAAACAAATCCAATCCTTGTCTTTAGCAAGATTTGACCACTAAATGTTTTATAAGAGAAGGTAAACAACTCAATACAACCAAAAAAAAAAAAAAAAAAAATCTTAATAATAAGACAAAAATAATTAATCTTTTTCTTTAGCCAGATTTGATCCCTGAGAGAAGGCAAACAACTCAATAGAGCAAAGAACCCTGATAATTGGAGAGAAATACTTAATGATTTCCTAGCAAAAAATTTGCCATTGACCTCCAAAATAAATTTATATCTAAATAGCCAACAAAGCTAACACATTTGATTATTTTACTTCGGTGTGATACAACTATAATTTTGTGAATTTCATTCCTAGATAATCCAAAACTAAATATTTTGATGATCGAAAACTAGAGGGTAATAAGGGGAGATCAACAACTATATTTGAATTGGAACTGTTTATAAATTTTATATTGTAAATTTTATTTTTAAATATTTTAATAATTACTTTTTTAAAAATAATTTATTATTTAAAATGGGCATTTATTCATAAATTCATTTTCATCTACTTACGTTCTATTTAGTCTAATTTTTTTTTTTTTAATGTTTCAATAAGTCTTATAGATGACATAGTTACTAAAATATCCATAATAATAATATTCATGTTGACAATATGAATGTTTCGTAATGTGAACATCCATATTATAAATAATGAATCTTTATATAACAAAGTTGCTAAGCATTCAAAAAATATTTTATAAAGATAAAATTGTTCATAAAATATCTTAAATATGAGAATTAGGATTTGATAAATCAAATATTCAAATAATAGGACTTATTAGAATATATTATGAACTAATTGTGATACAAATACTTGAAAAATAATTTCTTAAAATTCCCCTATTTAAAAGTCATAACAATATCTCTAACCTTCACAATAAAAATAAATTTTAAAAGGAGTTTTTTTTTTTTCCTTTTACCATGAGAATGAAAAATGTGTAAATGAAATGATGAAGCTTTTGTTGTATTCAATGAGAGAGATTTTGGTGTATTTTTTATTTGATTGGGAAACTAGGATAATTGATCAAGTCAAAATTTTGTTATTTATTTATTTTTTTGTTTTTAAATTTTAATTTTTTGAGAATTATTTTGATTAAATAATTTCTTTATATATACACATATTATATAGAATAAATGAGACTTCGTTCAACTCGATTAAAAAAAAAAAAAAAAAAAAAAAAACCACTAATGGCAACTCTTTTATTTTATTTTTATTTTTTTGTTAAAATAGTACTTCATAAACTTAAATAATTGGAGTACAAATTTGTCCTATGATATCTAGTGTCAGTTGATTGAAAGCAATAGAAATATGTATGTGAAATATATGAAATCCTAACTCCATCTTGCACCCAGTTTGCCAACAAGTCAGCACATGCATTTGCTTCTCTGTAACAGTGGTTGAGCTCCGAAATCCTCAGTTTGTCCAGGAAAAACCTGCAATCAAGTATCACATTTTGCAACTTTAGAGTTTGTATTATTTTTGTCCAGAACAAGGCCAATTACCATTCTTGCATCTAATTCAATAGTGATGTTTCTCAGATTTGTTTCAGCTGCTATTCTAAGCCCATCGCGCAAGGCCCAGAGTTCTGCGTCTATACTTGACATTGTATCCATTCATCTGCCGACGCCCATGATTTGCCTTCATGATCACTAATAATGCCTCCTCCACTTGCTGGGCCAAGGTTGCCTTTGGAGGCATGTGTTCAGTTTGAAACAACCAACATTATGGTGGGCGCCAACTGATCTGGGTTGGGATTTTTGCAGGTGGGTTTCTGATTTGGGCTGTGAGAATGAATCATTCAGAGGCTCTGTTAAGGATGATAGGGGTGGGGTCAGGGATGGGGCCTGGGTTTTGGGTGTGGGATTGAAGGTAAGGTTTATTCTTGTAAGCCAAAGGTTCCAGCAAGTTATGGTTGGTGATGATGATAGCCCAAGGAATACCTGAGCTATGGTTTGATTTGGAGATGCAATTTAATTTGAGCCACTCAATGAGATTAATGTTGTGTTTACTTGAGAGATTTGAGAAGAGATTTAGAAAAGAAAAAGAAAAAATGTAAATGAAATGTATATAAAATATATACTTACATTTCAAATAATTTCACACATCTTTTTTATGTTCTTTTTCAAATCTCTTCCCAAATACTCTAACCAAACACAGCCTAAAGGATCAAAAGATAAGCGAAGTTGGGAGGAGTTTGGACCAAGTATTCTTTGCAACAGTGCAGGTGCGAAGAACCTGATTTGTGTCCTTAAGAGCTTGAGAGTCGCAGATTTGGCACTGTGGGTCAAAGTGACCGCCTCGATGTGTTAGAAACTCTCTAGTGCTGATTCCATTTTGGATAGCAAGCCAAAGAAAGTGTTTGATTGTAGGAGAAGTTGGTGTTATCCAAAGCCAGTCCCTATTGGTTAGAGGAGGATTAGGTTTGGGAGATTGGATGATGAATAACAACACGTGACTAAGGTAACGCCGAAGTGTCAGCTAAGGTGCCACGTGGCTTGGTCAAATTGCCGAGATGATCTCGACTAGGCCGAGGTTATCTGCGGAGATTCCGAAATCCAAGATAAAAGGATAAGAGGCAAGAGTCCTAGAACAAGGAAGCGTCTCAGTCTAGGTAAGGATAAGGCTCAAGAAGAGTTTATCCTTATCTAGCTAAGGGTCCAGGATGAGCATTGAGCCTAAGTCCATTGAAATGAGACTTCTAAAGGGATCAGGTCACTATTGGTTGAAGCATCCTTGTGGGTTTAAGGTATGTTTTTTTTATGTTCTTTCTTAGGAGTTAAGCACTATTTGTTATCTGTAATAAATATTTGTTTACTGACTTGATCATCGGAGTGCTCCTAGGTGGACAAACCACCGCCAGATTCTCATCTTCTTGTTACAGGTTGTTTGGGCTTAATCTATTCTGCTGATACTCTTCAACTGAGTTTCCCATTTTTAAAAAATCAACACCCATAATTTTCAGAAGTCAAGGATCTATCATGATTGTTTTTCCAAATGACAATGTCATCTCCACTCACGACAACTTTGATTGTATGAGTTTATGGATCCACACTATTACAAAAATAGTTAAAGATCACACTTTGACAAATAAAAATATCTCACTTTTATTAGAAGTGTGATAAAAAAAATTATATTAATATTTTAATCACACTTGATTTGATTAAGTGTGATTATATATATATTTTTTAATCACACCTTCTAATTAACATGTGATTAAAGATCACATAAGAAGAATTATAAATATCTTACTTTTATTAAAAGTGTGATTAAAAAAATCAAAATAATTTTTTAATCACACTTAATTTAATAAGTGAGATAATATTTTTTTAATCACATATTTTAAATTATTGTGATTATATATATTTAAAAAATACACTCTGCTTCTTTAACTCTCTAATTAGGCTGTCTGTCAGTATATAGAGTTCTAAATCCACCACGAGTGAGGTGAAAATTAAAAAAAAAAAAAAAACACCAAGGTGTGACAGTGGTGAGACCTACTTTCACGTCATTAGACCCCCGGTAATTAGTGGTCTAAAACATTTTTGGGCTGTCTGTCTCTCACTCTGTGACTGTCTCTCTCTCTCTCTCTCACGTCTCTACCCTCTCTCTGTCTTTCTGTCTCTCTTTCCCTAATTTCATCGTCTAGGGTTTTCTTCTTCCTTTCTTGAACAGAGCTTCGGTTCTTCTTCTTCTGCTTCATCGTAGCTTTGATTCTTTTTCTTCTTCAACATAGCTTCGACTTGCAGCCCTAACAGGTTAGTTTCGACTCTTCTTCTTCTTCTTCTCTATTTTTCGATCCTTCTATGTTCTTTGATTCTTCTTTTCGGGTTTGAAATTTGTAGGAGCTAACCGGAATCAATGTCGGGACAGTTTACAGAGTCTTGTCGGACCCATATAGGGACTAACCGGAATCAATGTCGGGACAGTTTACAGAGTCTTGTCGGACCCATATAGAAGCTAACCGGAATCAAAGTCGGGACAGTTTACAGAGTCTTGTCGGACCCATATAGAAGCTAACCGGAATCAATGTCGGGACAGTTTACCGAGTCTTGTCGGATCCTTATAAGTCGCACCCTCAAAAGGCGTGTCCAATCTTATCAAAATGCGTGCCATCAAAAAGGCGTGCCATCAAAAGGCGTGCCATCAAAAGATGTGCCCGACAGCTATCAAAAGGCGAGCCATCAAAAGGCGCGCCATCAAAAGACATGCCCGACAGCCATCAAAAGTCGAGCCATCAAAAGGCGCGCCGATTTGTCGTCTGGCGCCGAGAGGCGCGTGAGGCGCGGGTCTGCCTTGCCTATTTAAACCAAGGCGAGGCTGCCGCTGATGCAGAACAAACCAGCTGAAAAAACTCTTCGTTCTCTCTGGAACACGTCTGAGAGAGATACTCTGTAACACGCTACAACCAACCCGGAATATGGCCTCATCTTCCCGTTCAACTACCCAGAACATAGCCTCTTCGTCCCGTGGTCTCACTCTCTTTCCCGACCTCAACGAGGCCACAAGAGAGATAACCGGGGCAGTTGCCCAAGTGCCCCTGGACCAAGCGCCCCTGGTATTACGCCGTTGAATTTTCCAATGTTGTCAGTTGAGCAGATAATGGCTGCTCAATCTGATATTGAGGCTAATTATTATACTCTGAAGTCATGTGTTGAGACAATGACGGCGGTCAATAACCTGTCGCACCGGCTTCAGAGTAGAACAAATGAGGTGCAGTAGGTAAAAGCCCAACTGGCTCTGCTCCAGAGCATGTATACGGATGCCCGAGCAGAGATATGTGTGCTTAAGGCAGAAAACAAGGAACTGAAGCGGAAGGCCACCGTGATGCTCAGATTTGGAGGACCGCCATATGTGACACGGAGGCAGCACCGGCAAGGGATGCCCAAGACAAAGGCAAAAAGAAGAGAACAGCTGAAGAGGTGAAAAAATAAGGCCGGTTGATGTGGTGGTTGTAGGTTGGAGATTGTTTGTTTGTTTGTTTTTTTTTTTTTTTTTTTATGTAAAATGGTGATCGAGTTTGATCCCTGGCATGAATAAAATAAAGTTGGTGTGCAAATCTGAAAGGTATGAATTTGATTTGAAAAAGATTAAAAATAATGTGAAAGAAAAATAAAGAAAGAAATAATGTGAAAGAAAATATTTTGAGAAATCAAAAACGAAAGGTGGAGAGTGGTTGACATGGTTTTGGGGCCCACGGTTTTGGTCCACGGACGGCCCACTCCAATTCACATTGACCATTACCCAGAAAATATCACCATTCCACAAAATTTAAAGTGAATAGCGCTGGTGGATGTGCCTGAAGGGAACACTACAGACGAGACATGCAACTTTGTCAAGGCCTACTCAACTGCAGCTGCTGCTGCTGCTGTTGCTGCAGTATGTGGGCTCGCTGCATTGGTGGTATAGACTGCAGAAACTGTTGCTGCTGTTGCCGCATTCTCTGCTGTTGAATTAAAGCTTGCAACTGAGGATTGTGGGTTTGTAATTGCATGGATTCCTGTCGCTGCAGTAGTGGTTGCAGAACCTGCTGTTGCATAATGTCTTCCTGCTTGATATCCAATCGGGGTTTTTTCTGCAGCTGGGCTATATTATTGGGATCCTACATGGTATCAGAGCTATAAGATTTAGGCCTGTATTTCTTTCTCACCGGCGGGCAGCCGGCCGGTAACTTTGCATTCGCTGCCCGTTGGAATTTTCTACACATATCTTCACTCCGCTGCCACAAATTATTCTTCTTGATCTTGAGAGCTGATAAGGGCCGACCTTGGAGAGCTATTTAGATTCTGGTCGCCAGGCTGCAGTGCCATCTATGACACCTTCCCGGGTGGCTGGAGGGTTAGTGCATTCTTCTTCTAGTTCTGGCATATTTTTCCAAGGAGATGGGCAGTCCCAGGCTGTGGGAAATTCTCACTTGAGTTCATCTTTTGGAAACTCATCAAATTCCCATAAACTATCTTCTACAACGGTCCGACATGACCCCATAAACTGTCTTCTACCTTGGTCTGCCATAACCATACGGTCTTCTACAACGGTCTGACACGACCATACAGTGTCTCCTATCCACTTTTATTTTATTTGTCAGATTATTGTTTCCTGTTTTGTTACTCTCTCCAAACTCAAGTTGGTTAGTTCCTAACCCCCTTGAGTTTGAGGGGGGCTGTTGAATGTAACAATTTCTATGTAACAATTTCTACCTACTCCACCTACAATTTCTACCTACTCCACCTACAAATACTCCACCTATTCCACATTAGTTAGTGCTCCATTAGTTAGTGCTATAGTTAGTGCCTCATATAGTTAGTGATATAGTTAGTGATCCATTATGGTATAGTGCTCCATTATGGCTCCATTGTATCCCATTTCTCTCTATAAAAGAGAGCTCTTGTAAGAACATTAGAAATCCATCAATAATATCAATACATTAATTTCCTACATTCAAAGTTTTTATGCGAGTATTCTTGCAATTTGGCCTCAAAACCCAAAATCAAGTGAGATTTATATACTTGTAATTTGAAAATATTGCTACAAAGTTCAGTTTTCATTATTTATTTATTTATTATTATTGTCATTATTGAGTTCAAGCATGTGTTGTTGATGAATTTCACTTATCTTTCTGCATTTTTTTAGTTTTATTTATTAATCTAACATTGTGGTATGAATTACTTTTGACAAATTTGGTCAGATTTGTTAAGTTGATCCCAGTCCTACTGGATGAATCAGTATTGAAACTGAAGCTGGTGATCTATTCTACCAGTTTTTTTTTTTCTTGCAGGTTACATACACCAGTATAATTCATTGGATTCTCATCCTGATGTTTTATAGTCATTATATTCTCCCCTTCTGCCATCAAGTTCTTTGGAAGGGTTGAGGTAGTGATATATTATTGAACTTATATTCTCAATTTTTGTGATACAATTTTAGCTTTCTGAGTGTCTTTTATTTTTTTCCCAAGTGTTCGATCTTTGTTTTCACTTGGTCATTGCAATGAGTCCATCTAGTTGATTTGCACCCACTCTCTACTTCAAATTTTATTTAATTGTTTTGCAATTCTTCTACCTGTTCTTTTTCTTTTTTTGCTCCCTTCTTGTTTTCCTTTTCCCTTTATGTTTTCTGTTTCTCATTTTTTGCTTTAGACTTTTGATTCAACTATTTTGACAATGAAGAACTTTAAGAAGTTTTTGGAGAAGTAATCTTAGTAGTATTTGTAATTACATTGTTATTAAGTTGACTTTTAGATGAGAATGGACAAGAACTGACCATGGATGGATGAGCCAAACATTCAATATGGTTTGGGGTGAGGAATGTAATGAGGCTTTATACGTAATAAGATTACGCCATGTAAATGGTATAAAGTAACTTAATTGCCTCTGAAAAGAAATAAATAGAATAGTCTACGCCATCCTGATAGTGATTGGCCTTCTTGTGTTCATACCCTTTGGCCTTATTTTGTTCACACCATTTCTTCTATTTGACGTCAATTGCATGTGATGGTGCAACAACACAGCTGGATTTCAACCCTTATTTCAATTATTTTGAAGTAAATTTTTTTCTTCTTCTTAATCTTTTGTGGTTTATGGCTGATAAGCTTAAGAGTTTCCTGCAGAAACTATGAACCAGAATTTGACGAATATAACTGATTTGAGTGTTGATGTACTGTCTTTTTGTAGTTTATGAATATCATAATTTTATAATTTTTTCTGCAGAAACTATGAAGCGGAAGCGGACAAGTATAACTGATCTGAATGTTGATGTACTGAAATGTATCATGAGTTTTGTAGCTAAATCTTTGAATGGGGCTGGCAGTTTTGCAAGGGCAATATCGGTGTAAGTTTACTTCTAAGAGTGCTCACTTTGTTCTTTTTTTTTCCTGCTGGTAAACCACCCTTATATTTGTTGCAATGAATTTTTTCTCCTCTCTTCCCACTCATATTTTATCACTGTCAAACACGCATAGTTCTCTAAATTGTTTGGTTATGGTGAACAAAGATGCGTTAAGAGACCAGCACATATCGAAATTGTTTATATATATATATCAGAATACTCCAAAATTATTAGAGAAAATCATATGAAAAGCATTACATTTGGAAAAAAAAATTGGATCACTGTGGGTTTGTATGCTTTTCCTGTTTGTTCGTGCGTTTATCAAATTACACATACCATTTGTTTGATAATATGCTTGACTAAAAATCAATGTACATGGAAATCACATAATGTTTTCCTTGACTGGTATATCTCGAAAGATCATGACAAACAATATGCATTAATTTTCTTTTCTTGGTTCCGAATTTGTTTGAGACCTCATAGGGTCTGGTGTCATTGGCCTTGATTTGTGATTTGGGGTCATTTAACTTAGGACTAGCCCAACCTAACCTTGTAATTGCAAAGCAGACTTTTAAGTATTAGTAAGAAAATGCCTTCTAATAGAGACATCATAGTGTATGTGAAGGAAAACCTGGGATGAAAATAAGTGAGGTAAAACATTGTTTAAAGAAAACAAAAATGAAAGTTAAATAGTCGATATGTTGGAATTTTTACTTCATGTGATGTATCTTGGCCCCATGTTTGAACCAGACATTGACACGGTCATGTAGCTTAGGTAATACTGAGAGGCTATTGAACCCAACATCGTAAGCTCTACGCTGTCTTCATTCATCTTTACACGTCCACTGTCTTCCAGATCCTCAAATGTGTTTTGCACCAGGCTGCCAAATAAAATGGTTACAAAAAGTAGCACTAGATTGAATGTATTGATGCTCTGTAGCAAAATTTATCCCTTGGATTTTAAAGTTACTCACTCTTGACCACTGATGGCACTAATTGTACACAAGTGAAGTGAGTTTTATGTTAAAGAATTAGCAAATAGATTCCAAGGGTTTATTGCCTAGCTTGGTTTGCTACTCTTAATGGCTTTATGGCCAGCTGGTGTATGTGTGAAATTTGTTTGAATGGAATGAGTAAGCATTGTATAACCCTTTTTTTCTTTTGTTGGCTTTATGTCCAGTAACTTGCTCTCTGTTGTTATTTCATAATTGGATAGTGAACCAATTATGCAGTTCTTTTTTCTTTTATTTATTTATTTTTAATTTCAAATTAGTTGGATTATGAATCAATGGAGTTAAGTTGAGTTCTTGTTTGCCAGAAGCTGAATTCAGAAAATTACACTCTGTTTAGAGTGATTTGTTATGTTTGGTTTATAATTTTGGATTTGTTGATTCTCTATATATTTGGTTTCATGACTTTAAAATATTTGGCCATACATTGAAGATTTTCATTTTAGATTTATTGATTCTATGTATGTCATATTTATATATGGTAATACAAACATTTTATACTAGTAACAATCAAAGCCGTCATTTATTTTCTATTGATGCAGGGGATGAAGAGTCAGTGTGATGAGAAAATGTCCGATTTTGTCTTTTGTAAGACAAGAACAGTCTCTACAAAAATAATAAGTTTATTCATATACTTCTAGCGATTTCTGAATTAATATGTGTTTTTATTTTTCAGGTTAGAAATTTCTTGGAGAGATGTAAAATATGGTCAAATAGTTCAAGAACTTAGTTTTTTTAAGTTTTTTTTTTTTCATTTTTTAATATATGTAATCATAGTTAGAAACTTTTTATTAATTCCTTTGTATATACTTTTGAACGTTTAACTTTCATTTATGAAATATATGACGTTATTCCATTCAATATATGGTTGTGATTCAAAATATAGTATATAGTGTGCATTACATTATTCAAATGCGCGTACAAAAATAATATTGATTATTATTCAAATATGTCAAATTCTTTTTTTTTATCACGTTTTATTAATTATTAATCACACTTAAAAGATGTGATCTAAATATTTTTAATCATACTTAAAAGATATGATCTAAATATTTTTAATCACACTTAGAAGATGTGATAAAATCATTTTTTAATTACACTTAAAAAGTGTGATTAAAAATGACTCCTTTTAATCACACTTTCAAAGATCACATTTTAATAAAACTTAAAAGGGGTGATTAAAAAACATACATCACACAAAAAAAAGTGTGATATTTATCTGTAATTATACTTAGAAGAATTTTCTAAATATGGAAGCCCAAAAATAATAGTCCAATTTCACTAATGCTGTTTGTTTGGGTGACTTTTTTATTTTTACTTTTTATATTTGGCATAATAAAAAATAAAAATTAATGAAAAATATTTTTTATGGTCAATCAAAAATAAATATATTTGAACAGAAAATGTTTTACTAATTAAAATTTTATCAACGTCACTACACTACCACCACCAGTCTTACCTCAATCACCACACTATCATGCCACCATCTCCACCTCTACCTTCGTCCTACTACTGTCACCACCAAACATAAAAAAACAATAAAAAATAAAAATAAAATCTCCAAAAAAAATTCTCTAAAAAAGAAATTTTCATAGAAAATACTTTCTTGCCAAACAAACGGGGGTACATGTTTCTTGTTGTATCCCTCCTAACATAGCGCCAGAGCCTGAGAAAACTCCTAAAAATAATCCAGTCTACTAAAGTATGCATAAACATCTAGATCCTATACAATAAAAACACCACTAATTATTTTAAAAATATTAATAAAACATAAAATAGAATCAATTGTAGCAAATTATTGCTTTTGGATGTAACTAAATTAAGCAAATCTCATACTCCATTTTTTTTTTTTTTTTTTTTTTTTTGACACAAGGAAAATTTTTATTTCCACACATCATTTACTCTTAGTACATGTTTCTCTTAGTTCAGACACTTAAAAAATTATAATTTTTTCACTCTACACGCAAACACATACAATTATGCGAAATATATCCTTTCATGATAAACAAATCAAAAGTGTACACATACTCTAGTAACACACACTCAATCATATAGTTACCCATTCGTGGGAGAAATTCCCTAGACCTCCATTAATCTCCATTGTTGAAAGCATCTCCATTATTTAAAGGTAAAAACTCATGAAGATCTAGTGTAATGTGTTACTAGTTCATATATTTGTATAGATTTATGCTCGTATTTGCATATATTTGTGTACGAATAACTTTTTTAGATTATGATTATATGTATGTGAATGTAATCTTGTAATGCTTACTTTATTAATACAAATCAAGGAACATGTGTGATTATGATTATAGTTATTCAGTTTTTTTTTAAAATATTTTTTCCACCACTTTTGAAACATTTTTTGGTTATTTGGTAATCGACATTGATTTTTTGTATGGAACTCATAGTTCAGACATAGTAAATTGAACAATTTTCCCTCACTCGAACTTCTAACTTTCGAACCAAAAATAAAAATTTGGACTTGTATTTTCAAATTAATCTTATTTTTTTCAAAGGACTATTGCCGAACCAAAAATGGAATTTCAAATTTGTACTAAATAAATAAGTGCTAAAAATACAATTTTATCATAAAAACTCACGTCTTTGTTATTAGTTTTGTCGTGAACAATATTCTTCTCAAAATATGAGCTTTTATCTTTCAAATCTTCTATAACAATGACGGATGATTCAAATAATAAACTAATGTGAGGTTTGAGTAATAATAAATTTAAAAGATAAAGACTTTGAAAGATGTGAGTGAGAGAATAAAATAAGGATTTAATGTTGGACTTTTAATAGATATGTACTAAGAACATTTAAGAAAAAATTACTCATAAATTTTATATTGGGAAATGTTACTCTATCTAGTCCTGAGTATTTTTTTGTAAACCATTTAGTCCTTTTTATATTTGATATGGTATCTTTGTTTATTATATTTTATATTTGGTATGGTATCTTTGTTCGTTATATTGTATAAACATCAATATATTGCATCTTATATTGGTGTATGATGATGTTGGATAATGTTCACAATGTTGGTGATGTTGATGATGTATGAAAGAGTCTAGCCTAGTTGGCTACCATACCTTTCTTAGGACTTAGTGCCAAGGAAGTCATGTGTTCAATTCTCCTTAAGGGGGTTGAATCAATGGAGTACAAGCACTTAGATGCTTTCCCAAGAGTGGAGAGATTTTTTCCTATAGGTGCTAATCTAACAACTAACCACTACCATTTGACAATCAAAAAAAAAAAAAAGTGTGAGCAGTAACATCCACATACAACTCTGATAAGATTCAAAATTTGTGTTCAAACTTTCTTAGACCATAACAAAAGAAAATATCTTTTGATATAGCATCCTTCAGAAAAAAGGATTTCATGGGTAATTTATTCCTGCACGTCCCTCTTAAGTTTACTGGAAGATTGAAGAATCTCATTTTTCATCTAAACACACTCGGGGGTGTTTGGGAAGTTAGTTTTTAGGTTTTTTTTTTTGTTTTTTTTACTAAAAGACAAATTAGTTACAAAACCAAAAAAAAAACAAATTCAAACAAAATATCACATCAAATCCCATAATTATTTCACATTTTCTTTCACAAACATCACATCCAACCACAAAAAAACCCAACTATCTTCCCAATCACCAAAAAAAATTTCTCCAATAATATCCTACAACTAAAAAAACCTACAAAAAAATCCACTTCTCAAACACCCACTCTAAGATTGTGTATGAATCTTCGAAGTCCATCCGAACACAAGTTCAAAAATTTTAATAATAATAATTATAATTCAAAACAGTAGAATTTCTAACAAATTCATTGAAAACAGTAGAATTCACTAAACGTTGGGGACTTATTTTGCTTTAACACACTTGCACTTCTGAGAGACGTACATGAAAAGTTGAACAATGCACAATCCTACAGCAAAACCATAAACCAGTTACATTGATTACAAGACAACAAAACAATACATACCAAGTACAAAACCCAATAATATGTGGTGCTCAAGCACACCCATGATTTATTGTCTTAGACTTGAAACTGGACAATACAGTCCTCTTGGCCTGAGGAAACAGTTGAAGGATTGCTCCATAGTTGTGACTTCCATTTGATCAAAGAACGAATCAGTGAAGAAATGAGAAAAATTATAGATATGCTCCTAGTCGGCAACAAGGGCTTGGAGCAAGCGAGGAATTCGAGACAGGTTCACATCCACAATCCCTTCGAGGATCTGAACTACCTGACCCATTGATGGCCTATCATTCTCATCATCTTGGATGCACCAAGAAGCAACTTTACAAATTCTCCATACCTCTTCAATGTCAACATGTTTCTTCAACCTATGGTCTAACAAATTAAGGACATCGCCACCTTCTACGACTACACTTGCAGCCCAAATTGGAAAGAAATTAACTATCCTGTCTTCAGATTGATCAGTGTTTCTTTTTCCCGATATCAATTCAAACAGCATCATACCGTAGCTGTACACATCAGCTTTGGTGGTAATGGCCAACCCCGATATCCACTCTGGCGCAAGATAGCACATTGTCCCTCTCATGGTTGTCAGAACCCTGCTGAATTCTCGCCCAAGAAGCTTTGCCAAACCAAAATCTGCTACTTTTGGGCGGAAGTCGACATCTAATAGAATGTTTGCTGGCTTTATGTCACAATGTATGATACAGTCTCTGCAGTTTTCATGGAGATAAGCCAACCCCCTAGCTGTCCCTAGTGCAATTTGGTACCTTTTTTTTCAGTCCAAAACCTTTAACTCCTTTTCATGAAAAAGATGGGAATCCAAGGATCCATTCTGCATGTAATCGTATACCAGCAACTTCCTTTTACCTTTAGAGTAGAACCTGTTAGGACCCTTTGTTGTCAAATTCCATGGATCAAACCCAAGGTTGTAATTATTTCTAGTTTTCCAGATTTTCCAATTTTGCTTCTAGGATTTTTTTGGAGTTCTTTAAGAAGTTGGTTTTCTTTCAAAAACAGGATTATTTTGGATTTTCTATAAGTAGTTGGTTTTTCTCCCAAAACTAGACTGCTAATTGATTGAAGTCCTCCAGATCTTCTTTTTGGTTCTTAAATATTTATATCTGGGGATATTTTGTTATTTTTTCTTTGATGTTTTATTGAGTATTCAACTCATGGTTTAAAAATAGTACATCAAAAGTTTGTTTGTTATACACAAAAGAGAGAGTTGTTCTTCAGTTGTGAATTCTGAAGAATTCGAGCCTGAAGCTTTGGTGGAATCTGGAGTGGCTCATCAGAAAGACAATTCCGTGCTGAAGATGGGGTTGGAAGAGGCACATAGAGGTTGGTTCAATTAGGCGTTGTGAATTCGCTAGATAATTGAGAGTATACCTGTGTAATTCCTTTAAATCTTCTTAGTGGATTGTTCTTGTGGCAGTTGCCCGTGGTTTTTTGATCACAATTGGAAGGTGTCCAATTGTGGTTTTTCCACGTAAAATCTTTGTGTCTCTTTCTCTTGATTGTTTGATTGGGATTGTTATTTTTTGCTTAATACATAATCACAAATCAACATCTAGGGTTTCTAGATTTTTCAGAACCCACAAAGCCGAACAAGATTAACATGTTGGATAGTCCCAAGGGTGCTGACTTCTACTCGAAATTGCTTCTCTCCTTGGTTGATGCTTTCCAGCTTCTTCACAGCTATAACAGTGGAATCAGGCAATGTCCCTTTGAAGACAGAACCAAAACCTCCTCCCCCAATTTTCTCCGAGAAATTTTTGGTTACTTTTTGCAGATCTTTGTATCTAAATGCAACCAATGAACCATATACTGTTGCCATCCTCTCTCCATGCAGAAAGCTCAACCAACGAGAAGTGTTTCGCCAAAGCAAACAATGGGTTGCTACAATCCCGTTTTGTCGCTTCAAGAGAACAACACACACGAGGACCAAGATGACTACCAATGCAATTGAACCCACAACAGCACCAATAATAATCTCCTTTATAAATTTAGGCTTTGGAAACTCAGAAGCAGCAAGTCTGAGATAAAGAGTGTTTCCACTACCATCTTGCAGATTCATGAGCTCCCCAATCCAAATTGAACACCCATTACTATCATAAGCATAAGCAGTGCAAGAGCAATTATTCAAGCAAGAAGATTCACATTCAGCGGCACTGCCAACAGCCACAGATTGAGGAAACTCAGGCAATCTCGTGGTGGAAATTTCCCAAAACCTGTCTTTCTCTTGATTAGCAGCAGTAATATTCCCACACAACAACTCAGTTCTCCTCACACAACCCCCAGAATAATCACTCAAATTCCAATCATTGAGCGACTTAGGATTGAAACCTATCAAACAATTACAGAAGGGTTGTATAATATTATTGCATATTCCATATTGCCCGCAGAAATCATAAACCTCACATTGCTGTCTCGGCCGAACCCAAAACAAATTCCACTCCTTTGTGCTTTCCCACCAAATGAGGTTATGGAGTTGCCCTGAAATATCCATAATAACTCCAGAAATAATTGAAGGATTAAGCAGAGAATATGTGAAGTAACTCTCATTCTCGTTGTCCTGATAGCTAAAATTAAACATATTATTATGTCTCATTTCAGGCATTAAGCTGAAAATCTGCCCATTCCAAGGACCACCAGTCCAATACTGTTTAGACCCATTCAAAAACATAACATACTGACTATTATTTGCATCAAGACTAAGAGAATACAGTCCTGTTGAAGGGTCTTCTGAGTTCTTCCATGAAGTTAAACGTTGGTGTGTGTTGGTAAGCTTATTGTAAGCAATCTTTGCACCAGGCAACCAAGTGTGAGCAGGGTGATCAAAACTTTGCCAAATTGGTTGATTTGAATTAGACCCATCTCTCAAAATCAAATTCCCATCATCCCCAAGAACAGCCACCACAGAATTGGAAGTGGTAGAGTTCTGATTTGTGGACCAAATCAGGGTTTGGGATTCATTTAAAATCACCAAATTACCATCTAAGATTTTGAGTACAGAGGAATACTTATCAGAGATGGGATTATCTCTATTGGCTACCCAAACTATTGTTAGAGTAGATACTTTGGCGTACCACATGGATATGTAATAGTATGAGGAATTACCTGGTTTGTAGAAACCCAGTTCAAACTTCCCACCAGCAGAGGTTATGGTCTGGTTCCCAGAAAGAGATTGATTTGCAGAGATGGTGTCAGCTCCACGGGAGAGAATGTTGGTGAAAAAGAAGCAACATATGAACTATACAAAAAACATGAAGCATGGATATTTTCTGATACCCATATGATTATCTGCACAAAAGGGAAATTAGTATGAAACAGAGGATGACTCATATCTTTATAAGAATGGGTCTCAAATTATTACACTTCTATTTTTATATTTTTTGGTATTCTTTTCAATGTTTTAGCGTCTCATTGTCGCCAAGACCAGGAAAAAGATGAAAAAAAATACAGTTCCACAAATATGTCGAAGTCATGAAGGATGAGTATGTTTTTTATATAATCAGATGTTTTGTTGATATTATTATATAATCAGATGTTTGAATGAGCCTTAAAATGCAACCAAGGTCATGATAGACGAAGGAGAAGCTGAAGCTTAGTGGCTGATATTTTCTTATTTCGATATTATTGACTTAAAATTTTCAAGTCAATAATGTTTCTTTGTTTGATCATCTAACCCCTTTCCAACAATTTATGTATGTCTCTAATTTCTTCTGCCTTACTACTCTTCTTTGGACCTCACTCTCATTGTAAATGATAAAAAGTTACGTATTTATAACTAGATTGGAGTCCAAAAAAATTTAGAGACTGTTTGGCCAATTCTTTGTTCAAAAAGAATTTATTCAAATATTTCAGAGTTATCCACAAATATTGTTTTTTTATATGATAAAATATATTTGTAATCCTTAAATTATGCATTTGATGATACTTTGGTCCTCCAATTTTAATTTTAGGATAAATTACTGTAAACCTCCTTAAATATGACCTATTTACATTTTACAACCTAAATTTTAAAACTTAACAGTTGACTCTCTCAAATATTAGAAACTGAAGTGAATTTATACTTTACAGGTAAATTTTATAAGTGTTCACTCAGGAGCTTTTAGAGTCATCTATAATTGAACTAATTTAATTAAAATGACAAAAAATACATATTTTATCATAATTATAGTTTAAAGAAATGCGAAAAGAGTTAATTGTTAAAAAATCCAATCAAATGAGGGTATAAGATATTAAATCTAGTGAATATTTTTAGTAAGAAATCATTTTGTTAGTTTTGAAAGACATTTTTTCCCCCAATTTTATCCCTTAATTTATCTGTTGACTCTTTTTTGACTATCTATTCAAATTTATATCTATTTGTTCAAATTATTTTCTATTTGTTTAATTTTTTTTTTTTGACTACCTATTCAAATTTTTATCTATCTGTTGAATTTTTTTCTATCTATTCAATTTTTTCCATATTTCTTCAAAATTGGTGGGTTTCTCACTTTATTTGTTAAAATTTGTAAGTTTCTCTCTCTATCTGTTTAAAATCCGCCTATGGATTTCTCTTTATTTGTTTAGAATCTGTAGGTTTCTTTCTCTGTTTAAAATTTCTCAAACTTGTCTTCTATCTGTTGGAATTATTTACTGCAACAAAAACACACCAACAAATTATACAAACACCTCATCTCTTCTCACTCCTTATCATCCTTTCTCTTTCTTTATATGTCCCTTCTCTTTTTATCTGTGACAGTGCTAAGTTGCTTCCAGTTAGGGTTTTCACAAAGATCTGCATCTATTCAACACAAGAATAAAAAATAAAAATAAAAAAATTAATTACTAATTCAAATTCAATATATAGAGATACAACAGATCCAACAACAACAACAACAACAAATCCACAGATCCAACAAAAAAAAATTATGAGAACTGAATCAAACATCCAACATTAAATCAACTACTAATAAAAATTAACATATTAAGGGGGGAATCATCTGATATTCAAAATTTCCCAAAATAAAATGATTTCATTCTATCGAATCTATAATCACAACTGCGAAGAATATCTATGCAATAACTTGCAAAAAAGTCACAAAAAACTATTTCATCTATTCATATAAAGCACATGCATAGATTGAAAAATCAAAGAATATAAATACATACCTGAATTAGCGAAAGGATTGAGAGAAATTGATGAGCTCTGAAAGTGTTCTGAGCTTTCAATGTCTATTTTTTGTATAAATATATGGGGGTTTTGCAATGGCCAAGATCAAGTGCAAGTCTTTATAAACAAAGCAAATAGAGAGATTTCACATTTCGAAGCTTAGATACAAAAAAGTGACCATTGTTGCTGTGAGGTGTAGTGGAGAAGGAGAAAGAGGGAGGAGGGTGAGGAGGATAAGAAGCTGGATCTTGGAACCATAGCCACCGAGGGCGACTGAAACCCTAATGGCAAAGACGATTTGAGGGAGATGACTGCGGTAATGGACACGGCGGCGAATGACGATGATGGAAACGATCTATGGCAATCTGAGGCGATCGAGAGGTCAGTGATGAAACTCTAATGACGTTGAAGATCAATAACGAAATCCTAACGATGGGCCCACTCTCCGCCTCCAACGGTTCACTACCTCATCTTCACCGGCAGTGACGCCTTGTTCCAATCGCGATTGTCATAACCCGAACTCGCCCCTATGGATTAAGGTCATAACCGACCAGTAATCAAGGGATTACCTATGGCCTCAAACCAGACAAGATATATCTCATCAGAGTAAAGGGGCCAAACGGAAGCAAATTTAAAACTTTTGTCCATATGAGCTATGCTTACATGGCATAACAAAACATTTCACATATACTTAATAATAACTCACACCACATATCAATAGTTAACATCTTGTATACCCAGGATCATTCAAACACATAGTCAGCTAAACCAAAAGTTTATGCACATAACCGATCTATCATGACCAATAGAAATAGCAAAAGGAATACAAAAGATCATAAACAAAGCCTCTTGTGTGAGGCACCTGGGCTGACTTTAGAAAATTCGGGTTCCTTTCTTAAATTCCACTAAGGCTGGGGTTGAACGTCCCTTTGCTCACCTACATACATATAAATGAGAGTGAGCTAACACCCAGTGAATAATATCAAAATAAAGAGGTTAATGAATGAGATTCGTTCATAAATGAATCATACTTATAATGTACATATTTGAACCACTATTCTCATTCACACCAGATTTACAAATCTCAACAAAGCAAAAGGACCTTAGGTTCAACACATCATGTCCATATACAAAACGACCTCAGGTCCAATTCTTATATAAAACAATACGACCTCGGGTCCATTTATGCGAAACGACTTTTGGTCCAACCAACTCTTTATTTAAAATGACCTTTGGTCCAACCAACTCTTTATTCAAAATGACCTTTGGTCCAATTCAAACATATCAAACAGCATCGGGCCCAATTCAAACATATCAGGCGTATCAAACGGCCTTGGGCCCATTCTCTTTATATTCATATCTATGCGCATTCCATATTCATGATCATGATCCCTTTTTATTCAAATGGCCTTTGGCCCATCATCGTCATATTCAAACGGCCTTTGGCCCATCTTTATATTCAAACATATCAAACGGCAAACGGCAAACGGCAAACGCCAAACGGCCTTAGGCCCAATTCAAATATATCAAATGCATCAAACGGCCTTATACAAATTAGGCATATAGAATACTCATTCATATTTCAAATCAACAAATCCATAGGGCTTATGCAGAAGTAGCATTTGGAAAGTAACATACTTGAAAATATCTTTACTAAGATATTACTCATAGTGTTCTGCCGGTGTATTCGTTCTTGTGCTTGACCCTACATAATACATAACACATATATGGTTCACAAATGATTCAATCCGTTCTTAATTCATACATCCCTCTTAGGCTTCTTTATTATCCTTTTTACTCATTCACAATGCTTAATGTATGCCTAAGAGTGTTTGGAAGTGAAAGAGAACGGAAAATAGAACACATAACACCTTTACAAAATTTCTAAAACAGGGGTCCCCGCTCGATCGTGGGTTCCGCTGCTCGAGCGGACCCTCATGGCCTGCAAAAGTGCTGGTTGCCTCATATTCACGCTCGAGCACTAATTCGGATGCTCGAGCTGAGGGTCAAACATATGCCTTGGACGCTCGAGCGTGATTCTCCTCGCTCGAGCGGACGACAATGTCTGCAAAACTGCTAAGACCTAGCATTTCACGCTCGAGCAGCCATTACCCCGCTTGAGCGAACGTGCCGAATTTTGGAAATTCCAACAAGCTGCTTGAAGCTCAAACTTGCATTCAAACTTATGTAACTTGCATAGCATGACTCATACTTCACATGCAAACCTTCTAACATGATACAAATGCTAAATTACAACATTTTGAAGTTCAATTCCCATGGATCAATTTCATACTCATACAATTCTTGCCAAATTCATCTCCAAAACATGTAGTTGGGTCCATAGTCTCATTTGCATAGATGCATGTCTTAAATGACTTCCAATTCAACCCAATCAACATGTCTTATACACAAACATGAGGACTCATAACAAATTGCTACACGCATGCACACATTGATCTCAATTTCACCATGATTAACATGCTTTACCTTCAAATATGTAACTATATGGCAATTCATGGTAATTATACACATGCATGTACATACAAGCTCCATATTCATCAATTACATCTCAAATTATGGTCTCAATTGCCATCTAACTTTGGATTCACAAAACTACAAACTTAAACTCATAAGTTTATGCTCAATTACTCACCTAGGAGCTTCAATCTTCACAATTTTAGCTAGTTCTAGAGCCTAGCCTCCCAAAACTTGAGCTCTCTTGCAAAATCTTCAAGGATGGTTTCTCTCTTTCTCTACCATCGGCTCACTCTCTCTCTAGAGTGCTTATTTCAGATTTTAGCTCAAAAATGGTGAGTTAAGTGTATATGGGGCCTATTTATAGGCTTTATCTAATTAAACTTGGTTAAGGCTAATTAATTGTACCTAATTCAATCAGTTTAATCTAATTATTTTGATCCAAATCAATTTCTAATCAAATTTCACCGTAGGCTCTAAAAATTACGCCAATCACAATGGCGTAGTCAATTTCGGTTTCTGTGGCCGATAAAGCCTTCAATTTTCGTTCAAAGCGCAGATTCTACCAGATCTTCCTACGGTGAACAGATACAAAGCCAAAATCACATATAATTATGCAATTAACACCCAAATTCAAGTTAAGCACATAATTACAAACATAATAATGATTAATTAACATGGTACAGGACAGGGTTATTATAGCGATAGTCGCAGAACCACTGAGATCGAAAACCCTAACTAAGATCAGAAACCCTAACCAGCGATGGAGAGAGAGAGAGATGCAAGATGGAGAGAAAGGGAATGGGTTTGAGAAATGTAATTTTGAATAGATAAGAAATTTATTATTCTAACAACAATGCTTGGTAGCTCGAATTTTCCTGGCCTAAATGGCTCGAATGTCTCAAAACGATGTCGTTTTGGGGGTAAAACGACGTTGTTTTGATACATTTGAGCCATTCGGGCCACACAAATTCGAGCTATGATGCATTTTTCTTATTTTGAATAAATATGAGTGTGTGAACTTTTGAGGGTAGTTTAGTCATTTTGTAGAAAGATGTCTTTATGAACATATTATTTTAACGCTTAAACCTTTAGGTAAAAAAAAAAGAAAAGAATATATGCACCAATTGGTATACCAATTAGTATACTAATAGATGATGTGGTATAATTTTATGAGTTTTGGGTATTTGCAATTTGTATAATGGGTGAAGTCAGTAATAATGTCATAACGTATGTTGATACACTAATTAGTATACCAATTGATGTGTGTAGCACTATCGTAAAAAAAAATTAGGGCTGGTTTTCATGTGATCAAGTTAAGCTATCATTTTGTTCAAAAAAATAAAATAAAATAAAACTATCATTTTGTCCTTGGTATATGTTGAAAAATAATGGTTTTTTAGTGACTTTAATATGAAATTAAAGTGGGTCTAAATTGTCGATTTTGAGGTGGGTTTAAGTGAGCCTAAGTGGGTTTAGATTCTTTGAAATGAGATTTTTATATCACAAGAAGAATGACAAAAAGTCATTGAGATTTGAATGAAAATTTGTCACATAAAATTGGCCTCAAGAATGAGGTATTTGGGAAGATGTGTAACCACTTATCCCACATTAATTATAGAGAAAAATATTAATGGGCATTTAAATCCCTAATTTTACCTAAGGGTGTGAACTTTTGGGGTCATCCAAATTTTCTAAAGGAAGAAAGTTATGAATGCTTCAAGGATGGGCTTGGGCGAAAACTGTGATCCAAGTTAGTTATGAAAAAAGTGCCGCACGCGCGCTTCGCCCACTTGCCCAGACAAGGCTAGGTTCGTCGAACTTGGGCTTAAGCCTTGCGGCTTGTTGGACTAGATATGGTGTGGGCTTGGGCCAGGTTGATGGCCCACCCATCTTATTCTTTTTATGACTAGGTCAGATGGCTAGAGGCTCTTCCTTTCTCCCCTTTATGTATAAATAGAAATCACCTTCTCTTGGGTTTCTCCCCAAAATTTTCCTTGCCCTCTTGTTGTTGTGTTAGTCTACCAAAAAATATTCTTCTAGTGTGAGAAAGTGTTGCTTATGTTTTTGTTCACTGGTGCTACCCAAAAGGGGCTCTTACTATAGCAATCATACACCGTCGTATCTTGGGAGACAGACGCCAACGTTCCTCCAGCACCCATTGGTGAGGGAGCGATATATGTTTTAAGGAAACTGTGTGATACATAGGCTTTGGTTTGTTTTCCTTATTATATTTCTTTCTAGTATTTTATTTGCTTTATGTTTATTTATATTCTTCATGTAACATGTAATTTCCAGTTTTAGTAGTTCACTATTTTCTATTTTGTAATATGAAATATGATTTTAATAAATCCGAATATGTTTAATTTTATTTAAAACCGATTTACAACAATCTTAAAACAGATATTTATTTGTGTTTCTGAAGAAATTAAAACAAACAAATTCTTTTTGTAATCTAATTGGATTATTTTATTTTATTTTTTGATAAAATTTTAGTTTATTAATTTATTTGTTCTTTGTTTTTTTTTATTTCATTAAAATAATATTAGAAAAAGTTTTTTGTTTTGTTTTAGTTTGCACGTCTTTTTCTTTTTTAGTTTTATTTGTTATAACTCTTCATAATTAAAATCAATTGAATTATTGGGACTTAACATTTTGGTATAACACTTGGGAATTAAAATTAATTGAATTATTTAGAGTTATTATTTTATTCTTTTAGTTATTTGTTTAGTTACTTGTCTAATATTTTATTCTTTAATTAATTTATTTTTCTATTACATAGATGGCTAGAAGTTGAGAATTGTTAGTTTAATTGCATAAGACTCTTACAATTCTAAATTATTTGTTTGGGCCTTATTTTGTTTTTGTACTAACTTTCTCTACAGGTTTACCTAAGTGAAAGGATAAAGGAAAATTAAGAACAAAATAAAACTAAATCAATTGGAATATAATTTGGACTACTAACCATTTTTTAATAGAAATACCTAAGGGTGGAAAGGAATTCTTGGACTTTGAATCCTTGTTGGATTGGTTGTGCTTACATTTGTTTTGAAGCAATTTTATTGCTTGTAGTTTGATGGCAAGTTTTATTGGTTTTAATTGTTTGTAAGTTTGGTAGCAATGTTTAATTATTTGTAAGTTTTTATAGCAATTTTTATTTGCTTGTAATTATGGTAGCAATTTTTAATTGCTTGTAATTTGTTTTGAGACTTGAGGTTTTATTAACCTAGTTATCCCTTGAAAACTTAGTTCTAAATTTGTTTCTGATTGACAATGAGTCAGCAATGTTTTGGAAGTTTTGTTTAAGGTTAATTGGGTTTCAAGCGGAACCATTATGACCTCTTCAGTCTTTCTAGAAACTTTCTTGACTTTGTTTGGTTTTTGAAGTTAGTGGAGAATGTTAATTTTGAATTAATATTCAATGTTTTGGGATTTTCTAGTGTTAATTGGTTTGTTGAAAAAACAAAATAGTTGAAATTTTGTTGTCTTTATCAGAAATGGCAATTGTTGCTGATGTTGCTGTAACTAGTCTCGGATAGTGAATGTTGATGGAAATCTAAATCCCATATCAACTGGAATGCCAACCCCTGTTGTTAACTCTATTGTTAACCCCACTGTGACTTCTGTTTCAAAGGGACTACTCAACCATCATGAGCGCCTGGAGAAGTTCACCGGTGTGAATTTCAAGAGGTGGTAGCAGAAGATGTTTTACTTAATAACTCTTAACCCTGTGAGATTTTTGAGTGAGGATTCACCAGCCATGGAGGACAGTGAGTAAGATAAACATAAGCTCTTGGCTCTAGATGCTTGGAAGCAATCAGACTTCTTTTGTTCGAACTATGTTCTAAACGGTTTGACACGTACACTTTTCAATGTGTATTATGTCAAAAAATTGGCAAAGGAGTTGTGGGATTCCTTGGACAAGAAATACAAAACCAACGATGCCGGGGCAACGGAATTTGTCGTTGGCTGGTTTTTTGATTTTAAAATGATGGACTCAAAAACTATCATTCGTTAAGTTCGAGATTTCCAAGTAATTCTGCACAAAATTCATGCAGAGGGAATGCTCCTTAGTGAATCAGTCCAGGAAACTACAATGATTGAGAAGCTTCCAAATGGCTAGAAGGAATTCAAGAATTGCTTGAAACACAAGCGAAAGGATATGATAGCCGAAAAACTCATTGTCAAGCTCTGTATTGAAAATGATAACAGGAAGAAATGAGGAGTACCCTCATTGTCAAGGCCAATGTAGTTAAGCATGGCCAGTCTTCGGGGGTAAAGAAAAAGCAATCGGTGAACAAAGACTCAAAGTTGGGGCCTAGAAGTGGTGTTGCAAAGAGGCCGGTCTACAAACCACAAGAACCTACTTATAGGTTTTTTGGTAAGTTCTTCAAATGTGGAAGTGATGGGCATATGGCTACTAACTGTTGCAAGCCGAAGAAGCAATTCAAGAATAAGTCTCATGCTCACATGGCAAAAATGAAGGGTCTTTCCTAAGATGTAGATGATATGCATTTGTGGGATCCAATCCGAGAGAATAGTGGGTGGACATTGGTGCCACTCGCCACATCTGTGCAGAGAAGAGGATGTTTACAAGCTTCGAGCCAGTTACAAACAACAAGAAGTTGTTCATGGAAAATTCTACAACCTGACCATCAAGAGAAAAGGCAAGGTGGTCCTAAAGATGACTTCAAGAAAGGAGCTGACTCTGAATGATATCTTGTTTGTCCCAGACATTCAGAAAAATCTTGTCTCGAGGTCCTTTCTAAGTAAGCATGGTTTCCACACAGTTTTTGAATCCAATAAGGTCATGTTGACCTAGAGTGGAGTGTATGTGGGAAATGAGTATTTTCGGGTGGTATGTTCAAGTTAAATGTAATGACAATTATCCCAAAGATTAATGAGAATGCTTTATCTTTATTTTCTTGAGTCTTCTAATTTATAGCATGGTAGATTAGGTCATGTATATTTTGACTCTTTGCATAGATTAATCAAGTTAGATCACATTCCATCTTTCAAGAATCACAAGTGTGAAACTTGTGTGGAAGCAAAAATTACTAGAACTTCGTTTCATCCCATTGAAAGAAGTTTTGAGCCATTGGATTTAGTGCATAGTGATGTGTGTGACTTGAAATTCATACAAATTTGAGGTGGCAATAAGTATTTTATTACTTGTGTCGATGATTGCACTAATATTGTTATGTGTATTTGCGTAAGAGTAAAGCTGAAGTTATTGATAAAGAATCAATTGAGCTGAAAGATTAAAGCTTTAAGAAGTGATCGTTGTGGTGAGTATGAATCATCATTTATTGAGACTTGTGCTCAAAATGAGATTATCCACCAAACCACAACACCTTACTCCCCTCAATCAAATGGCATTGTTGAGCAAAAGAATAGAATGTTGAAGGAAATGATGAATGCAATGTTAATTAGTTCTGGATTGACACAGAATACGTGAGAGAAAGCAATACTCTCCGCAAATTATATTTTGAAAAAAAATTCTTCGCAAAAAGGCAAACAAGACCCTGTATGAATTATGGAAAGGCTACAAGCCTTCATATAATTTCTTACGAATGTAGGGGGTATCTTGCAAAGGTGGTGATGCCTATAACCAAACGGGTTAGGATAGGCCCGAAATCCATGGATTGCATATTCATCGATTATGCACAAAATAGTAGTGCATATAGGTTTTTTGTGCACAAATATGATATTTCAGATATAAACAAGAATACCATCATGGAGTCAAGGACTGTGTCTTTCTTTGAAGACATATTTCCTTGCCAAACCCAATTTGGGGATTCGAGTTCAATAAAGGAAACAGATAAAGTTTCTAGTGATAGTGATCATGTGGAGGAATTAGATGAGCCAAGAAAAAGTACAAGGGCTAGAACTTCTAAGTCCTTTGGTCTAAACTTCTTAATTTATATGTTAGAGTAAAAACCTTTGACTTTCCACGAAGCTGGGACTTTGACAGAAAGTCCTTTGTAGAAAGAAGCTATCAAAAATGAGATTAACTCCATCATATAGAACCATGCCTGGAAGTTGGTTAATCTACCCTCAATTAGAAGGCCTTTGGGTTGTAAGTGGATCTTTAGAAGAAAGATGAAAGTTGACGATGGGTTAATTAATAAGTATAAAGCAATGCTAGTTATCAAATGGTACAAATAGCAAGAAGGCATGGATGATTTTGATACGTGTTCACCTGTGACGAGAATAACATCTATTAGCATGGTGATTGCGATAACAACTTTGCATGGTCTGGAGATATATCAAATGGATGTAGAGACAGCTTTCTTGAATGGAGATTTGAATGAAGAAATCTACATGGAGCAACCCAAGGGGTTCTCAATTCCAAGGCAAGGTGAGAAAGTCTGAAGGCTTGTCAAATCATTGTATGGTTTGAAGTAAGCTCCTAAACAATGGTATGAGAAGTTTGACAACGCTATGTTGTTAAGTGGGTTTATAATCAATGAATGTGACATTTGTGTATATGTCAAAAACACTAACAAAGGTTATGTCATTCTGTGTCTATATGTTGATGGCATGCTCATTGTTAGTAGTAATGATGAAATGATTAGAATTACCAAGTTGTTAAACTCTAAGTTTGACATTGTTAGTCATAGCATAACTAACATGAATTTTAATGATTATTGAATTTATGTTTTGATTTATTTTGATGAGTGGATTATAATTGGAAACTTATTATTTGATTTAATCATTATAAATCTATCTTCACTTTGTGTTAATTATGTTATTTGGAGGTTAAAATGAAGATTAAACAGGTATAGAACAAAGAAACAGAAAGCAGCAGTAAGCAGTAGCAGGAGCAGCAAAGTAAGGAGGTCGGTCCACCCCTGGGTGGTCGACTGACTAGTCGACTAGCTGAACGTCCAAGGGGACAACTGATTGGGGAAGTCTTGCCCAATTCGCTTCAATTTTGCAGAGAACATCCGAGAGGACATCCAGGGGGAACATTTGGATGGACATCCGGGTGGACAACCGCCTAGTGTAAATGATGACTCTGGACATTCAGGTGCATGACAACTGTATGTAATATTCTTTGCAACAAACAAATACTGATTTAACCCATCTTCCAACGGGCAAAACTCACATGCGCTAGAGGCAAAAGCTAACATTGATTTATAAATATTATCTCAGTCATCACCAATGGGAAGAAAAGGAATGGGCACAGTCAGAAGAACAAAGCACTCACCTCTGTTGTATACAAGTTATATGTAGAGCTCTAAGAGGTGAAGTATAAAGAACAAAAAAGAATAGAGACAACGAGCCAAACATTTTCACATCCTTCATCAATCACATATTCTCTATTCTCTAAGTTCTTGAAGTGTTCTTCATCTGAGTTTATCATTTGTCTTCAGTAAATTATTCATTGAGCCATAGCCTTAAGCTTTTAATAAAACATACACTGAGCCTAAGCCTTATGCCTATTTGCCTTTGAGAGGTTTTACAAAAATATCTAAGAGTAAACATTTTATATCTACCTATGAGAGGTTATTCTTGTAACTTTCTTCGAAAGTAAAAACACTCATCTTGTAAGAGGTCACTAGCACTCCTGTAAAGCTAGAAAATCTGTAGAGGATTAGTCCATGCATATGAAGTTACTAGCATCCTTGTGAAAATAGAAAATTTGTGGAGGATTGATTAATGTATATGAGGTTGTTAGCATCCCTGTGAAGCTTGAAGCATAGTGAAAAATCTCAAGTGAAGTTTGAGGAATGGACGTAGGTTTGGTTGAAGCCGAACTCCTATAAATCTTGTTTGCATTCTTTTCCCTTATCTCTTTACTTTGCTTTTACTATAATATTCATATGATATTATTGTGATAATTAATACCTACTATACTAATTGTTAAGTTTTTATTGGGCCATTATTAGTTTTAATCTGTAGAAACCCAATCACCCTTTCTTAGGTTGTCTTTTGGGTAACAGACATGAAGGATATTGGCGTTGTAGATGTAATTCTGGATATTAAGATTACTAGAACATTTGGTGGTATTATACTATCTCAGTGTCATTATGTAGATAAGATACATGAGAAGTTTAGTGAATCGGATATGAATATGTCAAAGACACCTGTAAACTTGAGTCTACATTTGGCCAAGAATATTGGTGAGAGTATCTCTCAACTAGAATATTCTCAGATCATTTGGAGTTTAATGTATCTGATGAGTTGTACAAGGCCAAATATAGCCTACTCAGTTAGCAAGCTTAGTAGATGCACAAGCAATCCTAATGCTACTCATTTGAAGGGCATTGCGTGAGTGTTAAGATATTTACGTTATACCTAGGTTATAGGCTGCATTACACCAGTTATCCAGTGGTACTGGAAGGTTATAGTGACGTGAATTGGATATCTGATATAAAGGACTCGAAATCCACTAGTGGATATGTGTTCACTCTAGAAGAGGCAGCTATGTCTTGGAAATCTTTCGAACAGATGTGTATATCGATATCAATGATGGAATCTAAGTTTATTGCTTTAGACAAAGCAACAAAAGAAGCTGAATGGCTCTATAGTTTTGTTGAAGATATTCTACGTTGGCCGAAACCTATGCTAGTTATCTGTATTCGTTGTGATAGCCATTCAGCTATTGGACGGACACAGAGTAATATGTATAATGGAAAGTGTAGAAATATCCGTCGTAAACATAATTCCATACAACAGTTATTCTTTAGTGGAGTTGTTTCAATAGACTATGTAAAGTCTAAAGACAATATTGCGGATCCATTAACCAAAGGGTTAAATTGAAAGTTAGTAGATAAGTCATCAAGATGAATGGGTTGAAGGCCTTTAGAGAATAGTGTTACCGGAATGCAGAACCCAACCTAGTTAACTGGAGATCCCAATAACTAAGTTCAAAGGAACAACCTAATTGCGTGTAACGAATGTGTCACTAAGGAAGTAAATCCTCCTGCTCATTCCTATTTATGGTGATACCCTGTGGGGTGGAAGATTAAGCTGATGCTTTTAATGACTTGTATGCGTTAAGTAATTAAGCATAGTATAGCGAGATACTTTAAGGAGGTCACCTATGTGAGTGCGAAGTGGGGCCGCTTCTTTAAGAATTTGTTAATCATGTGATTTAATTTTGATAATGTTTAAAATATTATGGGATAGATTGTAATTTTTTAATATACATATTTTTTGACTCAAAATATTATCTATTAAAATATATGGTGTATGATATATTTGTTATAAATATTATTTAAATAGATAATACTACGCATGTTTGAATTTCGTGAATGTTACTGTGCTTAAATAGTAAGATTTACTATTTACATTTTGAAAAAGCCGATTGGTATTCATCTGACAAATTTGATATTAATTAGTTGTATTCTTTTGACAAATGTTATATTGGTGAGTTGTTTTCTTTTGACAAAATTTGATTTACCCGCATGGGGTGGTTGGTTATTTTTATTAGAGTGCATCTAAAATCTCTTCAATAGCTACAAAAATTATAAAAGTGGTATATATTTTCAGATCTGATATAAATATTATTTAAGGAGATTTTATTATGCATACAAATATTTTAATAGAAAAATCACTGTGTAATCAAATATTTTAATAGAAAAGTTACTATGCAGTCACTGTGCACCATTGATTTTACGAAAATTGCTTTAAGAAAATCAGCTAATAATACTATTTATTGAAAGCGACGTTTAGACAATTTTTCAAACTCTTCGTGGGCGTGTTTTCTGCGTGAATCCGAGTTGCAATCTGAAGCGTCACAAAAGTTAGAGGAGGAGCGTGCCTCTCCAACGAATATATTTTTAGTTATTGTGGAGAAGTGGTTTGGAAATACTCTTCAAATCCTGGGAGACGCTCGTGATCCTCAACTAGTCACTTGAAAAGGAATGAACACTCCGATCGGGGGTGCCGGAATTAGCACTCTGACGGATAAGTTAGTGTATACTCTCTTGGTTACTTGTATCTTAAGTTAAACTTGCTAGTTCTCACATACCTTTCTCTGACTAAAGATCCTGTATTTATAGTATTCTCTTTGGGCCTTAAGGCTTGGCCCAACCCTGACCCTTTACATGTACTTCTACTCGGCCTTTGCTCTACTGGTTGGAATGACGACTTATTTTATTCGGCTCTTCAATTGACTAGGGTTAATGCCGAATAGAGGTTATGTTCTGGACCGGACTGGTCCACTTGTCTCTATTGATCCAAGGAAATTTGGCTCCCACAATTGCCCCCCAAACACCCCACTAGCATCAGTTAGTCGGTGTGTTTGGTGTCTAGCCTGGGAAGTCAAAAGTTCGGCGGTTAATCCTCTTCCCAATACATGTCAGAACGCGTACACGCTTTTTGGTTATTGTAACGATTTCCCGCCCCTTCGTACACTGCCTCCATTTAATGTGAGTTGAAATTGTCTCTTCGAATGTATGTTCTAAATATTCAAAGATATATGGCTCGCCTTCTAGTGCAACTCTTTCACTTTGCGGCCTCTACAACTCCTTATTCCTCGTTTTTCCCTTCGTCTCCTGTAAGTTTTCTTCTCCCTCATTTTTGATCCCGCTTCCTTGTTTGCTTTTAGTTTTCCATAATCCTCGAGCTGGCCAAAATGGCAAAACATCTGAAGGAGCTCCTTTCAGCGGATCAAAATGGTACTGCATGGCAACTGAAAGTTGTCCCTAGGCTGAATAGCACCGCAGCACTGCACGGCAACGGAAAGTTGCCCCTAGTCTGAATAGCGCCGCAGCACTTGGCAACCAGTTCTCACAGTGACAATTATAACCAAATTCTCGGATATAGAGAAGACAAAGATGACCAGAACCATCACATGGACACAGTCGAATTTGAAGTGTTTTATGACTGGACTTCAGAATGAAGTTGCCTACGTATCCCAAAGATGGGAATCAAGCCTTACGTAGTTTGGGGTTAAGGTACACTCGGGCATTAACATCTCCTTTTGCGCTCTAACTTTTGCCAAGGCCGCCCTTCCGGGTTTTCAACCTTGCGAGCAATGTTCTTCTTTTCTTTTCAATTCTTTTCATTTCATTTCTTTTTTTCTTTTCTTTTTTTTTTTCATCTTTTTTCATCTTTTCTTTTTTCATTCTCTGCATTTTTTCTTTTCTTTTCTCTTTTTCTTCTTTTTCTTACTCTAACTTTTGCCTGGGTCGCCCTTCCGGGTTTTCGGCCCAGCGAGCCTCTCAAGGGTAAAAGTGTAGCTTTGTCCATGCCAAATGGTTCTGAGATCTCGAAGCCATCTGAATCCAGGAGAGTGGCTGTTGTTCGATGATGATGTAGGAGTCCATCCAACCGGGTCTGAATTGCCCCTACTATTGTGGATTGGAACTTGCTTGTCCTTCAACAATACTTTCTTCTTTCCTCCCTTCTGGGATTTGGCATTCTTGCCAGTCTTCATTGGTCTGCAGAATGATCCATCTTTGACTCTTCGAGTACATCTGATGTTTTTGCCCCTAGTTCAAGGGCTATTTCTGATCCAGCTTTGCAAGCTTCTTTTGATAACACCTGATCTTCTTGATCTGACTTTTCTTGCCCCTAGTTCGAGGGTTGCTTCTGATCTGGCCACACAGGCCTCACATTATGGTTGACCATTGAACATTCTGAATCCGAGTTGAAGGTTTGAAAGCAAGGGGTCGAGTCTCGAGGCTAAGAGCGATCCTAGGCTGCATAATCTCAAGAGCGATTCCACACAGGTCTTCGCAGAACCACGCAAAACATTTTTTTGAAATTTTTTAAGAAAGTGACTAATCGCTCGCGCAGAAGACAATGTAGAACCAATCTGGATCAAGCCAGGATCCTTCTTAGTACTCACACTAACAAGCGTGATCTTATTCATTAAGGGCTTAGCATGCCTCTCTTTCTCTTAATTGATCAAAGTTTTGCAAATCCCGAGGAATTCCTTCCTCTTTGTTTTCATCACAATGTTCAAAAGGTTTTGAAAAACTTAGGTCAATACAATGAGTTTGAGGCACAGAAAAGTAGGCGAAAAGTACTGTCGTTTCATTCAAACTTTCTGGCACAACTGGCACAAGGCAGAAGCAAGCACAAAAGCATGAAAAACCACTGCTGTTTCATTCAGATCTTCTGGTGTAACTGGTTCCAAGGCAGAAACAGACTAAAAAGAAAACGAAAAGACAAACACAAAACAAGCAAGTGATGTCTGAGGTAACACCCCCCGAAATCACCCGACTTTAACAAAATAGGACTGACTCGATACAACAAGACAAACCCGACTGACTCAACACAAAAAGACTAACTTTATACAAAACAACAAGACTGACCCAATACCCAAGTCAGAAAGTATAAATTAACAACATTCGCGAATGTGCTCAAAACAGTGCATGCCATCCACCATATCTGGAGTAAACTGATCGCCATCCGCAGGTGGTTCATCCCCCGATCACATGGTCACATTATCCCCCAAGTTCACCGATCTAGTGCCGATAGACTTTGCAAAGCTTGGCGCGGCAATGACCCCATCATCAATCAGATCTTGTATTTCGTGGCTAAGACGAAAACACATGTTAGTGCCATGGCCGGCTTGTTGATGGAAGGCACAGTATTTGGCCGGATCATGGGAGGGAGGAAGTTTATTCGGGAGAGGCCGAGGCTCCAGGGGTTTGAGATGGCCTTGTCTTATAAGGATTTGGAAAGCTTTGGACAAAGGTATGTGGAGGGCATGGAAGACCCTCTGACCTTGGGGTTGGTACTTCAAAGTTTGTGAATTTTTACTGGATACACCAGCAACGGGATTGATGGGCGCCGACTGGGTTTGCTGATCTCTTCTGAGTGCAAGATTATAGCTGAAAGGAACGTTTCTGATACAACGACCCTTCTCCCGGCTTGGCCCTTGATTCAAACTACTCTCATTCTGAGTGGCAAAAGTGTCATCCACAATCTTTACAACAACTGCAATTACTTGCTGTTTATTCAGCCTTTCGGCTTTCAAAGCCCCAACAGCCCACTGAAGGTGTTCATGGGGACCAATGCCCGCCCCGACATTGTTCTTACCGCTGGCCTCCACTATGCTAAGAGATTTGCCTTCTTCCAATGCAGCCCGTCCCAAGATTGGGGAGCCTTTTGACATGAACTCCCTGGTAGGCGATGTGGTTGATGATGGAGCCAAAACTCCAAAGGCTAAATCCACCACTGTTCTCTGAAGATCTTCAATCATCTTCATCAGCTCAGAAGTAGTGGGTTCATGGGTTTGAGATGATTAAGGTTCAGATGCACCCATCATGCATAAGTCCATGCTGATTGGAATGAACACCTCAGGCTTGGGTAAATGGGCCGGAGTGATATGCTGGGGTTATAGCCGGATGGCATTGTATGGATTAAATTGAGATGTAGGGGTGACAGGTTTATGGTGGCCTGAGGTCCCTTTGGTGGAGCTATGATCTCTTCGTCAATAAGATCCTGAATCTTATGATGGAGGCGGATGCAACGGTTCGTATCATGACCGTGCTGTTGATGGTAGGTACAGTGTTTAGCCGGGTCATATCTTGGTGGAAGAGGGTTTGAAAGGGGTTGAGGTTCTAGAAGTTCTAAGTGCCCTTTTTCCCGCAACATTTTTAAAGCTTGAGAAAGACTCATGTACAGAGGATGGAAATTTCGGGCTTGGTGCCGAGTTGAAGTGGTTGGTCTTTGGCTATTGAGGGAAGTAGTGATAGTGTCTACTTCTGAGCATTTCACAGCTGTGCTACCATCAGTAATAGCATTGGAACTGTGAACAACATCCTTCTTCGGAGGCTCATTATCTTCCACAAAGATCCCTTGTCGGATGGCCTCCTTGATTTGAACCCCAATGTCATGAAGGTCCTTAAAGTTGAACATCATATTCTGCAATGTTTCGGCTTGCCTAACCATGTCTTGTTGTAGCGAATCCACTGATTGCTGGAAACGGATCAGCAAATCCTCTAAATTTGCCGAAGGCTACGCCATGATAGAGGTAGATGCTAGCGCTCTGACCAAGGTGATGTGACTAGTGACTGATGGATCAGATGAACAGGTGAGCCCTGATTGGCCTTTCTTTGCCTTGCCTCAACGAAGGAACACACTGGCTGCTCTGAACTGAATCTCTGACCTGACAAAGTCTATCAGTAAAAGTCTGGTGTACTCGGGGGATATTGGAGCCTTCTGAAGCTATGGTTCCAAGACGACCTTGCAAAAGAGAAAACAGAGAGCATCTCAGCTTGATTTCACCATAACAGATATGAGCATAGCAGGATGACTGTGCCCTCTATTGAATTCTACCCCAAAATTCTGCCTGTAAACTGATACCCTCAGGTAAAACTGATTGCCCCAAAATACTGATGCCCGCAGGCCTAATACCCAGACTTGCAAACTGATACATGCATTCCTGTAGAGACACACTCTAAAAGCACATAGCAAGCAAGTGGGAGCCAAAAACACCCCTATGGAGAGGTAGGGTTTCCTTGTCTTATTTTGTCAGGAGCTAGGGTTTCACTACGCACGCAGCAGTTTCAAACAGCCTATAATTGGGTGAGCAATTAGTTTGGGATAGTCACTATGGATTCCGAATATGCACTAGGTCGAATGGTCAAAAAGGGTGCCTCGGTAAAAACCAGGGTTTGTGTTCCCGTCGTGGCAGAGCCCGTAATCGGTCAGCCTTATGGCACGCTTCTCAAAGTGAGCCTCTAGCAAACCGTTCAGGAATAGCAGATGGCGAACACGATGTCCTAGGCACACCAATGCAAATGCAATGCAAAGAAACACATAAGTGTAATCAAAACAGGATATCATGAGTTCGAGTCAAGTTCTCTAACTCCCCAGCAGAGTCGCCAAAAACTCTAGATGTCCCCGAACATCCTGGGAAAATCCCGTTTTGTCCATTCGGCTCAGTACAGTTCGGACTCAATGTCACGGTTCTAAACCTAATCTCACAAAGTGCAATGCGAGAATGATAAATCACCAAAGAGTCCAAATCCGGCAAATCGTTTTTGAAAAACTGATTTTTTAGAAAGAAGTGCCAAACATGGACTGCTTTGCCAGATACAGAGTCGCCACCTAAATATTTTATTTTGGAGGAATTTAGGAAACCCTGACTCGTGCCTAAGGCCACATGTCCGTCATCACCAAAGTTGCCTCGGCTCGGGAACTTGGGTACGAGAGAGGAAGGTCATGCAATAAGCACCCCCGCTCGCCCGATCAAAGATCGGTCACTACTAAACATGATATCTTGTTTTTGAAAACACATGCGTTCTTATTCTGGTTTATTAGCCTAGAATTACTATGTGATGTGCACAACATACAAGTATAGACTGGACCGCCTAAGTTGGAACAAAATATCTCATGTTTGTTTTTGAAAGCGGTTTGCTACTCGCAAGTAGGCTAAAATGCGGATTTTGCCACCCTCAAGTGGGCTTAGAAAATAGGGTGATTTGCTACTCTCAAATGGGCTTAAAACTCGAAATCAATGAATTGTTCCAATTGAAGTAATCCAACCTTCACCCACAGGCAGTCAGGCAGTTATATCATATAAGCAAATAGCCTCATGGTAAGCATGTTATCATGGCAGTCACTCACATAAAGCATAAACACTTACCGAGTACTCCGAGCCAAAACAAAAGCTATGTTAGAAACCAATGCATGACCCTAGCAATGTTAAGAATGCCTAATGCAACACATGCAAAAATGCAACTAAGATAGGCTCGGCTATTCTAAAATGGCATTTGAGATGCTACAGATAACATGTATTCAACTTGGAATTGAAATACAATGCAGTTAGTATGATGCGCCGAGCCCGATGCATGCAAGACAGATGGATGAATGCAAACATGCAAAGCATAAGGATGCTAATTGAAACATGCCCTAAAACTAACTATCGTAAGTTGGTAAATAAAAGGGAGAAAGAAATGGGGGTTGGAAGACATGTATCACACACACGTACACTTATTACAACATTGCCCTCTCGACGGAGGGTCCGAATGAATAATACAGAACCAGCTAGCTAATCTAAGCTAATCTAATTAAACTAGTTATTACACAACAAAATGAATAACAAGTTACAACTACTTATTACACAACACCAACTAATTAACAAATTAACTAAGTAAGCAATTAAATAAGCATGCAAACTATATGGAATGGGCTGCCTCAGCTCTGCTTTGGATGATAAAGGATGCATGCATGCTCGATTTGCCTTGCCGGGAAATCCATCGCGATGCCCCGACTCGCCTTTGTTTGCAATTGATCTCAGAAACTTGCACAAAGCTCCAGAGAGATGAAACTCCACCCTAGGAATCTGTGGGAAGGCTGCCGACCAGCTATAGGCATGGGAGACCACCTACCGACCACCTTTTGTGGTGGAAACCAAAACAAGTGGTCGGCCTGCCAGTAAATCTGGTCGGCCGACCAGTTTCTTCTCCTGGTTTCTGGTTTTCTGCAATAAAGAGAAAGAGAGAGGCACGACAAAGTATTTGCAACACATGTGTGCACGACCACTCTCCCCATCGTTGCATAAGCTCAAGGGAGTGTAGTCCTCGACCCTCGAGCCACCAATCACGCATCTCGATGCATGATGGCCGAGGAGTCGAATTGCACGACTCAATGTGAAATGAATGCGCATATAAACACCTAAAGCCAACAACTCCGTCATGGGTAGTCAAGAATGTCGGCGACCGGGAATCGAGACACGTTTCATCACTTCGAGTATAAAACGTCCCTCGTTTCCCGTGTTTGGACTAACTCCTACTCCAAACACAATGCAACAAGCAATGCATGCACAAATGCAACTCTAGCATGCAATGCAATCCTAATGCAATGTAACTAAGTGATGCAAACATGCAAGGGATAACATGCAAACATGCAACTAGCATACACAATGCTACGAACCAACAATGGCATACTCAATGCACATGGACTATATGGCATACTCAATGCATGTAGAAACTAACATACACAATGAGATGAACAAGGCATGCACAATGCAATGATCAATCATGCGACAAAATGGCATACTCAATGCTATGAACTACAATGGCATACTCAATGCAAAATGGACTTAAACCAAAATGGATGGGCCTCAGCCACACCTAAATCAGTGGCCAAAGATGATGAAAACAAGGCTCCAAAACTCATGCAAACATGCACAATGCAATGGCCCCGAGCCTAAGGCACAAAACACAACTCTACAAAAGCATTGAAAGGATGAAATGTGGCATATGATGGCACATGTTCTAGCTCTGAAATGGCATACAAAATGGTCTCGAATCATGCAAACAAATCATGCAATGCATTTTGAATGGCCCAAGCATCGAAACTAGTGAAGTCCATCACACTATAGGCATGCAAAGCAATGTTCAAATGGCCAAACCAACTTCAAACAGACCCAATGCAGGCCAAAATAGTAGCAAAAATGAACTAAGATGATGGCTTGAAAGGCACAAAAATAAAGCTCATGCAATGGCTCACAAATGGGGTACAATGGTGCAACTCTCAAACACATTGAAGAAGTGATAAACATGAGAATATGGTAGCCCTATATGCTCTGAAATATCATGCTCAATGATGCCAAAACATGCAAACACCTCAAGTTAAGCATGCAAGGGGCTTCAAAACTCAAAGCTAGGCAAGGCTATTACACTACAAGCATGCATGACAAGCATCATTCGACCAAGGGACCTCAAAACAGAGCTAAGGAAGCCCAAAATATGAACAAAATCAGTTTGGAGAAGGCCAAAATATGCTAGAATAGAGGGCCAAAACATCATGCATTTTAAGCTAGTAAACATGATTTACACTACAAGCATATGAAGCATGTGAGAGGCTACCAAACCAGCCAAAAATAGAGTCATGGCATGCCAAATGATGACCAAAACCCACTGAAATATGACCAATACATGCAAGAATGACATGCTCCTTTGATAGCCATAAAAGGGATTACTCTACACATGCAAGAGGCAAACCCAAGGTGACCAAACTAGCCCTGGACAGAGTCTAGGCAGGCCCCAAAAGTCACCAAAAAGGGCCTGAACCGAGCCTTGGAAGTATGAAAATATATGCTCCTTTGATGGGCCAAAAATGCAAGCAAACAAGGCCAAAAGGGAGAGGGTCACCCCTCTCTAATTTAGACCCTCAAAACCATATACCAACCACTAAAAATCCACTGGATTTCAGTGTCTAAAAGGCCAAGCAAAGATTAAATCAAAGGCCTTATGGGATGGCACAAAACAAGGCCAAATAGAGCATGCAAGAGGGTAGATGACCCTCAACACCAAAAGGGCCTTAAACAAACATGTTAAGGACTTAAAAATAGATCTTTTTGTAGTTTAAGGTTAAGCTTAAATCAGTATGCAAAAGGGTCCAAAAGCTTAAGCAAAACAAAGGGTTTAAAGGGTTAAAGGCTCACCCTTGAAGCACCTTGAAGGACAGCAGCAAAACAATCACTTTTCTGAGCCAAACAACCTTCAATCAGCCCAAAAATAGGTTCCAAGGGACCTCAAGCCAATGGTGATCAACTTTGATGAAGGATGCCTAGGCAAACTAGAAGTATTTCTTTACTTCTATGCACAAGAGGGCAAGAGAGAGAGAGAGCAAACTAGAGAGAGAGAGAGACAGAGATTTAGGTCTGAAATTTGTAGAGAGAGAAGGAGTTTTAGTGAGAGAAGCTCTCAAAACTTGCTTAGGAAGTTTTCCCTTGAAAATGAGAGATATAGACTCATATATAGCAAAAAGCAAGAGTTGGTTCGAAATATCTATCTATGGGACAGCTGGAGGTTGTGGAAGACAGCTAGAGAGAAAATATCTTCAAAAAATCTAAGTTTGGAACCTGCCAGCCACTTTTTTGGTCGGCCGACCACTTTTTCTGGTCGGCCGACCACTTTTTCAGGAGAAGGTGGTCGGCCAACCACTTTTTTTGGTCGGCCAGCTAGTTTTTCTGGTCGGGAGGAAAATTCTGCTTTCCAGGTCCAACTTCAAATGGCCATAACTCTTTCATCTGAACTCCTTTTCAGGTCATTCTTATGTCCAAATTGAAGCCCCAGAAGTTAGATTTCCAATGGCACCAGCCTTGCATCAAAATTCCAGCTGTTCAAAAAGTTATGCCTATTTTGGTAAATCCGTGCAATTTTGGTTCTACCCGGATTCATGCCGAACTTCTCCCAAACTAGTTTTCTTCTCTCCTTTCCTCTTTTCTTCAACTCCAAACCCCTAAACAAAGTGTTTTGAAAGATTTTTCAAAGATTTCATCTCTCTTTCATTCATTTCCACTTTGTCCTTGCTCGGTTTACCGAAAAGCGCAACATTTAACGAAATGCGAGCGTCGAAACATCGTAGGAACTTTATTTTCAAAACATTTTGAAAGAGAGGGTTTCAAGGTCTAAAATCTTTTGATCAAGATTGTTTTGGTCCAAAAGGGGTATGAAGTTGGGATTTGACTCTCTCCTTGCCGAAGAAACTGAACCTTTGCCCTGCACACCTCTCACCATCAAGTAAACCATCAGTAGTGCCCAAGTCTTAAGGGCGGTCAAAAATGGGGTGTCTACACACGCCCATTGAGCTTTTCTATTTTCGTTGGGAATAGACTGATGACAGAGGCAGATTCCATCATTCGGGACCCGAATGTGGCGGTCGAGTTTGCACAACAGATCTTTCTGCTGGAAGTCTAGCAGCCGATGGTTGGTCGACCTGACTTCGAGGTGTTTCAAGAGGGAGTTCATAGGGTGGTGAAAGGGCTGTACACCGCCTACGAAATCGGCATGCGCCTTCGTGCTACCCGACGAGAAATAAAGAAGAAGGATGAACGCATTCGGCACACACGTGTTTGCATGTTTAATGTTTCATTGTATAAATGTTTGAATAAATGTATTTTAAATGATTGAATAAACATTGACCGGCCCGAGTTAACTAAGCTTTTCATTTCGAATGTTTATGTGCTTTAACATATAAACGGTTTTTGTCGGCTCAACATAACAGAGCATTCTGCATTAAATATTTATTCGGCATACACGTGTTACGCACGGCCCTGGCTTCAAATTTGGAGATTTAAACATGGCCAATCGTGAATCCGGAGGCTTTTTCGGCCCAAAGGCGTCATGCGCCGATGAGGCTTCGAATCCAGAGACTTTATTTGGCCAATCGTGATATCCATGAAGGGCGCTCCGAATCTGGAGGCTTTTTCGGCACAAAGGCGTCATGCGCCGATGAGGCTCTGAATCCGGAGACTTTATTTGGCCAATCGTGATATCCACGAAGGGCGCTCCGAATTCGGAGGCTTTTTCAGCCCAAAGGCGTCATGCACCGATGAGGCTCCGAATCCAGAGACTTTTTCGGCCCAAAGGCGTCATGCGCCGATGAGGCTCCAAATCCGGAGACTTTATTCAGCCAATCGTGATATCCACGAAGGGCGCTCTAAATCCGGAGGCTTTTTCGGCCCAAAGGCATCATGCGCCGACGAGGCTCCGAATCTGGAGACTTTTTCGGCCCAAAGGCGTCATGTGCTGATGAGGCTCCGAATCCGGAGACTTTATTCAGCCAATCGTGATATCCACGAAGGGCGCTTCAAATCCGGAGGCTTTTTCAGCCCAAAGGCATCATACGTCGACGAGGCTCCGAATTTGGGGACTTTTTCAGCCCAAAGGCGTCATGCGCCGATGAGGGTCTGAATTCAGAGACTTTATTTGGCCAATCGTGATATCCACGAAGGGCGCTCCGAATCTGGAGGCTTTTTCGGCCCAAAGACGTCATACGCCGATGAGGCTCCGAATCCGGAGACTTTATTTGGCCAATCGTGATATCCACGAAGGGTGCTCCGAATCCGGAGGCTTTTTCGGCCCAAAGGTGTCATGCACCAATGAGGCTCCAAATCCGGAGACTTTATTTGGCCAATCGTGATATCCACGAAGGGCGCTCCCAATCCGGAGGCTTTTTCGGCCTAAAGGCGTCATGCGCCGATGAGGCTTCGAATCCGGAGACTTTATTTGGCCAATCGTGATATCCATGAAGGGCGCTCCAAATCCGGAGGCTTTTTCGGCCCAAAGGCATCATGCACCGATGAGGCTCCGAATCCAGAGACTTTATTTGGCCAATTGTGATATCCACGAAGAGCGCTCCGAATCCGGAGGCTTTTTCGGTCCAAAGGCGTCATGCGCCGATGAGGCTCCGAATTCGGAGACTTTTTCAGCCTAAAGGAGTCATGCACCGATGAGGCTCTGAATCCAGAGACTTTATTTGGCCAATTGTGATATCCACGAAGGGCGCTCCGAATTCGGAGGCTTTTTCGGCCCAAAGGCATCATGCGCCGATGAGGCTCCGAATTCGGAGACTTTATTTGGCTAATCGTGATATCCGCGAAGGGCGCTTTGAATCCGGAGACTTTATTTGGCCAATCGTGATATCCACGAAGGGCACTCTGAATCCGGTGGCTTTTTTGGCCCAAAGGCGTCATGCACCGATGAGGCTCCGAATCTGAAGACTTTATTTGGCCAATCATGATATCCACGAAGGGCGCTCTGAATCCGGAGGCTTTTTCGGCCCAAAGGCATCACGTGCCGATGAGGCTCCAAATTCGGAGACTTTATTTGGCCAATCGTGACATCCACGAAGGGCGCTCCGAATCCGGAGACTTTTTTGGCCCAAAGGCGTCATGCGCCGATGAGGCTCCGAATCCGGAAACTTTATTTGGCCAATTGTGATATCCACGAAGGGCGCTCTGAATTTGGAGGCTTTTTCGGAACACTTTTCAACTGGATTTCGCAATATGTAAACTGGAATCTTTGCATTACAGAAGTGGACTGTGTACATAGTGAATCATTCAAAACTAGTATCATTCCCCACAGGTCGGGTTTAATGATAGAATTTACGCAAGTGTGTTGAATTCCAAGGCCGTAGCAGACTCCTTCCTGACATGTCTTTGAGCTGATATGCCCCTACTCCCGCGATAGAATCTATCTGATAGGGGCCGTCCCAGTTAGGACCCAATTTTCCATTAGCCGGTTTCCCAGTGGCTGGAAATACCTTCTTCAAGACCAACTCTCCTGGTGTGTAGCGGCGCAGCTGAATACGTTGATTATACGACTTAGCAAGTTCCTGTTAGTACCGTGTCATGGATGCAAGGGCACGATCTCTTCGTTCTTCAATCAAAACCAAATCCAAAGCCAGCATCATGTCGTTTCGGCCCATATAAAAAACTTTTGATTTCAAGGTTGGGAGGCCGATTTCCAGGGGTAGGATTGCTTGTGTTCCAAAGCATAAAGTAAACGGCGTTTCCCTAGTGGATCACCTCGGCGTAGTTTGATGAGCCCACAATACACTTGGCAATTCCTCGACCCACTTGCCTTTAGCTTTCTCCAGCCTCTTCTTGATGCCGTCCAAGATGGATTTGTTGGAGGCTTCGGCTTGACCATTGCTTTGTGGGTAAGCCAGAGTGGAAAAGTAAGGCCGGATATCATATTTGCTGCACAGCTCTCGGTAGACGCCACAATCAAATTGGGTGCCGTTGTCTGAGATAAATGCCCTTGGAATGCCGAATCGTGTGATGATGTTTCTCCATACAAAGCGCTTAACATTAGTATCTCGAATGTGCGTTAATGCCTCTGCTTCGACCCATTTTGTGAAGTAATCTATCGCGACGATCAAATATCGCTTGTTTCCTGGGGTTCTCGGCAATGGTCCGACGATATCAAGTCCCCACTAGGCGAACGGCCAGGGACTGATGATAGAGTTTAACTCTTTAGCAGGCAGATGGGTTAACGGGGAGAACTTCTGGCACTGTTCACATTTTTTCACATAACACTCGGCGTCAGCTCTCATTGTCGGCCAATAATACCCCTGTGTTATAGCTCGATGGGCCAAAGAGCGTCCGCCAGAATGGGCCCCACAGCTCTGTTCATGTATCTCAGTCAGGAGTTTCTCAACTTTATCCGGATGAACGCATTCTAGTTATGGACCAGAAAGGGACTTTTTATAAAGCTTTCCATACGGATCGAAGTACTATCGCAGGGCTTTGTTTCGTAGCTTGTGTGCTTCTTTCTTGTCCACAGGGAGTTGTTCGGAAGACAGGAATGTAGCAATGGGGTCCATCTAACTCGGCCTTGACTCTAGGACATTGACCTAGACTTCCTCAGAAGGGCCAATGCTCGGCTTTGGGATGAAACCAACTTCAATGGTCCGTTTAATCTCTGAGTTGATGGCGGAGGCTAGGCAAGCCAGGGCATCTGCATGTGTATTCTGGTCTAGGGTTATTTGGTTCAATTCATGATGGTCAAATTTCGCCAGTAAGGAATTTGCTGTTTTCATGTAAGCGGCCATACGGTCGTTTCTTGCTGCGTACTCCCCCTTTAGCTGATTGATCACCAATTTTGAATCGCAAAATATAAGGAAACGCCGAGCACCTAGGAGATGTGCATTCCGCAAGTCGGTTAACAGGGCCTCGTATTCGGCCTCGTTATTTGATGCTTCGAATCCGAGTTTGACGGCCTGTTCAATTATTGCCCTGTCGGGAGCCATTATCACTACTCCGGCCCCGCTGCCACGTTGATTGGATGATCCATCACAATACATCTGCCAAATGTCCCCAACATAAATTCTCCAGTTTGGCTTAGGTTGAATTTCAACAGACTTGAAGTCGGTAAGACCCCTAGTGAATTCGGCCACAAAGTCGGCAAGCACCTGTCCCTTGATTGAGGTTCTAGGTAGAAACTGAATATCATACTGGCCAAGTTCAAGAGCCCACTTTGAAATGCGCCCTGATGCTTCTGCACTGTGAAGTACTGCCCGGAGGGGGTAGTCCGTTAGTACCTCGATTGTATGCCCTTGAAAATAATGCATCAGTTTTCTTGCTGCCATGACGAGGGCTAGGATGATTTTTTTCCAACGGAAGGTAACGTGTTTCGGCATCAACCATTGCCTTGCTCACATAATACACTGGTCGCTGCTCTACAAGCTCTTCCTTTAACAATACGGCGCTGACGGCCCGGTCGGAGACGGCCAGATATAAAATGAGCGGGTCACCCGCCGATGGTGTTGTCAATAGTGGAACTAATCGAAGATAGGTCTTCAGACCGTTGAAAGCGGTTTCGCACTCAGACGTCCATTCAAAAGCTTTTCCCTGCCGTAGGGTGTGAAAGAATTGTCAGCAACAGTCCATGGAACGATTGATGAACCTGTTGAGTACGGCGGCCATCCCCATTAACTTCTGAACCTCCTTGACCGATCGAGGGGAGCCGAGTTCCAGGATTGCTGTGATTTACCTTGGGTTGGCTTCAATTCCTCGGTGGTTGACAATATAACCCAAGAATTTGCCGAAGTCGATCCCAAACACACATTTGGAAGCGTTCAGCTTCATTCTGTATTTGCAGAGAATACCGAATGTCTCTTCCAGATCGGCTAGATGATTTTGCCTTGCTTGGACTTGACCACCATATCATCAATGTACACTTCCATGGTGTGGCCGAGTTGCTCCTTGAATATGGCGGTGACTAGCCTTTGGTAAGTTGCCCTTGCATTCTTCAGCCCAAAAGGCATAACCTTATAACAATAGGTTCCTCTTAGGGTGAGGAATGCAGTTTTGTCTTGATCCTCCGGATGCATGGCAATTTGATGATAGCCTCTGTAGGCATCAAGGAAGCTCATATGCTGGTGACGTGCCGTAGCATCTACAAGCTGGTCTATTCTGGGGAGAGGAAAACAATCTTTGAGGCAGGCTTTGTTGAGGTCCGTGAAATCAATGCATACTCGCCAAGTCCCACTTTTCTTCTTCACGACCACATTGTTAGAGATTCATGTAGGGTAGGTCACCTCCCTGATTGCCCCGGCGTCAAACAACCGGTCAACTTCTTCAACAACGGCGGCAGTGTGCTCTGCGGCTGACCGTCGGCTTTTCTGCATAATCGGCTTGCAGTTGGGGTCAACATTTAAACGGTGCTGCGAAACAGACGGATCTACACCCAGCATCTTATATGGAGTCCACGCAAATACATCAAGGTTGCCAAGGAGGAAGGAAATCAGCTCCTGCCTGTCAGTTTGATTCAGTAAAGCTCCAACCATGAAGAACTTGTCTGGGTTTCCGTGAATTTCAACTCGATCTAGGGCTTCGGTGGCCTTTTCACTTGGAAGCCGCCCATCATCATTGAGGCTCTCTCGATCCGGCACCTCAATAGAATTCACTTGTAACTCTTTTGGAGTCTTTTCAGCAAGGAGATAACATGCTTGTGCCGATTTCTGGGAGCCACGGATTTGCTCAATGTCGCGTTCTGTTGGGAAGCGTAGCAGCTGATGATAGGTGCTTGGCACGGCTTGTATAGTGTGCAACCAAGTACGCCCCATGATGAGATTATACGGCGATGGCAGCTGGACGACCAAGAATTCCACATCCACTGTTCGAGAGCCTGCTTGAACGGGTAGTGTGATTTTTCCCAATGGGTACTTTGGATTGGCGTTGAAGCCAAATACTGGATAAGGAGCCGGAGATAGGTCTGATTCGTTGAACCCACGTTTGATGAATGTCTTGTAATACATAACCTCCGAAGTACTCCCCTAGTCTATGAGAACGCGCTCAACAGTAAATCGATTTACGCGTAGTTTAATGACCAATGGATCAATATGGGGGAGTGTTACGCCGATCAAATCAGATTCGTCAAAGGTAATATGCGGAGCTTCATGGGGCCGTTTTGCTGGTGTGATTTGCTTTTGTGGGGCTGGATGCGACTGAATTGCATGCACGGTTGGGGTTGTTGGTAGGCTATATATCATATGAATGACACCGAGTGGAAGTGAGTCATGTCTTAAGGCTATTGCTTTGGTTGGGTTGCCTTTTCGGACGTACTGTTGTAGACGACCATCTTGTAACAATTCCTCCAGGTGATCCTTCAATGCATAACAACTCTCAGTATCATGGCCATGATCCTTGTGATACTCGCACCGTCTATCCTGTCTTCGTGTGTCGGGAGGTCCTACCATTTTCGACGGCCATTTGAAGAACGGAAAGTGTTGGATTTTGGACATAACTGAGCTGATCGGCTCTGACAACTCTGTATATTTCTTGTCGGCGCGCCTTGTGCACCTGTTGTCGACTTGCAGTTGTTCATTTGCTCGGTGGGAGCATTGGTCATTTGATCGACGAGAATCCCGTCTCTTGTCTCGTTTAGCCCGATGTCGTGGTTCAGGGCTCTGAGGTGGTACAGAATTTAACGGCTGAGCAATTTCAGAAAGAGCCGTCTTGTTGGCCGTGTTTCCGGCTTTAACCCGCAAGGCGTCATCTTCCACCTTGCAGTATTCCTCAACTTTCTTCATCAACGACCAGACCGTTTTAGGAGGCTGTCTGGTCAAAGAGCTGCGGAGGGCACTGTCGAGATGTAAGCCCATCTTGAAGGCAGTAATGTCCATGGAGTCATTGCAAGTGTCATCTACCAGATTAAAACACTCCCAATACCGCGCCGAATATGCACGAAGGGTTTCCCCTGGCTGGAACTGCATTGCCCAGAGAGAGTCGGCTTGTTTTGGCTGGACCTCGTTGGTGATGAATCTGGCCCTGAAGGATTTCTGTAATTGATGGAAGCTTTTGATCGAAGCTGGCTCTAATTTATAATACCACCTGACAGCCAATGGTCCCAAACTGCTGGGGAATATTCGGCACATGAAGGCCTCGTCGTCTGCATACAATGTCATGGCTTGCTTGTAGTGACGGATGTGATCAGTAGGGTCTGATTTTCCATCATAGAAAGTGAACGATGGAGCTTTGAACGTTTTGGGCAGAACCGCCCTTGCGATCCGTCATACAAAGGGATCGTGCTAGTCTTCTTCATCTGAACTGTTTCTTCTTCGCTTGTGCCTTATACGTGGACTCTCTTCAGAGGAACTGGAAGTTTCGGGTCGTCCCTTCTTCTTGGGCTCCAGGGATAATAAGTCGGAGTCACTATCAATGTCTTGTTGTCAGGCTCGAGGTCGTCGACCACCTGCCCTTAGTGGTCTTTCCGGATCTTGGCGTATAGCTTGTTTGGACTTCGCCACTTCTACGGCCAAATCCTGACGGAGACGCTCGTTCTCAGCGATCATGTTCTCCAACCTCTGTTTGTTTTTCTTTGCTTGTTCCATGATCGTTTGCATTGTCTCATGCTCTGAAGTAGAAGGTGAGGCGAAGTTCAGAGCGCGTCTTGCGGCGATAGTCTCTGGTCTAAGCATGTTTGTTGGAATAAGGTCGTCTCTCTGTGTGGTTTTGTCAGTGACTATTGGAGGGTCTTCCGTTATGCCCGCCATGGATGTTTTTGAGTATTCCCACAGACGGCGCCAATTGTGGAGAAGTGGTTTGGAAATACTCTTCAGATCCTGGGAAACGCTCGTGATCCTCATCTAGTCACCTGAAAAGGAATGACCACTTCGGTCGGGGGTGCCGGAATTAGCACTCCGACGGATAAGTCAGTGTATACTCTCTTGGTTACTTGTATCTTAACTTAAACTTGCTAGTTCTCACATACCTTTCTCTGACTGAAGATCCTGTATTTATAGTATTCTCTTTGGGCCTTAGGGCCTGGCCCAACCCTAACCCTTTACATGTACTTCTACTCGGCCTTTGCTCTATTGGCTGGAATGCCGACTTATTTTATTCGGCTCTTCAATTGACTAGGGTTAATGCCGAATAGAGGTTGTGTTCTGGACCAGACTGGTCCACTTGTCTCTATTGATCCAAGGAAATTCGGCTCCCACAGTTATATGTAGCAGTATTTTGGTTGGAGAAAAAAATAAGTGAAGAAGAAAAAAAATTTGTGATATTGAAATACTCTCAAATATTGTATTGGGCTTCATTGAGTTGTCTTTTCTGTGGAAAAATTTGTTAAAAATTTGAACAAAATTATAAAGGGTTTTCACACCCTTCTTATTATTCTTGTAAAAGAGAGAGTTTTTGTGAGTGATTTTTTTGGATAAAATCACTTGGGTTAGGTGTGACTAGGCACCAGATTCTAAACTAGTCAGAGTGATTGGGATTGGTCACTTGTTGTAAAGGTTCACTAGCACCTGTGAAGCTAGTGGTGTATTACTATTTGAAGAATAGTAGAGAAATTCCCAAGAATGATACTTGGGGAGTAGATATAGGTCCGCCATGCTGAACCACTATAAATCACTATGTTTGATTTTCTTTCCCTATCTCTTTTATTACTTTATTTTTTATTTGTTAAAATTCAAATATTTTGATTATTATATTTAATATTGTGAAATTATTTTTGATAATCCAATTCACCCCCCTCTTGGGTTATTTACCTGGGATAACAAAATTGACAAGACTAAATTCTTTCCCTTACTGAACCAGGCGAGTGTTCAGGGCCAAAAGCAAACACAACAGTGAGAACAAAACATTGGTTGGGGTAGCACTTGTGTGAGGTATGTTGTCTCGGTTTACACAAATGATAGAACAGTTCAAAGATATCACGTTTACTGATCAGTTAGTAAATTCGATAAGCTTTCACTTGGAAATTTTCAAGGCTAAAAGCTACCTTCTTTTATGAAGGGTTATTCTATGTGTGAACAGTGTCCGAGTCTTTGTTGTTAAACAGTGTCCGTTTTTCTTTATTAAGTCAATTTTTGTTCATGTAGGGAATTGTTGAAAAATAATAATTTTTTGGTAACTTTAATGCAAAATTAAAGTGGGTCCCAATCGCCGGTTGAGGTGGATCCTAGTAGGTTTAGATTCTTTGTCATGAAATCTTTACATCACAAAAAATGAAAAAATGACCAAAAACCATTAAGATTTGAATGAAAAATTGTCTCATAAAGTTGGCGACATGAATGAGATATTGGAGAAGGTGTGTAACCACCTACCCCACATTGATTATAGAGGAAAGCATTAACGGGTACTTAAATCCCTAGTTTTACCTAAGGGTTTGAGCCCTTGGAACATCCAAATTTTTGGAATGAAGGGAGTTATAGATACTTCAAGGATAGGCTTGGGCCAAGACTATGGTCCAAGTTGGTTATGTAGAAAGTACCACACGCACACGCGTGAGCTGCCCACTTATCTGAACTAGGCCAGATTCGTGGTCCGTGGAACTTGAAACTTAGGCTTCAAGCTTGAGGCACTAGATACGGTATGGGCTTAGGCTGGGTTAGTGGCCCAACCATCATATTCTTTTTCTGACTAGGTCAGATGGTGGTAGCTATAGAAATGCTTGTAACTTCTATACTAATGGTGGGTTTAAACCATCAATTTTGTAGAATTGAATTCTGCATTGGTTGCTTAGCCTTCGTGGCTAGAGGCTCCTCATTTCTCCCCCTTGCGTATAGATAGAGACCGCCCTCTCTTGGGTTTCTCCCCAGAATTTTTCTTGCCCTCTTGTTATTAAGTCAGTCTACTAGAAAATATTCTTCTAATGTGAGAGAGTGTTGCATATGTTCTTGTTCACCGGTGCTACTCAGAAGGTGCTCCTACCATAATAGTCATACACTATCGTATCCTCGGAGACAGACATCGACGTTCCTCCAACACCCATTGGTGAGGCGGCGAAATTTGTTTTAAGAAAATTGTGTGATACACAGGTTTCGATTTGCTTTCCTTATTATATTTCTTTCTAGTATTTTATTTGCTTTATGTTTATTTATGTTCTTCATGTAACTTATAATTTGCAGTTTTAGTAGTTCACTTATTTTTTGTTTTGTAATCTAAAATATGATTTTAATAAATTTGAATATGTTTAATTTTATTTAAACAATGATTTACAACAGTATATACTATAGTGAACGAATTGTCTGTTAATGGACTATATCTACTATCATTTAACTTTCTATTTTATTGTCTTGTAAATAAAAAGACAAATTACAAATATATAGTTTGAAGTTTATTTAAAATATAAATTGTCTTTTATGATTTCAAAAATTACAAATATCTTTTATCAATTTTTTTCATTTGCAAGAGTCAATAGAAAAAATAAAATTCTTAAGTACTTTCTTATATGAAATAAAAATTATCAAAACTACTAATTAAAATATATTTGTAATTCACCCTAAATAAAATAAGTCCATCTAGTTAGAAAATAAGAATAAAGGAAGAGAGAGAACTACTTCTCCGCCGTTGTTTGGTTCTCAATTAGATAATTATTCGATGAAAAAAACAAATAACTAACTAAAGCATGGGAAAACCTTTACTAATGAAAAAACAAAACTAGAATACTAAGGTTGTGTTTGGTTTAGTTTTAGAATTATGATTTGAGTGTGGAGTTGTATTTTCAGTTTGTGAGTTTTTGAATTATGATTTAAAATGAGAAAATTTGTTTGGTTATGAGTTTTGAAAAGAATTTTGAATCTTTGAAATGAGTTTTGAAATGAGAAAAATTATTTGGTTATGAGTTTTCAGAACCTAGTTCAAAAACTTATAACTCATAACTAAACACACAATTCAAAACTTTATTAAAAATTCTATTTAAAACTCATAACCAAACTCTTTTTAAAATTCAATTCAAAAAAATAATTGAAAAAAATAATTTTTTTAGTTGAATTTTTTTTAAAAAAAATCTTAAAATATTTTTTAATTTAAAATATTACAAAAAGTAATTTTTTTTTCAAAAACAAAAATCCACTTAGTGCTTTAAAATTACTTTTGATTGTATATTTGGTTGGAATTGTTTTTTTTTAAATATTTTTGTTTTAAAATGTTTTTTATTTTTTAAAAATTATTATCACAAATCGGTTGCTATTTATTGTTTTGTTATTTTCAAATAAATGGCCAAATAATTTGTCATTTTCGTATTTATGGGCAATCCAAAAATGTTTACAATGTACACAAGATATACAATCAAATAGAACTGGGCAGAATGTGGACCGCCGGTCATCCCCTCGAACGACCTCCCCTATGTGAATTGGCTGCTCCGGCTGTTGCTTTCTATTCTATTCTTCTATGCCTGTTTTAAGTTGCAATTTTACTATAAAGAATCTTAACAAATTCATTTTAAGCTGCAATTTTACTATAAAGAATCTTAACAAATTCATTTTCAGATTAGTGTTACTTTATGAGTTTTGAATTAATTATCAACTCAAAAAATAAATCAGACTAAAGATTAGATAATCATCAGAATATTTCTAACAATCTCCCCACCATGCTATTTGTGATCTGTTTTGGAGTAAAGAGAACTCTCGCTCAATTTTTGATCGACAATTCAACATTCTAAAGTTGCAACAAAATCAAGATCTACAATTCGACATTCGTTATTTTGCCAGAACATGCAATTGAAGCATTCCACGCATAGGGCTATTGTGAAAAATCCTCACTAGCTTTGATTGTCGGTGTTTAAAAATTTGTTGAACAATATCCTGCTTTGGAAGGGTACAAGTATGTGTGAATAGCTGCCAATTGATTGTCGGTGTTTACAACATGAGTTCTTTTATTAAAAATTATTTTATGACAAAATTAATATTAGCAGAAGGATTAGCATTAGGAAAATATTTTATCCACAACATGCAAACAATTGAATTTCAAACATTAGAAAGAAAATAAATAAAATTACGCCACAAATTATAATTGCATTTCACACATTACAAATAAAAGAAATAAAATTGTACATACAATTCTAAGAAAAAAATTCTTCACATGATTTCATAATGTCACAAATCTACCCATGACCAACATGATTTTCCCACATAGCATTAGAAATTGCGTCCCTCAAGTTTGATTGGTACGTCAACCTATGTTGTGACATATCCACATACTTAGCTTGGCCTCCAACAAACCCCTATGCTACCGCTTCAGTTGCCATTTCATTATTAGTTTCCATGAAGAATGGGTCCATAGCTGCATGCAAACGGATCCAATTGTGCACTACACAATATGTAATCAGCTTCCCATTGATAAATGTGTTGCAGAATTGATAAATGTGAACATGTCGAAGTCGCAATCTGCAAATACATTTTGTGATATCGTGGCTTTGCGACCATGGAATGTATTCTGTTTTAAGGTACGGACCCACGTGTCCACCAATGTACCATCGATAGCACCGACACAATCCTCATTATATTATTAGTTTTACATTAAACGTGACACAAACGTAGATATTACTTTGAAAACCTAACAAAAAAATTTATTCGTTTCCATTATTGCAAATTTGCATATCGAAGATATAGTCATACCTTGAACCATGGAAAAAACTTCATATCATTTAAAATTTTTGCCAGTGTTTCCACTTGGTTCTCTGGTTTGATAACCGTTGTTGCAAGCTTGCATAGTGCACACGTTATGATTTTGATGTGCCGACAAATAGTTTCAATGAAATGTTGAAATATGTCAGTTAATAGCCTATGCCGGTCATTTTGTGCGCATGTATATAAAAAAATGCCAAGCGATTCCCCCACACTGGTACACATTTTTTCCATATTCACAAAGTCATTGTGAACTAAGATATCTTTCAATAAAATGAAGGTTGGGGCATCCATTCACATTATGTCCATCACTGTTTCTGGATGGCCATTTAATAAACCGAAGATATTGTCATCACCTTTGAATGGACAAGTTCGCTGTGGTCGTCTTGTGGTTGATTGTGGTTGATGTATTCATATGTTCATTCATAAAAGCAATCATCAAAAAGTCCACAAAATCTTCCATAACCTCATCCTCCTCTGATGAGTTTGCCATTGCATTGGTTCTTTTGTATCAGATGACATATTTTTTTGGCTACTATAGGGGTATTTGGGAAGTTAGTTTTTAGGTTTTTTTTTTTTTCACTAAAAGACAAATTAGTTACAAAACCAAAAAAAAAAAATCCAAACAAAATATCACATCAAACTCCATAATCATTTCACTTTTTCTCTCACAAACATCACATCCAACCACAAAAAAAACCCAACTATCTTCCCAAACACAAAAAAAAAAATTTCTCTAATAATATCCTACAACTAAAAAACCCTACAAAAAACCCACTTCCCAAACACTCACATAACAATAAAAGCACAATTATTCTGACTATTAAAAAAGGGGATAACTTTTATCATTATTCATGAACATGAAATCAGCCTCTTTAATAAAGCACAATTATTTATCATTATTCTGACTATTAGAACAAATATATATATATATATATACAATGTATACATGTTAATATTTATTCATTTTGTTTGACGTGATGACCCAGAAGAAATTTATATGCAGTGAACATCATAAAAATTGAATCATTAAAAATAATGGGACTGTTAGAAGAGGATCACAGAAATAGAAAACATATACATGCAAAGAAGAAAAAAATTACAATAAGACATGAATGAAAGGGAAAAAAAATTTAACTCCTAGAAACATGTTTCACAACTATTGAAATGACCACAAACTCCACCAAAGACACATCTTCACGGATGACTACAAAGCTAGGACCATTGACAGGTGCATATGCGTAGGAGTGCGCATAAAAAACATCCACCAATCCTTATCTTTGAATAGTGTCAATGCCTTAACATATCGCACCAGTGGTATGTCCCCCAGTTGAAACAGGGCATCTTAACATGAGTCAAGGGAATAGTCATCACCACCTGCGCTTACAACCTCCATATCTATTGATCGTGCATGTTTTTATTTCGTCTTTGCCTGTGCATAAGTAGTGAAAGCTGTGCAAACATCATCAAAACCACTTGACCTCGAATTTTTGGAGCAACCACTATCACTCTGGCTATGGCCCCTCATGTGACATTTGCCCTTAGACGTTTACATGTAGTCATCTCCAAATGCGTCAACAGGAATGGCATCCGCCGCATTACTACCTCCAGCTCCAAGAGACCAAAATTTGTTAAGCATATGGTCCTCTTCATCGGAGTCAGGGGCCCCTTGTGTGGATGCATGGGCCAAGGTCCCTGTGGCACAGTAGTGTTCTACAATTTCAACAATTTTGTCAAAATACTCAAACCCTTTACTCCTAAACTTCTTTATATTTTTTTATGCCTACCTCCTATTGTGAAATATTAACATAAGCCTATGGTACGTGTGACAAAATTTTACAAATAAATCTAACAAAAGGCTACAGGTTCATTGATAATACCTTATCCTAAAAGTCATCAAGTGCAATAATGGTTCCTACAATCGGATCCCATCCAAGACCAGCCTATGCCTGAAGGCGCTTGAAATTTAAATAGTCAACTTTGAGTCGCTGATATTTTTCTCTCACCTTTTTTGGTGTGTATCGAAACCCATAGGCATTTTGCAACTTAGTTGCAAAATAGGTCCAACTAAGCTAATGTGCAAATTTAAAAATAAGAATACGATGTACAACTTTTGCATAAGTCCTAAGAAAAACTATTCCATAAAACCTCATGTTTCAGTAAAAATGGAAGAAAACTAATTACAAAACAATTCTGTGTCAGTTAACGTGTTGAAATATGATAAATTAAGATTAATCCCAACATATATCAAAGAGTCTTTGTTGCCAAATCGAAGTTTAAACAGGCTCATAAGAAAGCAGAAGAAGAAACAGAACAAAGAAATAGCAAAAGATGGCCGAACCACCAAGGGGTGGTCGACTGGCTAGTTAACCGGCCAAAAGTTCAGGTGGATGACCAGCCAGATGTCCGGGTGGATGATTGTCGAAGCAACATTTGCCCAGGTCAAACAGAACCTATTCCACTTCTCAACTATTCCATACCAGATTGACTGAAGGAAATAGTACATAAAAGGCGAGCAAGAGTTGATTGGTTGTCACCGGTGACGAAGTGGATATAGTGGCTGGATGTGCGAAGCTTTGTACACCATCTGATTCAAGAAAAGACTTCACAAATTTGACCTAACACAAACAAATTTGGGAATTAAGCTCCCAATCATCTAGTTGCATACAGACCCATATATATATATATATATTTGGGGAGAAATTTATGAAAACTAGTACCTCTTTGTTATCGTTGCTTCGTTGCCTGGAGGGTGAATCGACCACAATGCACAAACTGAAAGTCAATTGATTTATGGGAGCTCATCGATGCCAATTTATGGATGCAAAGGAATCGGTTCACAGGCATGGTTTGGACTTAAAGGTCAGAGTATTTCACAAAGAGAGGAAGAAGTGATTGAAGAGCTGTAGGTCCTTGTGAGCTACCTATGAAGCATCTTCTTCAGTTTTGATCTTCTTTTGTACATGAACCTTCAACTTTGGAGACGAATATGGAGGACCTTTTCAAAGTGGAGAAGACCAAAGAGATGGAATATACGAAAAGGTGAGAGCATTAGACTTTGAAGGAGCTCTGCCAAACATGATGTAAAATGTGTTTTGAAATGTGGGGTTGGAATCAATTTTTGAAATCTCTATCCAAACAGTGGGTTCATTTATCATGGTGGAATTACGATTCTAGCCCTAAACCAAACACAACCTAAGATGTTTTTTTGGAAACATCTAGAGAGAGCAATGAGAGCTTCTCTTTCTAGGAGATTTTCGACAATACTTAGATCTACACTTCTACATTATAGATATGCACTTCTAGAGTGTAGATCTGAGATTTTTATGTTTGGAATAGTGATTTTGAGTGTTTCTCTCCTGATTTCGGCATAGATTTTGAAATTTCAACACCCATAATGGTTTCCTCTTCTTTCATGCCTCCTGCTATATCATTATGGGTGTTCTTCCTATTCAACTTTTGCTTCTAACGACATCCTAAGTATGGTGACGGCGGTGGCGAAGTTGGGCAGCGACGACGAGGACGACGTTAATGGTGACAATTGGTGGTTTGATGTAGATCTCGTGGGTGTTGATGCAGATCTTGATTGGTTTAATACAGACCTATTTTCCAAAGTATATGAGAAGATCGGTAGTTTTCTCTAGATCATAACTAAATTTTTTGACGAATTTGTCCTTTTTGTCGTTTGGTTATTTGTTTGGCCCTTTAGGTTTTTTTTTTTCTTTGTTGTATGTTATTTGCTTTATTTTAATATAATTACTTTTCTTGTTCTATAAAAAATATAAAAATATAAAAAAAAAATTGTTTTTTTGGTCAATTAAGAAATGAAGAAAATTAATTTTGTACAATTATAGTCAAAAAATGGTATAAATTCAATAGTGAGTTTTCATGCTTAAAAATAAATTTGTTTGCACACTTTCAAACTTTATGAAATTGAAAAGTTTGTAAATCCAGACATATCTATCCAAAATTTTTTGGTTGGGTGATTGTGTGATGAAAATTAAATTTGTGTAGTGTTGAGTCTATATGTAAAATAAATCTGAATGTAAGATAATAATTCTAAATAATTTTTAAGTGGTTAAGTCTTAATTTATAATATTACTGGTATGAAGTACTTAATAATAATATGATAACTACAACTCTACAATTTGTGTGAGTAAGAATTTATGATAGCATCTTTAAAAAAATAAATAAATAAATAAAATTTGTAACGTTTTCCTTTGTTTAAGGTACAAAATCTTTAAAAATAAATAAATAAATAATTCGAACAACTTTTTTTTTTTTTTTTTGATATCTTAGGGTGTCCGGGCCAGCTTGCGCGCACCTCGACTAATCCCTGGGGGACCAATCCCACCGTCCACTAGCGGAGGGCCTATTTAAAGCCAGAGCAAAGCTCTGTATGGACTGGCCCAACACAAGAGTTAATAGCACCTAAGAGGTTTTGAACCTGAGACCTAGAGAGGAGCAAACTCCTTAGACCAAAGCCTCCACCACTAGGCCAACCCTTGGTGGTTATAATTCGAACAACTTGATCTCTCTCTCTCTCTCTCTCTTTCTCCATGTGAGAGCTTTCTCTACTTCTTGGTAGCATCTTGGGTTAATCCCATTTCTTTGTGAGAGTTCTCTGTTTGCTTGAGATTGATTAGGGCTAATTCTTGTGCTCTTTAGCAGTTTCCAAGGTGTATGGATTCCTTGGGTTTCTTCGTGGTTTGTCTATTTTGTGTCAACTTGTTTCGATTGAGAGTTGTTTCTCTATTCGGAGAAGGATAACTTTGAGTTGCCAGAGGGGACAGACGAATGTGAGGATGTTTCGGAGTTGTGCCTGGTTGGGAAGCCCCAAAGATTTTGAATAAACTCGTTGTATATGTTTGGAGCTTGGAAAACTAGGGCGGGTGTGACTATATCACCTGATAATACGTTTCTTTTTCAATTTGCTGAGGTTGAGGACCGTCAGAAGGTTTTAGCAAAGGCCCCTTGGCCAGTTACGGGTAATCTTCTTGTCCTCCAATCTCTCTAGAGTGAGAAAGCTACTACAAAGATGGACTTTCAGTGGAGCCCATTATGGGTTCAAGTCCATGGATTACCAATGGATAAACTCACTAAAGCTCATGGGGAAATCATCGGCAACTGGATTGGTAAGCTTGTGTGCGTGGAAGCCCACCTGAGGGGCTCATTCTTCATCGTAATTTTCTACGTATTAGGGTAGAAGTGAATGTCACAAAGCCTTTGCTTCAAGGCTCCATTCTCCATCGAAGAGGTTGCCCTGCTCATGAAGAAAATGGGGTCAAGGTGTTCTACAAGTATGAAAAATTGACAGAATTTTGTTATGATTGTGATCACATTGGACATTATAACATTTCATGCAAATTTATGACGAGAGAAGAGGGGAAGAGTTCTAACTATGGTCTAGAAATGAGAACGGGGATTGCTCGAAGTAATCGTTTTCCGATGGAACATCACCGACGCTAGGTGGATAAAGCGGAGCGCAACGTAAAAGATTTTGTTCAACCCTTGGAGATTATGGTGAATGGGCAGTCAGTGGTGCGTGACTTCAGTGCAAGGGAGCTAAGAGCGGGTGGGGGAGAGTTGACAAATTCCCTCCTAGTGTCATAGAACGTGTCAGTACAAATGGAATGTAATAGAGTAGTGGAAAAGAGTTATGCTGGAGATTTTAAATAAATTATTAAATTTTTTACTGAGCCTCTCATGTGAGTGTGGGATCTATATGAGATATTTGATAAAAAATTTAATAGATTATTTGAAATTTTTAACATAACTTGATTCCATAAGACCATCTCCAACGCTTCACCAAACCTGGCATCAAATTTGAAATTTGGTGAAAAAAACACTTTTTGGAGCTCCAACGGTTTCACCAAATTGATATCAAATCGAGAATTCACCAAAAGTTTCACTAAAATAAGAACAGGCTCCGCATTTCACCAAAACACTGTGCATGACCGTTGGGGGAGACCAACCGGTCGACCAACCGGTTGACCACCAAAAGGTTCAAACAATTAAAAAAAAAAGGTTCAAACAGTTATAAAAAAAAAAAAATTTTGCCTTACCGGTCGACCAGCCGGTCGACCACAAAAGGTTCAAACAGTTCAAAAAAAAAAATTCAAAAAAAAATTTTTTTTTTTGGCTTAACCGGTCGACCAACCGGTTGTCCCGGCGCAGATTTGATAAAAATTTGATGAAAATCAACCGTTGGAGCACTCGGTATCAGATTGAGAAAAAAGTCATTTTTTTACTCAAATTTGATGAAAATTTTGATGAACCGTTGGAGATACTCTAACCTGCAGTTATGGTGGGGAAACCCACTTTGAGTCTAATTAATCTTTGTGGGCCTATTGCGTCGTGCAATTTATCCCTTACTGGGGATGCGACGGAGGTTTGGGCCTGCTGGAGATTGGGCCCAGTTCTCTTTTTGGATAGTCTGGACCAAGACACAATCCAAACTATTTTGTAACTGAACCCGTGGACATTGCTTGTTCTGCCTTGGAGGCCCAGTGCAAACAGCCTAATTTCTCAAAAAGTGCTACTGTGGGTATTGAGGAAATTAGCCTAACTCCTAGTCCAATCCAGATAGAAATGAGCCCATTGATAAGGTAATGGATATTTTAACAAATTGACCTTGAAGGGGCTGCTCATTGAGGAGGAGCACACTGAGCATAGCCAACCTAAGAGGCTGAAAGTGCTAATTTATGAGAAAGGAAGTGTAGCGATAGGAATGGAGTTTGCAGTAGGGGAAACATCGTGTGCCGAAGGAATGAAAAGTGGGTCTACCTATCTAGAATTCGGTGATGGATAAGGTGATCTCTCCCATGCAAGCTGTGCAAGCCAGTGTGCTTTCAATGGAGGAGGAAGACCGCTGTTCCCATGTATTAAGTACGTTTCCCTCTAGTGAGGAAGTTGTTGGGGAGGAATGGGCTTTGGTGGTTGGCCCCATGCAACCACTAGATTCATGTTGATCATTAGCTGGAATTGTTAGGGGTTGAGATTTCTCTTGACAGTTCAGATCTTACGAGGGTTGTACATAATAATCCATCGTCTTATGATATTATTTTTAATGGAAACCGAAAATAAGACGGCAAAACTAGAAAGACTTAGACATATGTAATTTCCATTTTCTTAACAAGTTAAATTGGACCAGTTGGTATTTCCAGTGATTTGTCCTTCGGGTGGGTGGATGAGATTATGCTAATAAATGATATAAATAATAAATTATGAATTTTTTATTATTATTAAAAGATTCAAATCTTACGAGTTTTTTTTTTTTTTTTTTTTTTGTAATTGTCCCTAAAATAAATTAATGATCCACGAAGAAGCAAATATAAAGCTGCTAGGCACTTTCTCTGAATTAGTGGGTCCAAAATCTAGAACTCTATTGGGCTGTTTGGGAAATAAAATTTTAGCCTAATTTAGGTTAAAATTCACAAAAGTTGGTTTTGGTGGGTTAGGGGCTAAAATAGCCACAAAAAACAAAATAGGCTATTTTACCACAAAAAACAAAACATCAAATCCAACCCATAATCATTACACTCCTCTCTCACAAAAAAAGTCAAAAAAGCCAAAAAGTCAAAAAGCCCTTCCTAAACCAGGCTTTTTAGCCCCAGGGTAAAATAGCCAAAAATCCAAAAAGCCAAAAAGCCAACCCACTTCCCAAACGGAGGCAAAATAGGTTAAAATAGTCAATAAGACAAAATGTCACATCAAATCCATAATCATTTTACTTTTTCTCTCACAAATATCACATCCAACTATAAGAAAATTCAATCATCTTCCCAAATACAAAAATTTTAACTTACTAAAATAACTAAAAACTAAAATAACTTACTAAAATAATAACTTTCCAAACACTCGCATTATGTTTGTTTGTGATGAAACCTATAAAAGAAAAACATTCACAGGTCACTCTCATGTCACAAAACTTCTTCTGTGGCATAAGTGGTTGGACACAGCAAAAAAAATTAGAATCTTTGAATCAATTTTAAGGATTGTTTGGGATGTCCTAAATAAGTGCACTTTTTGTCTTTTTAGACTAAAAAATTGAGGAAAAAAATATGGATGTTTGGGTTAACTTTTTGACTTTTTATAGAAAAATATGTATTAAAAAATTGTATAAATTAGTATGTATGGGAAAATTAGGATTGGGAATTGTGTAACCGTAATTTTTGACTTTTGATGAATAGTGATAACTTTTTAACTTTTTGAGTAACTTTTTGACTTTTTGACAACTTGCCAAACTTGGCCTTAATCTCTCTTTTTTTAATGGTTTATATATATATATCATTTTCGTCAATTTTTTAAAATATTTGCAAGACTTTTAATCTTAAAATATTAATATAGCATCCTTTAGAAAAAAAAAAAAAAAAAAAAAAAAAAGTTTCACATTGATAATTTATTCCTACAAACCCCCAATCTCATCTGTTTCATCCAAGCACAGTCCAAGATTATGTTTGAATTTCAATTTGTGATGAAATAGAAGCACACTTTTTGCTTTTCTGTTCTCTTTTATTTTTTCTCTACAATTTCAAGATCCAAAGACAAGTTTAAAAATCAAATAATAAAAAAAGTAATAATAATAAATAAATAAATAAATTCAAAACAGTAAAATTTGTAACCAATTCATTGAAAACAGTAGAATTCACTAACAAACTTCTACTTGAAAGAGACGTACATGAAAAGTTAAACAATGATCCTACTGCATAACCATAAACCAATTACATAGATTAATACAACAAAACAATACGCAGCAAGTAACAAAACAATACATACTACTCAGGCACATACATGTTTTATTGTTTTCGATTTGAAACTGGACAATACAATGCTCTCGGCCAGAGGAAACAGTTGAAGGATTGCTCCATAGTCATGACCTGTGATCGCCGCGAAGAAAAGAGAAAATTATAGATATGCTCCTAGTTGACAACAAGGGCTTGGAGCAAACGAGGAATTGGAGACGGCTCCACATCCAGAATCCCTTCGAGGATCTGAACTACCTGACCCATTGATGGCCTATCATTCTCATCGTCTTGGATGCACCAACAAGCAACTTTACAAATTCTCCATACCTCTTCGACATCAACATGTTTCTCCAACCTATGGTCTAATAGGCTGAGGACATCTCCACCTTTTATGACTACACTTGCAGCCCAGACTGGAAAGAATTTAACTATCCTTTCTTCAGATTGATCAGTGTTTCTTCTTCCCGATATCAATTCAAAGAGCATCATACCGTAGCTGTACACATCAGCTTTGGTGGTAATAGCCACCCCTAATATCCATTCTGGTGCAAGATAGCCCGTTGTCCCTCTCATGGCAGTTAGAACCCTGCTAAATTCTCGCCCAAGAAGCTTTGCCAGACCAAAATCTGCTATTTTCGGGCGGAAGTCCATGTCTAATAGAATGTTTGATGGCTTTATGTCACAATGTATGATACACTTCCTGCAATTTTCGTGGAGATAAACCAACCCCTTAGCTGTCCCTAGTGCAATTTGGTACCTTGTTTTCCAGTCCAAGACTTTTGACTCATTTTCATGGAAGAGATGGGAATGCAAGGATCCATTCTGCATGTAATCATATACCAACAACTTGTTTTTACCTTCAGAGCAGAACCCACGAAGCCGAACAAGATTAACATGTTGGATAGTCCCAAGGGTGCTGACTTCTACTCGGAATTGCTTCTCTCCTTGGTTGATGCTTTCTAGCTTCTTCACAGCTATGACAGTGGAATCAGGCAATGTCCCTTTGAAAACAGAGCCAAAACCACCTTCTCCCATTTTCTCCGAGAAATTCTTGGTTGCTTTTTGCAGATCTTTGTATCTAAATGCAACAAATGAACCATCTAGCGCTTTTGTTCCAACCATCTGCAACTGAACCCACTACAGCACCAATAATAATCCCCTTTTTACCCACTACAGCACCAATAATAATCCCCTTTTTACTTTTAGGCTTTGGAAACGCGGAAGCAGCAAGTCTGAGATAAAGAGTGTTTCCACTACCATCTTGTAGATTCATGAGCTCCCCAATCCAAATTGAACACCCATTACTATCATAAGCATAAGCAGTGCAAGAGCAATTATTCAAGCAAGAAGATTCACATTCAGCAGCACTGCCAACAGCCACAGGTTGAGGAAATTCAGGGAATCTCATGTTGGAAATTTCCCAAAACCTGTCTTTCTCTTGATTAGCAGCAGTACTATTCCCACACAACAACTCGGTTCTCCTCACACACCCCCCAGAATAATCACTCAAATTCCAATTATTGAGCGACTTAGGATTGAAACCCGTCAAGCAATTACAGAAGGGTTGTATAATATTACTGCATATTCCATATTGCCCGCAGAAATTATAAACCTCACATTGCTGTCTCGGCTGAGTCCAAAACAAATTCCACTGCTTTATGCTTTCCAACCACGTGAGCTGATGGACTTGCCCCGAAATATCCATAATCAATCTAGAAATAATCGAAGGATTATACACGGAATATGTGAAGTAACTCTCATTCTCGTTGTCGTGATAGCTATAATTAAAGATATAATTGAAAATCTGCCCATTCCAAGAACCGCTAGTCCAATACTGTTTAGACCCATTCCAAAATATAACATACTGACTATTATTTGCATCAAGACTAAGAGAATACAATCCTGTTGAAGGGTCTTCTGAGTTCTTCCATGAAGTTAAACGTTGGTGTGTGTTGGTAAGCTTATTGTAAGCAATCTTTGCACCAGGCAACCAAGTGTGAGCAGGGTGATCAAAACTTTGCCAAATTGGTTGATTTGAATTAGGCCCATCTCTCAAAATCAAATTCGCATCATCCCCAAGAACAGCCACCACAGAATTGGAAGTGGTAGAGTTCTGATTTGTGGACCAAATCAGGGTTTGGGATTCATTTAAAATCACCAAATTACCATCTAAGATTTTGAGTACAGAGGAATACTTATCAGAGATGGAATTACCTGGTTTGTAGAAACCCAGTTCAAACTTCCCACCAGCAGAGGTTATGGTCTGGTTCCCAGAAAGAGATTGATTTGCAGAGATGGTGTCAGCTCCACGGGAGAGAATGTTGGTGAAAAAGAAGCAACATATGAACTATACAAAAAACATGAAGCATGGATATTTTCTGATACCCATATGATTATCTGCACAAAAGGGAAATTAGTATGAAACAGAGGATGACTCATATCTTTATAAGAATGGGTCTCAAATTATTACACTTCTATTTTTATATTTTTTGGTATTCTTTTCAATGTTTTAGCGTCTCATTGTCGCCAAGACCAGGAAAAAGATGAAAAGAATACAATTCCATTACAATGTGAACCTTTGACTTTTAATTGACAATTAAATAAATTTAAGTTAATTTGTAATTTTATTTTTCCAATAATTTATCATTAACGATGGCAAAAATTAATGCGTGGGTCACATATGAAATTTTTTTATAGCATAATTAAAAGTCAACAGACAATTTTTGTCAATGTGCGAGGGACAAAATAGAATTTTGGTGAAAATGTAGATGGACTAATTAAGTAAGAAAAATGTCACATGTGGTTCATAGGCCATTTTTCGTCCTTAAGACAAAAGGGTAATATTGTAACCCAAGTTAAAGAATAGAGAGTTGATATGGATAATTGAAAGTGAAGGGTCAAAGTACAATTTTAATAAAAATATGGTAAGTTTAGTTAACCAAACAACTGGTATGCGTAGCAATCATTGTTGTGCGGCTCATTAAACTCATTTCGATGATCTGAATCATTCAATTTTAAGAGTATGTTGAGTAGAACATATCTACAAATAATCAAATTGATCGAATATCGATAGCACTTTTATCAAATCACATATCGGTAAGATCAAATTACATTTGTATTTAGTTTTTACTTCAAATTATACTTACAATTTATTTTTTTGATACAAATGTGATTTGATGAAAATGCTACAAATATCCGATGAACTTGATTTTTTACATATTCTACTTGATATTCTAAACAGCCCCGCTGCAGACCCCCAGTGGGGGTCGCACCCCCAGTGAGGTGGCGAGCCCCCACTGGCCGAAACTTAAAAAAAAAAAAAAAAAAAGAAAAACAGTTTTTTTTTTAACCAATCCCAACGCGCCACCTCACTGGGGGTCGACCCCCAGTGGGGGTCCGAAGCATTAATCTATTCTAAAATGTGAGTGGTTTGAATTATTGAAATGGGTCCCGAAATGGGCTTAAAAGGCCCTACAATAGTAATTGTTGCACAAAATGACTAAATTTAAGAAAAATGAAAAATGAAAATAATAAATTATTAACATATTACAACTTTTAATTTTTAGGTGGTTTTCATTTGTTGTACAGGTAAATAAATCAACCCTAAAAATTTTTGGTTGTGTTTTTAATTATTCAATTATTGAACAAGAATTACAATTTTATGAAATTAAAGCATTAGAATTTGATTAATAGTTAATCCGTATCATTGGTCTTGTTCTTTATAGTTTTATTCCTATGATTAATAGTTAATCCGTATCATTGGTCTTGTTCTTTATAGTTTTATTCCTATGCTCGTTATTACTATTTTTCTTTATTTGTGCTAAATTGAAATAAAGTTGTTAAAGAGACTTCTATTATTTGCTTACGTTATTATGCTTTAAGACACATACTTGGCTAGATATTAATCTTAGATAAATTATCTTGTATAAAATTTTTAATTTTTTTAAGGATTTAATTAATGGGTGCCCTAAGGACATTGGTTAACGATGTTTAAATTGATTGAACATTATATATTGTACGTACTCTCATACATTATGTATAAGAATTTTAAACTTCTTATCAAGTGCCCTAAGGGCAGTCATTAATAAAAGGGTGAAACACCAATAAATCACAAATAGTGATTTTAAGAACTGTTTGGTCCTCCATTTTTTTTTTATGGACTCAAAGGTCTCATTCTAGTGTGAATTATATAAAGGGCCAAGCATAAATGCGCGTGTTATGTATTGAGGGACAAATGTGGGTTTTCTTATAATGTTGAAATTACTAAACGTAACACTTAAAAAAAACTCTTTGATGTATTTTTGTTTTTCTAAACGTAACACTCCAATATATATAACACTCAAAAAATGATGTAACACTCTAATGTAGCACATTAAAAAACTCATTAGTGTACTTTTCTCAAATATAACAATGTAACATTCTAAAAAAAAAAAAAAAAAACTCCTTTGTGTATTTTTCCCAAACATAACACTCTAGAGGCTTTTATGGACCTCATGAATCGAGTGTTCAAACCCTATCTCGATGAATACGTTATTGTTTTCATTCATGACATTCTCATATACTCTAAAACACTAGAAGACCATGAACAACATTTACGATCACTATTGCAGACACTATGCGATTACAAACTTTATGCCAAGTTGAAGAAATGTGAATTTTGGATCACTAGTATACACTTTCTCCGTCACATCATTAACAAAGATGGCATCTCCATTGACTAGCAAAAGATTGCAACAATCGTGGATTGGTCGCAACCTAATAATGTATCTGAAGTTCGGAGCTTCTTGAGATTGGCAGGATATTACCTCGAAGATTGCGCCACCATTGACTCAATTAACCTAGAAAAATACACCATTTGAGTGGACCGACAAACGAGAATGTTGCTTCCAGGAGTTAAAGACTAGACTTGTGACAACTCCTAGACTAATAACATTTTTTATATAAATAAATAAAAGCTCCAATGCATGTTTTAAATATATATATATATATATATAAATATTTAGGTACCTTTCTATTTTACTTCAGTTCCACTTGCATTGTTAATCTATTAATTTTTGGAAAATGGCCTTTAGTAACCTTAGTTATTGGCCGGTTGCGAAATCTAACCCCTGGGTACCAAGGTCGGGTCGTGACAAATACAGTCATAATTTGATATAAATTTTGGGATGAAATGTGTATAGATAGGAAATGTGGGTGATTTTCCTCTTATGCACTCATTTCGTAATCATATACTTGTCACATTACAAACTTCTATTAAAAACTTATATGGTGAAATAACAAAAAGGGGACATGGACAATTGACCAAGAGTACAAGGCGTTGACTATCATGAATTAATATGTAGGGGCCAAAATGAGATTTGATGCAAAGTGTAAGGTGCAAATTGTAATTCATACAAGGTCAAGAGTCAAAGTGAGACTAAGTGTAAAGTGCATGGGTGCTAAGTGTAATTTGTCCTTTTTGTAAATAAAGGAACTATTATTCCAATAAAACGATCAATTGAGTTTGCTAACAAGTTTCTTGATGAATTATGTGATAAAACACAATTACAAAGGTTTCTAGGCAGCCTCAATTATATTTCTAAATTCTACAAAGATCTCTACAAAGAAACTCAAATTTTTTATACCCGATTATTAAAAGATCCAACTCCATGGACACAGGAGTATCTTCTAAGCAAGTATCAGTAGAATTTTGTTTAAGAGCAATAACTTGTAATTGTAAATCGTGTATATCAATTTTGAGGTTGGGAATTTCATTTTGTAAGTCTTGGATTGATGGTGTATTGAGAGGAGTTCGGACTTTATTTACCCTATCTAGAACATCTTTGAAATCATATGTATCATATTTCAATTCTTGAGTCGTGTTCGATGATGTAGTTTGATTATGTTTGGAATTCAAATATTTAAACTTGTTTTTTATCGGGATCATCAAGGCTATTGATTAATTCAAGTATCATTTTCTCATTTGTTGTTAATACATTAATAATGAGACTATTCATTTCTAATATGGCCTTATAATAATCATTAGAGGCGTGACAAGGCCAATCTCTGTCTTCAAGAGTTGTTTCCATATCATCTTCATCATCAAATATTGAGAGAATATCATTATCAATTTCATTCAATTGGAAATCATCATAAGGGTTATTATCAGCAGAATAATCAGAATTAGAATTTGGCATATTAGGTTCTTTGTCGAGTAAAAAAATTGATTCTAATAGATTTTTGAATTCATCAGAGATGTCTAATTCTTGGATTTTCTTCTTAGTGAGACGTTTGCATAATGTCTAATTTTTCAACATTTCCAATGAGTAGCATTCTTTTTAGAGGTATTGGGTTTGGATTTAGTGAAATTTAGAGATTTTGAGTTGCTAAATCATTTCTTCTTGTAGTAAGGTTTCTTTTTACAATTTTGGAATTTGTTAGTAGAATATGTTTTCTTGGAGTAATTTTTGGTTAACCTTTTATAAGGTGTTTTCCTTGAAGAGGTTCCTGTGAGATGAGGTAAAATAGAATTGTAACCTAATTGGCAGCAAAATTGTCCTAATTTCGTGCAGCCTATTTTGCTTTCTTTCTTTAATTGGTTTTTGAGTTTGATATCATTGCAAAGAGATAATCCTTCAACACAAATTTCAGATATTAACTCTCCAAAAGTATATTGGTTGTCAGGGATTTTTCCATTATGTTTGGCTATACTTTGAGTTTTCACCTTTTTAGCAAATAAAGTTGGAAGTTCAGCAATGAATCTTTCTTTTCAAAAGTCTTGATTAGCATCATGCCTTTGATAGAGTTTTGAGTGAAAAATATCTCTGTACTATTGAAAATGGGTGAGCGTTGGGCAACGTAAATTGATTAATAATTCTTTGGACCGTTCTAAAACGATTTGGGTATTTCTTATAAAATGTTGAATGATAGCCATAACCAAGTTGGTGACAACATCGCTAGTAGGCTATCTAGCGGATGGATCTAATATGGGATTATCATTTTGATCTCGCTTAGCAGCAGTAAGAATGGCTTGTCTTTGTTTTGAATTAAGGTAGTTATCCCACCATCCTTTTAACTATCTTGTAAAACTGGAAATAAGCATGCGGGCTATGGTGAAATCATTGTTATTGGTTAGATGTTTTGCAAGGGTAACATTAGCTGCCATGACCATATGTTGGCGAAGGTCAAGAATTTGATAGTCAGATTTGCCATCAATATTCTATTCACGAAGATCACTTCCAGAATAAGAAAAATGGGTGTCAAAATGTCTTTCTTCTAGTTGAAGATCTATGAGTGTAGGACGAGGATAATAATTCATTGTGGGTGGTTGACTAGTAATAATGGATGTTTCATTGACTTGTGTAGGAGTATTTGATATAAATTGTTCGTACAAATTTTGTAACAAAGTATCCTTTTGTAAAACATTGATACTCCCACTTTGCTCTACTTTTTCTTTGCCTTCCCGAGTAGGAGTAGGGAAAGTGTCGACTGTAAGGTAGACGATTGGTTCATTATCATTGATTATTTTTGAAAGAGTTTCTTTAAATTTACTTAATTCTGCTAAAAATTCTTCAAATTGGTTTGTCAATGAATAAGTAGGATATGGTAAATTTTGGATTAAAAGTGGCTGACGAATTTGATCTGGGGGAACTGAGATATATAAGCGATCAATTATATCTTCTATGCGAGTAGTTTGTTCACCAATGGTTTGTAAATGCATATTTGTATAATTTAATTGCTCATAAGCTTGTCTTATTTCAAAACAGTAGAAGGAGTATTTTTGGAGGTTTTAAATCTTCTAGAGAAGATCTAGCATATGGCCAAGCATAGAAAGTATGGCCTGCACCTCGTAAGGTATAAGTTTTTCCTGGTGGATGGACAAACTGAATTGTTTCTCCATTAAGGACTGGCCAATTCTTTTGGGTAACGTTGAGATGGGCATCTAATAGAGAAGTTGGAACTTGTATATTATGATACGGGCAACAGTTAGTAAAATACCATTGTAAAAAGGGAAGATGGGTTTGTAATGCGATAAGAGTGAGGTCGTATTTAGAGCGAATGATTTGTTGTTATATCGTAGCGTGAGATTTTTTAAAATAAATACGGTTTTTAAAATTGTAAGGAGCATTATATTCTTGTGAAAGTAATTTGTGATTGATTTGGAAATTATTAGTGATGACATTGATAGATAAAGAATTGATGTCGAAATCAAGTTCTTGGTTAAATCGGCTAAAATCTTGGTAATTGGTGTGTGGGATTTAATTTGGTTGCGGCCTTGTAGAAAACAATGTTGTATCTGTGAGATGTCTATTAGGTAAATTAAGGGATCGTCTGGATAATTAGGTTAGTGTTTGGATGGGGGTGTGGAATCTAGTAGAAGTAGTGGATTGAAAAGATTAAGGTTGAGAACGTACAGATCGAGATCTTTGGAATTGTAAAACAACATATCCATTTAGATTTTGTATGATTGTTTCAGGATTGGTTTGAGGTTGTGTGATTGTGGCAGGTACAACATGAGGGCCGATCCAAGTATCATCATCATCAGTATCAGATTGTAAAACTTCTTCCCAGGTGATGACTTTTGGAACCATAATTTTTGTATGTTCTTGGTGAGATTGGAAAAGTATGTAGATACTTTAGGATTAGGTGAAATATATTTAAATCCAAGACAAGAAGTTGTCATAGCATTGAGATAAATACAATAAGAAACCATAATATTGAAAGAAAGAGAATCCGTTTCGTATCTCTTTGTTTGGATATTTACAGTGAGGGCTTTAAGGATAGTTGGATCTATTAAACATTCAAAATAAATTGGTCCATGAGCTAAACTGGATTTAATAACCCCTAATAGAGAATCTTCATAATCATGGTGTCACATATCACGGAGTGTGCATAAAACAGATTTATTTAAATGTGTTCGAGTCATAGGTTTGATTCCACTTGGACTAGGCCAAGGTGCAAGAAATGGAATTTTTTTTCTGAAATTTGATAATAGTGTCTCAGTCTAATAATTGGAAATTTTGATTGTCTTAAGTAACAGGGAGAATTGTTCTACCGTTTTTATTTTATATGTTTGTTTAAGTTCAAATTTCTTATCATATAAACAATCTATATCTTTTGTAGGCATCTTCCAATTTTTTAATCTTTCTTCAATCTGTTCTATCTCTAAATCACTTTGATTAATAATGACTGGTTTCTTAGAGGAACTTTCATCAGCTACTAAATTAGAGAATGACTTGAATATTCTAGCCATAGCAACAATTAATTAAAATTGTCAACAAGTGGTTCAACCTAAGCTCTAATGGTCACTAACAGCCTCCTACCTAAAGACCTAATGGCTTACTGACTTCTGCGACTTGGGTGTCACCCAGGTTAATTGAAGACAATAGAAAAAAATTCAAATCAAATCTAAAACAATAATGGCTCTGATACCAAAGGAGTCCCAAGTTATATAATCTTCGTAAGGAGATTAGTTTAGAATTAGACTTTGTAACAAATTTGCGTTGTCGATTTATACTATATTGTTCTTGTTTTATTTTTAGTTTAATATTAGCAATTCTTTGACTATAGTTGATTATAGATTGTCCTAATGCAATTGCTAAGAGAGAATTTAATCTTTGCAAATCATCTTCAAAATCAGATATATACATTGTAAACTATCATTAATTTGAATTCTAATTTCAGAAATTAAAAGCATATTTTAAGAACAAATCATCTTGAAAATACTTACAATGGATTACAAACTTTGAAGCACACTAGGCAAAGCATATACCGCCCTTCTAGAAGTAGGTTACAACCAGTAGACTCACTTCTATTACAAATAGACTCACTATGACCACACTCACACTAATCACACTCACATTTGCTCACAATTGTCCTTGCACTCTTATACTAATAAGATACAATATCTTCTGACATTTTTCGGATGCCTTCCTTGCTGCTGAGTTACTGCTTAAATAGAAGAGGGGTTGTGAATTTGAATTGGTTTGAAGTATGAAGTGATAAGATTGTTTGTGTCATACGGAGGGAATTTGCTTTGTCACATGGGTTGTCTGACGACGTTTCTTTTGCAGGCTTTTGATTTACAACGTCAAAGCTGTCATGACCCAAACCCACCCCTATGAGTTTAGCACCGTAACCGGCCAGTAATCTGAGATTACCGAAGGCCTTCTTAATAGTAAAACAGTAATACATAGTACAAGGGCATGGCGGAAGCCAAGACAGTAGTTAAACGATGTCCAATGAGCTGTGACAGTCTGCATGCAAAAAGACTTTTCATACATATATACATTCAGAAACAGAACAGTATTTACATCATATACAGAAACATTCAGTACAGTACAAGTCTCACTCAGTCTATACAGAACATAAACAAATGGGGAATCTAAAACGCCCCAAAACAGCCTTGGCTTAACCGGCTGGGAACCTCGCAGTGAGGCACATTAGTTGGCTTGACAAAACAGAGCTTAGCCTGACGCTCCTAGCAACGGTCTGGTGCCTGAACACCTACATATATATATGAGCAGTGAGCTAAAGCCCAGTGAATAACATGATGCGTAAAGAGGTTAAGAATGAATGTCCTTTCAGTATTGAAAACAGTCAATTGAAATAGTATATCAGTCATTTAGTATAGCAGTAGTCATATGTGGTACATCCAATAACAAAACAATACAGTAGGTCTTAACAGACCAGGTCTTAACAATGAATAATGGCCATCATAACAGTAAGCAGTAGTGGTTCCAAACATGGGAACTGACAGAGATCTCTGTAACAGTAACAGTACAGTAACAGTAGTTGCTATGGATGCCGTAATACAGTTCAGAATAGAGGACAAACATTCATTCAGCCAACAATATCAATTCAGAAAACAGTACAGTTCAGTATTTAGAAGATATTCATATTTGAACATATCTTTACAACATTGTTACTCACAGAGTTCTAGGCTACAGATAAGCTAGAGCGTCCTCGGATGCCAACCCTACACAGTTACACGATGAACACACACTAAGTTACACATTCGGGAAACAAGGACTTAGTCCCTACTTAGACTCGGTATGGTTCTACATCTATATCCTCATTAAGATGTCTTAAACTAGGCCTAAAAATGCCTAGGATAGGATGAGGATGCAAGGATATAGTTTAAAAACACTTTTCAAGATTTTCAGAAAAACAGAGGTCCCGCTCGAGCGTGACTATCTCCACTCGAGCGGACATGCTGACAAAGGTCTCCGCTCGAGCGTAGACTTACCCGTTCGAGTGTACTGTAAAAGAGTCAAAAGTGCTGGATGTGTGTCACGCTCGATGGGCGCTCGATACCCGCTCGAGTGTGAGACACAAATCCCCGCTCGAGCGGACTGTAAACAAGACCAAAGTGCTGGGAGCACAAATTTCACGCTCGAGTGCTAGTCACCCCGCTCGAGCGTGAGTCCAAAATCTGGAATTTCCAGATTTGAACCTCAAGCTCAAACTCAACTTTTAATACATCAAATCCGATCCTTTTGGGCTAATTTTCTGAAAAACACTTCAAAACTCGTAACATGACATATTTCAAAGATCGCTTTGAGAAATCAAAGCCCAAAGGTAGTTCAATCAAACCCAATTTCAAACCAAATTTCATGAACATGATGTATATGCAACATGCATGGGCTTAATCAACTTCAAAGCTTCAATTTCATGCTCTAATGAGTCAATTTCTTCAAAGACAAGATGAATTCATGGACTTTAACACAAACATGAACATGCATGCAAGATTTCTATGAAATCAAACCTCCAAACTCAACAATGTAAACATGCATGCATGATTTGAGCTACAATTCAACATGCTAGAACCAATTCTAGACTTGGATCACTAAGGACACAAGAACCATGCAAGAATAAACTCAAATACAAGTTCAAGAAGGTGGATTTCCTACCTTATGTCTTGTAGTTCAAGCCTAGAAGCTCAATTATGAAAATCAACCTTCAATTTCTACAAGTCTTCAAGCTAAAATGTTGAAATCAATATTTCTCCTAACTCTCTCTCTCTCTCTAGTCAGCTATGGACTCAAGGAAAATGGCTGAGATGATGCAAATGGGTATAACATTAAGTCTCTCAATGTTTGGTGTAGTGGTCCACTAGATGCAAAGTTGTAGTTAAGTCCAACTCATGAAATCTACATTATTTAATCTAATTTAACCATACCAAATCAATTTCAATTTAAATATGCCACAAACTCACATAATTTTGCATCAACACCATCGGTGGACTTTAAATCTAACTGTCACTCCTCCTTAACATTTCTGAATCTAACTCCTATTTATGATTTTTATTGTATTATTGATTTATTACCTTTTAATTAAAATTTATTTTAATTGTTAAATATGTTTTGTGTATGAATATATGATTAGTTTTTTAAATATGCACCCATGTATATAAAAATTATGTATGATTTTTTTTTAATTGGATAGTGCTTAAATGGGAAATATATATATATATATATATATATATATATATAATTTATGGATTTTTGAATAAAAAAAACTAGTAAAAAAAATCATCTACAATAAATGATAAAAAAAAAAATATTCAACATTCAGCCCCTCGACATGAAATCATGGTTCTATCCCTATTTATATGATAGATTAAAATTCTGTTAAATTGTTCAAATTTTAGGAAAAGTAAAATTTAAGAATCGATATTAAGGTGAGTTGTATTATACATTGAGTTATCATAAACTGTTTTATATAAATCATACTTTGTAAATTATATTAACATTTCAAAAGGATTATTTGTTTAATGAACCCTATTTGTATAAAAAAATATAAAAAAATAAAAAAAAAATAAAAAAGGAAATCCATAGATATAATTGTTTATTAAATATGATTTTGGGAACATTCTGATAATTGATAATGTGAGCAATTATTATGTAAGTACCACCACGGAGGTCTCACGCCTTGGGGACTTAAATAACCATTGACCCACTGTTTACTCACTATAGTGACCCTCTGTTTGGCATGGATCCATTAACACTCTGTTCTGTTTTGTGTCATGTTTATGATTATATATATATATATATATATGATTTTTGAATTATATTTCTGTAAGTTAAAATAACTGTTTGTTCAAACTGAAATATTCACTGTTTAGCCTAAATAATTATCCATGTTGTTTTTGTACCCTTATGCTCTCAGTATAACATTCATCATGTGTTTATAGTTGTTGTACACTTTCAAGTGATGAGTATTAAGGAGGGGTTCTAACCCCATGTTCATAAGCTTTGAGAGTAACAGGGTCAAGGCTTGGAGTAGACACAGTGCACTTTGTAAATATAGTCTACCTCATCGTGTTTTGTAAACCAGACGACTTTGATGCCTAATGACCTTTTTTATATAAATAAATAAAAGCACTGTGTCATGCCCCCCTACTTGACGTCCCTTTATTCGTACTGGTACCTCCACATGCGTCATATCATTACCAAAATCTACAGCTTGGACATTGAAAATGTTCCTAGGGCGAGGGGTACTAGTTCAAAGGCTATCACTAGGAAAAGTGTTCCCTCTTTTTTTCACAAATTTCTCAGGTAGAGGCGCAATTAGATAGCGGGGGTAACCGATATCTAACTCAATACCCACAACTCCAATTGGTCTAATATACCTCTCTAATGTATTCTCATCTCCCTACCACAATTGTTCTACTGACATTGGATTTGATCGAAGGTAGATCGGTCTCCCCATAAGTCGTCTGAGCGTTGGGTTTGAGTGTCTGATTATCTCTTCAGAGTCTCACCATCTTTTTTTATATAATCAGGCACTCAAACCCAACACTCAGACAACTTATAGGGAGACCGATCAAATATTAGTAGAACAACTATGGTGGAGATATGAGAATACATTAGAGAGGTATATTGGACCAATTGGAGCTGTGGGTATTGAGTCAAAAATAGGTTACCCTCACTATCTAATTGCGCCTCTACCTAAGAAAATTGTGGAAAAAAGAGGGAAAGCTTTTCCTAGTGATAACCTTCGAACTAGTAACCCTTGCCCTAAGAACATTATCAATTTCAAAGCTATAGATTTTGGTAATGATATGGCACATGTGGAGGTACCGGTGCGAATAAAAGAATGTCAAGTGTGGAGGCATAACACAGGTGTTCCAATATATAGGGACAAGCTGGTATAGAATTCTATGGGATTCAACAGAGTAGTTGGGAATTTGAGTTCTATATACAGATGTATTTCCCTGACTTATTCAACTTGTAATAGATAGATTAGGGACTAACTACATGTAACCTTTAACTTTTAGATGTGAGTAATGTACCAACGCATATATGAATAAATAAAATTGATGTTTTGTGAATTATGCGTGTAATGATTAGAAATTATCGTATACAAATAGAAATTGTGAACTGTTTTCATTTGAAACTTTTATTCCGTAGTTATGGTTAATGATGGGCATGGTATCAGATCATTGGCAAGCAAAGTTAATACAATAGAAAAAGTTGTTTCTAGTTACTTGCAAGCTCTGCAAACTAACGTAACTAATGGAATATTAGAACGTCGAGAAAGACCAATCACAGTTAAGCAATTCTAGGATTTAAATCTTCCACGTTCATAGGTGATTCAAACCTATTACTGGCAAAAGCTTGGGTCACAAAAATGGAGAAGATTTTTCATACACTACCCTGTACATAAGATGTCATTCGCCACCTTCACTCTTAAAGAAGATGCACAGGAATGATGGCTTCCTACCTTGGAGAAGGAAAAGATCATGACTTGGGCAAGATTTCTAGAAGTCTTCTATGAGAAGTATTTTTCATACTCACTACGAGAGAAAAGGTGCCAGAGTTTATAAACTTGAAGCAAGATAGGATGTCGATAGTAGTGTACGAAAGTAAGTTCACATGCTTAGCTCAATTTGCAATGTACGTTGTCCGGAAAGCTAGGAAGTTTGAGGGAGATTTAGCAGATCAGATCAAAGGCAAGATTGAAGTTCTAAAATTACCTACATATGCAGAAGTAGTGGACAGAGCATACATTGCTGAGAAAGGAACTAAAACCTCACATTCTAGGTGGGTAGGTCAAAAGAAACGATTTTTGGGAGAACCAAGAGGAGGATCTAGCTCTGCACCACCAAACAAAATGAATGCAAGACTCATTATTTCGATCAGTTTGGCCAACCAGAATTCTACTATCCCTAGAGGTAGCACCATTCCTAATTGTCCAACCTGTGGAAAAGCTCATCGGGGACACTACTATTGAGCAATGGAAGCATACTATAGATGTGGTCAAATTGGTCATTTGATGAACGATTGTCTACAATTTACTAACCCTGAATCGGTTCAGAAACCAGGAATGCCTATAGGAGTGAAGAAAGAACAAAAAGGTCAATGGAGAGCTTTTGCTTTGGTGCTTGGAAACCCAATGTTATCGAAAACGTGGTGTCAGGTACACTTTCTATATGTGGTCATTCAACTCAAATTCTCATATCTAGATCAACTCATTCTTTTGTTGCTCCACACTTTATTTCCAATTTGACATCAATACTTGAATCCTTGGGATATGCATTATCTGTGTCTTTTCCATCTGGTGGTTTTATACTTAGCACTGATATATACAAGCCTTGTGTTATATCCTTAAAAGGTGAAATTTTATTTGTGGATTTGATTCTTCTCCGCATCATTAATTTTGATGTAATCTTAGGAATAGATTGGTTTGCTAACAACCATGCCTCTATTGACTATACAACCAAAAAGGTCTTTCTCCAATTACCAAACCAATGCGAACCTGTCTTTGATGGAACTAGAGTCTCTACTCCTTTATGTTTGGTATTTTCTATGTCACGACTTCTAAGGAAAGGTTGTGGTTATGTCTGTTATGTGGTCGATACTCAGTGAGTAAACCCAACACTCAATTCAATGCCCATAGTTCGGGAATTTCTTGATTTTTTTCTGAAGATTTACTTGGTACCCTAGTTGATCGAGAAGTCCAATTTACCATTGAAACTTAACCCATTACACAACCGATATCAAAAATGCCTTATCGCATGTCGATTGTGGAATTGAAAGAGTTAAAAACACAACTTTAGGAATTACTCGACAAGGGTTTCATTCGACCAAAGTACCTCACCATGGGGAGCTCTACTACTGTTCGAGAAGAAAAATGATGATACAATGAGATTATGTATCAATTATTGAAAACTAAACAAAGTTACCATCAAGAATCGGTACCCCTTGTCGCAAATCAATGATTTATTTGATCAACTGCAAGGTGCTCAAGTATTTTCTAAGATTGACTTGCGATCCGGTTATCATCAAGTGAAAGTCAAAATCAAAAGTGTCAAGAAGACCTGCATGTATAATACATTATAGACACTATAAGTTCCTTGTCATGCATTTAGCGTTACAAACACTCCAGTGGCTTTTATTGACCTCATGAATCGAGTGTTCAAACCCCGTCTCGATGAATTCGTTATTGTTTTCATTGATGACATTTTCATATAGTCTAAAACATGGAACACCATGAACAACATTTATGATCAGTATTCTAGACTGTCACAACCAAAACCCACCCCTATAGGTTTAGTGTCGTTACTAGCCAGTAATCTTGGGATTACCAAAGGCCTCTAAACAAATTAAACATAATATAGGAGCTAGCAGAAGCAAAAACAAACATACGGCGTCCATAGAGCTGTGTAGACATACATGGGAAAGAAAATTTAAAACTTTACGTAGTCAAATAACCAACAGTCTTACGTCACCTGATAAACAGACAAAACAGAATGGAACTTAACCCAATATATAGATAAACAGTAACTTGTTCAGTTTTCAATAAAAGAAAACAAAGTCTAACTTGGTTCACTTAACTCTTTTCGGAACCTCCTCAAGAGGCATAAAGGTTGGCCAACAAAACAAAACTCCAAGCAATCAACTCTGAGCCTGGTCACCTACATACATAAATAATACAGTGAGCTGGAACCCAATGAATAATAACAGAGTAAAGGGTTTTAATGAATAATGTCCATAATAGATTCAGAAATCAGAGTTCATATCAGCAACAGATTCATATTCATATTCTTGTTCAGAAATCAGTATTCATAACAAAAATGAAATCAGAATCATATTCATAATCAAGATTTACAGTATGTGGCACATCCATTAGCACTAACAAAAACAGTTGACCCATAAAGGGACGGCCATAAAGGCATACAACTGACTCACGCGCACGGAGACGGTACAATTGGCTCATGAGATATACAGTTGGCCCATAAATGGAACGTATACAAAACAGATAACAGATGTCATCTGACGCTAATGATGCCACGAATACATTTCAGAAACATTGGACAACCATTCATTCATAAAGGAAATAATATTTCAGAAAACAGATCATTTTATATCATTCAGAAAATACTTGTACTTGAACTTAGCTTTTAAAAGTTATTACTCACTATTGGCTCCAATAGTAGACAAACAAAGTAGATAAGGCAGACAAACAGAGCAGATAACCAAATAACCTACGGCGTGTGACCTACACAAACACAAAATGGATACACATTGAAACATACGCTCGGAATTCATTTAATTCATTTCTCTCTTGCCTTGGTGCGTTTCTAATCTTTATTCTCATTATTATGTCTTAATTAGCTTAGGAATGCCTAAGATGCAATGCAGATGCCAAAATGTAACTTACTTAGTCAAATTTTCAAAAACAGGGTAGTCCGCTAGAGCGCAACTTCTGTCGCTCGAGCGGTCCGCAAAGTCTATAAAAGTACTGGTTGCATGATTATTTCGCTCGAAGGATGCTCGACCATCACTTGAGAGCAAAACTAGGTAAACAGGGTCTCCGTTTGAGTGACATTTCCTATGCTCGAGTGGTCTGCAAAAGTTTGTAAAACTTCTGGGAGCTCTCAATTTACGCTCGAGCAGAGGATCAAAAATAAGGGTGGTCACTCGAGCGTAGATTCTGCCACTCGAGCCAACCCCCAAACTCTGCAAAAGTACTAAGAGCTCGCATTCTCTACTCGAGCGCAGACTCCACCACTCGAGCGGAGGGTGCAAATTCTGGAATTTCCAGGTTACAGTTCTAAGTTCAAAATTCAACTTCAAGACGTCAAAACACATCCTTTTGGGCCCAAAACTTGAGGAAACATATGTAAACTTGTAAAACTTTATGAATTCAAAATCATTTCGCAAAATCATGCCCCAAAAGCAAGTGAATTATGGTGAATTCAAGCTCAATACTCATGATACAAACATGCATGTAATTTCTTTGAACTTAAACCCTTTAATTCATGCTCAAACAAGGTAAATTGATGGAAAACATGATGAAGTCTCAAAACTAAGTTGAAAACATGACATGCATGGAAGAATTACTTGAAATCAACTTCAAAATAATATGAAATGCACATGCATGCTCTAATCTTCTTCTTTCCTACTTCATTAGTTCATTTCATGCATTAATCTTTCATTATCTTTTGAATCCACAATTTCAGTGAGTCAACTACATAACTTAAGGGTTGGATTTCTTACCTACAAATCTCAATTTCTCAAATTCTAACTAAGTTCAAGCCAATTCCTTCAAATTCTCTAGCAATCTCCCTAGTTGAGCTTGATTTCTTTCTCATCTCTCTCTCTCTCTCTCTCTCTCTCTCTCTCTCTCTCTCTCTCTCTCTCTCCAATAGCTGTAGGCTCAAAGATGAGGGAATGAAGAAGTCTAAAATGAGCTAGTGGAGTCTAATTATCCTTATATAGGCTAGTTTAATCAAATATAATTAAAGATAGATAATTAAGCTTAAGTCTAATTGAATATAATCGAATATAATCTATTTATTTCGTTCCGAATCGAATTTCAATTCAACCTACCATAAAATTCTAAAAATTCCAATTAGCATGTGTTCTCAGTCAATTTCACAATCTGTGGCCGATAAGGCCTCTAATTCGCAGAAACAAACAAAATTCTAAACAGATATTTGTATAACAGACAGATATAATGCAAATACCACATAACTTATACAATTAACGTAGAATTTCATCTTAATTACTTATTAGACATTCTTAATCATGGATCATAGGCTAATCATAGGTTGGGATTGTTACACAGACAGTACACGATTGCAAACTTTATGTCGAGTTGGTTTAAATATGAATTTTGGATCACTAGTGTACACTTTCTCGGTCACGTCATTGACAAAGATGGCATCTTCGTTGACCTACAAAAGATTACAACAATTGTGGATTGGTCGCGACCTACTAATGTATATGAAGTTCAGAACTTCTTGAGATTGGCAGGATATTACCTCGAAGATTGCGTCACCATTGACTCAGTTAACCTAGAAAAAAATATACCATTTGAGTGGACCGACAAATGAGAATGTTGCTTTAAGGAGTTAAAGAGTAGACTTGTGACAGCTTCTAGACTAATGACCATTTTGATATAAGTAAATAAAAGCTCCAATGCATGTTTTAGATATATAAATATTTACGTACCCTTCTATTTTACTTCAGTTCCACTTGCATTGTTAATCTATTAATTTTTGGAAAATGGCCTTTGGTAACCTTAATTACTGGCCGGTTGCAAAATCTAACCTCTAGGTACCAAGGTCGGGTCATGACAAATACAGTCATTATTTGATATAAATTTTGGGATGAAATGTGTATAAATGGGAAACGTAAGTGATTTTTCTCTTTTGCTCTCATTTCGTAATCATATGTTTGTCACATTACTAACTTCTGTTAAAAACTATACGGTGGAGTAACAAAAAAGGGACATTGACAATTGACCAGAAGTACAAGACGTTAACTGTCATGATTTTATATGTAGGAACCAAGATGAGATTTGGTGTAAAGTGTAGAGGTGCAAAATGTAATTTACCCAAGGTCAAGAGTCAAAGTGAGACTGAGTGTAAAGTGCAGGGGTGCCAAGTGTAATTTGTCTTTTTTTAATGTACACGCCAACAATATTCTAGTTATTTTCTTTTAAAATAGCTATTTAATGTTTTTATAAGAGAGAAAAAGGAAAGAATAAATGATTTAACAATTTTTAAAAAAATAAGTAATTAGTAAATAGTCGGTCAGCAAAATTATCTTTTGATTAATCTGTTAAAGACATTTTTCTTGAGTTTGACTATATTAACTGAATTAATAATTTCACCAACTTGTTTTGGATGCTCTTAGAAAGTCTTCCTTAAGACAAGACAGTGCAATGCTTAAAAAGTCTTCCTTAAGACAAAACAGTGCAATGCTTAAAAAGTCTTCCTTAGAAAGTCTTCCTTAGGACCATCTTAGCGGGTAGAAAATGACCAACAAACTTTGTCATACTTTGTAATATAAAAAGATAATAAATATGGAGAGCTGTAATTAGTACTCTATTAATTATTTTGGATCTCTTATTTTTTAACTTTTTTTATTACAATAATAATCTCAAGTGAAATTACTTAAAAGGATATCAATAATTTTGGCATATCCCATCTCACAATTAAGCCCACATACTCACTACATCATGAGTTAGAGTTTATGAGAGCACCCACCTCCATCACTACCCATCCATCTTCCCCAAATCCCACCTTCAAAACCTACCCGCCTTGAAACCTTGAAAACCTTTGGCGGCAATATTCAGGTGGCAACGTTGATAACCATTTGATTACATACACTTCTCCGGCAATAACAATGAGTGAGTTTTTTCAGCAACCACAACTCCATGAGACAAGAAGTGTACAACAATAAAAGCTTAGAAGTGGTTCATACCTTTGATGGTGTTCTTAGCTCATATTAGATTGGCCTTGTAAGAATAAGTTTTTTGAAAGAAAAAAAAAATGACAAAAATATTAATAACTGATCGTCATTTTTTCAAAACTGAACTCCTAAATACATGACTGAAATTCGGGAACACAAGTCCAAACATTGTTTATTTATTCAGGAAGAGGTGACCAAACATTTCTTATATGTTCAAAAACAGATAATCGAAACAGCAGCAGAAGCATGAAGACAAAGGAGGTCGGACCACCCTTGGGAGGTCGGACCACCCTTGGGTGGTCGACCGACCAGTTGATCGAAAGGTGAAATCTTGCCCATTTTTGCTCACATCAAGAGTATACAAACACAGTGAGGCCATAGATGAATGATAAAAAACCAACTAGAAAAGCATGAAAGTGGATTATGTAGTGTGTGTGAAAAGAGGTAAAAGAAAAAAAAAATCAAACGGATTAACAAACCTTGTAATAAAGTAGAGAAAAAATTTCCTAATCACACAAATTTTTTTCACTAGTTTTGGCAGATTCCACTATCGTGGGTTTTGTTAGGATTTTGGGAAAGAGGCTTTTGGGGGTGTGAAGTGTGCATTTGAATAAGCGGAATGTTTTTACAACGATAATTTTGGTATTATTTGGGGGGAGAAAAAAATTTAAAAGTTTTGCAATTTATAAATAGGAGTCTAAAATAATTGATAAGGTGTTAACATAAGCACTCTAAATATAGAAAATGGGGTGCCTCAATTTGAGGAGCATTATGGACTTATTTTTATGATCTGAACCGTTTATTTTGTAGGGTTTGTTGAGTACTTCATGGCTATCAAAAATCATATTAATCGGATATCAATAACTATATGATATTGAACAAAATGGCATCTCAATCGTCCATTCAGTACTATTAGCAAATCAACATTAGCAAATCAACATGGCATCTCAATCGTCCATTCAGTATCATAATCTTAATTAATGGTCCACAAAGAAGCGAATATAAAGTTGATAGCCACTTTCTCTTTCATCTTTTATTTTTTATTTTTTTATGACCGGGTGTTCGGCCCAACTTATGCATATCTCGACTAATCTCGGGACCTACATGAATCGGGCAAATCTCATGCCGAGCTTATATGTGTAACCCCAAAAAATTAATAACACCTAGTGAGAGTTGAACCTAAGACTTGAAGGGCACCTCAAATCCCAAGCTACACCCACTAACCTAGAGGGAGCCACTTTCTCTTGATTAAGGATGATCAATAATTAATGGGTCCAATCTAGAACTTTATAAGGGCATGTTTGATTAGTAAGATTATAGTATAGGATTGGAATTATCAGTTCATGGACTTACAATCTCATGTTTGATTGAAAAAATTTTCAACAGGATTTTCATATACGGCATACTTTCAATCCGATAAAATTGATAAAGTTTTAGTATTAGAAGGAGTTGGGATCACAATTTCAAATATGAAAGAAAAAATAAATAAATATATAATAAATAATTATCTCATTAATTTAATTGAATAACAAATCATATATTAATTCATAAGATTATTAATTCTACCACTATTAATCTCGTTAATCAAACAAGTGCTATATGTTTGTTTGTGATGAAACCTATAAACAAATACAGATCACTTTCATGTCACAAAACTTCTTCTGTGCTACAAGAGTTGGAGCTGACACAGCACTAGGGATGGCAATGGGGGTTAATGGGGTGGATATTAATTCCCCATCCCCATTCCCCTATAATAAATTTTCCCCATTCCCCATTCCCCATGGGTACCACCCTCCCCATTTCCTAATGGGTTTGGATTTTCCCCAACCCACTTTAGTCCCCATTTTTATTTTATTTTTATTTTTTATATTTAATGTTAACAACTACTTTTTTTCTTCCTTTTTTTTTATTTTTTTTATTTTTTTTATAAGGTTCACAACAAAAACTAAATATACCTTCAATCTTTTTTCTTTTTTTTAAATATATTTAATGTTAACTCTTTTTTTTTTTTTTTTAAAGGTTCACAACAAAACCTAAATATACCTTCAATCTTTTTTCTTTCTTTTTTAATATATTTAATGTTTAACAATTTTTTTTTTTCACAACAAAAGCTAAATATACCTTCAATTTTTTTCTTTCTTTTTTAATATATTTAATGTTAACAACTTTTTTTTTTTTTTTTTTAAGGTTTTAGCTAAATATACCTTCAATCTTTTTTCTTTTCTTTTTTAATATATTTAATGTTAACAACTTATTTTTTTATTTTATTTTTATTTTTTTTAAGGTTCACAACAAAAGCTAAATATACATTCAATCTTATTTTATTTTATTTTATTTGGTTCAACAACAAAATCAAATGCACATTAATTAATTAATTAAAAGTTTGTTTTATAATAATCAAATATATAATTTTGAGACAATCAAATAAATTTTAGTAATTGAAAAAAAAATGTGGAAGAACATGGAAGATTAAAAAAAAATTATAACCATCTCCCTCTCTCTCTCTCTCTCTCTCTCCCTCCTACATATTATAAAAACTTGTTTACAATGTTATAAGAGCCTGTTTGAAGAAATAAAATGTGAAAGAACCTGTTTGAAGAAAGTGTTATAAGACCCATATTAAATTGCATCAGGGCATAAACAAGGAATTGTTTGTTGATCTCTATCAACCAACACTAATACATAGCTACCCATGTTCATCCCAATGGTAGCACACAAAAAAATAAAAAAGATTGAAGGTTTAATTAGTAAGTACACATATCCATTTTTTAGACTCTGTAGTAGTGTCTAATTTAAGGGTTAGAAGGATATGATGCTTTGGTGCACACTGGCACTAGACACATACCTAAGCCTGTTTAACACACTCTGAAACATGATCAAACATCTTTGAAATCGGTCTGCTCATAATGCTTCTGAGAGGATGTAGTTGTTCTGACCTTTTAAGTGGGAAAAGTTAGAAGTGTTCACCTTGCTCAAAACCATGATTCAAACTAATGCTTAACCTAAGCAGGAATTCAAGTGTTCTCAATGAGTTGTTTATCTTCAACTTACAGTCTCCCTATTTTGGGTGGATGAGAATTGGACGAATGAGGGGAAACAAATAAATGACTGAAGCAATGACTCTAGCCCTTTCTCTCTTGCACTTTTCTTGTAACACAAAGGCTTTAAAATTTCGTACTTACGTTTTCATTCATTAAGATGATTTTGGATTTTTGATATTGCGAGTACTATGGAACAAGGACAATTACTTTTTAAAGGAAGAAGTCAATGGCTCATATATGAGGATGGTGTGGAGGAATTGAATGTTGCAAACTCGTAGTTGTCATTATGGTGTTGTTTTATTATTCATTGTTAAGACAACTAAAAGCCTCAATGGTCTTACTTTAAAGTTGAGGACACATTTTTGGATTTCAACAAGCACAAGTCAAGAATGCAATCGATAGCATACTAGGCTTATAAGTGTGACATACTAATTAGCACCATGGATACTACTTACTGAAAGATATGGTACAGCGAGATACTTACAAAAAAACATTAGAGATAAAACCAAATAGAGATATCATGCCGCCTATTATATGTTCAAATATTTGTTTTTCTAGGTTGCTTGGTGGGTGGGGATTGAGTGAGTACAATCCAAAAATTTGAAAGCCTCCTTAGTTAAATTAAATCACCTTTTCTTTTCCCCCTCCCTGAGCTCATGGGAACATTTGGAAGTTTCAAGGTGATATATGATTTTACCAACATTCCTAGTTCCTTCTTGCCAAATCTTTGTGTGTTGTGTGTGTTTCATCGAACTTTATCATTGCAGTTCCTATACTAAGTTTTCTACACTCCCATTCATTTACTGATTGATTCCTGCTTTTTTCTAATTTTAAGCAGATGCTTTCAGAAAATCGTGATGCCTTCAGTAATGAGCAATCCACCACTGTGAGGCACACAGAGGGAGCAACTTTGTCTGCAGAGGAGATGCAAGATCAAATGGACCAATTCACCCACATCATGCAGCAAAAGTTTCTGTCAGGGGAAGATCGTCAGCATTTAGATTACTGAAAAATCGACGAGGACGAGACATTGGATGAACACTGGTTGAGGGAGGCCAGTCACGATGCTGATTTATGTAAACCAATGAGAAGAATAGTCCTATGAATCTCACATACTATGGATATAACAGGAACAACAACCACCCACTCTACCCCTCCCAAACCCCCATCAAATGGGGATTAAATTGGGCATACTTTTTAGCATCAACAATAATTTGGACAAATCATAATTGGTTAATCTTATTATTTCTTTTCTTCATTATTTTATTTTATTTTTCAGATCTTAGGAGAATGGATCCAGTCTTTTATTAGTTTTACATGAACAGAGGAGCATTAGCCAATTCAACAGCTGATCAACACAACAAAGTGAAAATTCAACAGTATTGATCAATAATTGATGAAAGTAAAATTGAAAGATTGGATTAGTACCTGAAACAATCCCTAAAATCCCAAGACTTTCTCTCTCTAAAACCCTATTTCTGTCTCTACAAGCTAAAAGGGATCAACTTTCCACCCAACATTCTCTCTCTCTCTCTCTCTCTCTCTCTCTCTCTCTCTTCTTATTCAATGGAAATGTTAAAACACTCATTTTATTTTGACTATATAAAGCAACCAATCATCAAAACAGAGATGACCTATTTGCTTAAAAACTTAAGGAGTAGCTATATTGATCTTGATCATTTGCAGAGGGAATTGCCATTTTTGTAACAAAGCTTTTATGCAATCCATTTTGACCCTAAACCCTTTTAACATAACATAACATAGCAAATAAATAGACGGTAAATCAATTTCATCTTCCACATGAGAAATCAAAGCTAACAATTTCCAAATGCATCAGAATTCACAACTGATTTAAATCCATAGCTTTAAACAACATTGAGTTAAAATTTCCATGAATCAAACCAACAACTCTGTGAAGCAACAACTCTGTTTGGAAGTTGAGAAAGTGACGAATAGATGAATTTGTAAACACACACAGAACAAGAGAGAGAACGAGAGAACGAGATAGAGAAACTCACCACACCGGAGAACCACCGTGGTAACGCCGACGGAGATCGCCGCCGCTAGATCGTTGCCTTTGCAAAACCTATGGAGATCGTTGCCTTCGCTGCTGTGAGAGTAAGAATGAGAATGAGAATGAGAATGAGAATGAGAAACCGTGAGAGCGAGGAGAATGAGAACCCTAACATATGGGGAAATGGGCGGGTACCCAATCCCCGACCTATATCTATGGATATTTAAAAAACTCACTTAATTAATCCTATAGGTAAAAAAAAGAGAAAAAATTCATATACTTGGATTGGATCTCTATGGATATCCGTAGGGTAGGATTTCCATTGTCATACCTACACGGCACATAAATTAGAATCTTTGAACCAATTTTAATCTGTTTTTCTTTTCTTTCTTTCTTTTTTTTTCCCATTTTTGTCAAAAAAAAAAAATTTAATTTGGGAGACTTTTAATCCCTAAAAATATTGAATAAAAAGTCCACAAAATTAAAAAAGTCCCCAGTCCGATGTAATTGAACAAAACACTATTTTAATCCGTTTTGGTCTTTAATAGAATATATTTTTTTTTAACTTTCTGTCTCAAAGTTTGAAAAATATAACAAAAAAAAAGGGGCAATTAGCCTGATTTGCCTGAGATTTATGACAATTATAAAAATCTCTCCTCAAGGTTTTAAAATTACATTTACCTCCTACGTCAGTCATGTCTGCCAAACGGGAGCTTCTATATACACACACCCTTTCCTCTCTATACAAATCCTTCTCAATACACACACTAAAAAAATAAATCCTAATATATTTGACTCACTACACACACCTATCATTCCACATATACCCCCAAATGTAAATCAGACACACACACCCCCTCTCACACACACACCCGTGACCCCTCTCACACATACACCATCTGAGAACCCCTCTCACACACACACCCATCTCTCACACTCTCCACCGTTCCTCCCAAAAGCTTCATTCATCCATCTGTGTCATTGAAGTATTGGCATTCAAGGGCATTGAAGAGCATTGAAGTATTGGCATTGAAGGGCATTGAAGAGCATTGAAATCTTTACATTTTAGGTTAGTTTACACAGATTAAAATCTTCTCATTCATATTTTATTTTTAATGTATGGTTAATTTTTATCATTTTTGAAATTTTCCGTCCATCATTGTAAGGGATTGCCGTGTTTCCTCATTCGGAACTGGTTATCCGAAATTTTTGGTTTTGTTCGACAATCTAGTTCCGAAAATGTTTACTTGGTTCGGCTTTCAACTGCCGAAAATATTTTTTTTTTTCGGTTTTCAACTTCCGAATAGTAGCCTTAATTTCGGACAACAACTTCCGAACAGAATAGGTATTTTCGGACAACAACTTCCGAATAGGTTTTTTTTTTTTTTTTTTTCCTTCTTAATTAAAACACTTAATTATAACACTTATTATAATTTAAAACACTTATTATTTACACACACTCTCATTAATTTTACACACACTCTCTCATTATAATTTAAAACACTTATTATTTACACACACACTCATTACACACACCCTCATTAATTTTACACACACTCTCTCATTATAATTTAAAACACTTATTATTTACACACACACGCATTACACACTCTCATTAATTTTACACACACTCTGTTTATTTACACACACACTCATTACACACACTTAGTATTTTTTGCAGATAATATGGATTCTGAATATCAATAACGTGTCCCACCTACTGCTTCAAATAGACGACGTCGTCAATTGGATGTAGACCATGAATGGGGACGAGGGCGTGGGCGAGGATGAGGTCAAGGTCGTGGTCGAGGTCGTGATCCAGTTTCGGTAGAATATGATATTCCCAGTGCCAGTCAAAGTGGTGGCCGAAGCCAAAGACGAGTTGAAGATTATGATATGCCTGATATTACTGTGGAGGATACCTCTTTACCTGATTCTCCTCCTGTCCAGGAAGAGTACCTTACTCATGCTTTTCCAGGTGGACCGACTGATCCGTCAATACTGCGGAGTTTCAATAGTCATGTGGCTGCAGCTATTTGGCACGGGGAGGTAAACATTCCTCAGTAAAACTGAAATTCATTTGTATATGAGTTTTTTTTTTTTTTTTTTTTGTGTGTTGTATGGTTGTTTGTAATGAGATATCATTTGTGTTGTAGGAACGAGGGCCCCTAAAGTGTCATAATCACTCTTCCAAGATCCTTGCATGGCCATGGTGGTTAGTAGAGAACAACACCAGATTCAAAGCCATTATTGAGCAGTCTAGACTGTCACAGTTAGCTCGTTGCACTTATCGGTTCGTCAACAAGCTTCTAATCTCCAGTTTTGTTGAGAGATGGCAACCTGAGACGAACACATTTCACATGACAGTTGGTGAGATGACCTTGACCCTAGATGATGTTGGCACTATTCTTGGCCTTCCCATTGTAGGCAAATCAGTCAGCATACCAGATGTGACAGATCATCATGGAGTTACATTACTCATTTATGGCTTGGGGGTTACTGAACGTGTAGCATACGAAGAGGTTTCTTCTGCTGGTGGCAATTCAGTCAGGCTTGAATGGTTGTGCAGTCAGTTCGCTGGTGTCACAGATTCAGACCCCGAGGAGGCTATACAGTGCGCTGCAAGAGCTTATTTGTTGTTCCTGTTGGGATGTACACTCTTCAGTGACAAGAGTGGCGGCAGGGTTCCCGTTGTTTACCTCGGCTTGTTGATGGATTTGGGATCCATACATACTTATGCCTGGGGTGCTGCTGCATTAGCATTTTTATATAGACAGTTGGGGTTTGCTAGCCGGTCTGGGGTTAAGCAGATGGGTGGTTATATGACTCTTTTGGAGGCGTGGATTTATGAGCACTTCCGAGCATTCCGACCTCATCAGAACATGGGCTACAATGAAGACATGCCACACGTGTACCATTGGGCATCTAGGAGAGAGGCGGGTTCCTCCATTGACCATTTGAAATCTTTTCGAGCCCAGCTTATCGACTTTACCAGGCTATTGAGAGTGTGACACATGTCCTTGAAGGTCAGCACATTGACGAAGCTGGACCTAGTTCTGCTGGAGGTCGCTTTCCATCTTCGACATTGACATACAGTCGTAGGCCTAGGCGTAGGCATGCAGCTGATTTGTGACATGTTATTTGCGTGTTGATGAATTTGTTTTGGTGATTTTTGTAAGATGATATTGTTGTAATGGTAACAGTGGTTAACATTTTTCTTATTACAATGGAATGGCAACAATGGTATTGTAATGACATTTTATTTTTAGAATGGAATGGTAACAATGGTCGTTGATTTTGTAAGTGATATTTTCTTATTACAAATTTTTAGAATGGTATTATAATGGCGGAATTGATATTACAAATTTTTAAACATTTTTAAACATGTGAATTGACATTACAAATTTTTAAACATTTACTAATATTAAACATGTGAATGGTTATTTGAAACTGCAAATTTAGTCTGAAAGTTACACATTTGGAAGATAAAATGAAAAAAAAAAAAAATGTGCCTTCATTCAGAAGTAACAGACCGAAATTACTGCTACTGTTCAACTGTTGGTGTCCGAAGTTTTTCATTTCATTCGGAAGTTGATTGCCGAAAATTTTCATTTCATTTGGAAGTTGATTTCCGAAAATTTTCATTTCATTCGGAAGTTGATTTCCGAAACTTTTTACATCATTCGGAGGATAACTTCCGAAATTAAGTTTAATTTTCGGTTTTCAACTATTGAAAAATTTCATATAATTCGACCCTGGTTTTCTGAACGACGCTGGAAAATCAAAATGGAGCAAAACTCACTTTTCCTTGGGATTTACTGTGTAAACTAATGAAAAATGGAATGAAGAATGAGGAAGGAAGAATTGAGGAAGACATACAGTGCACAAGCTTGTGGAACAAACTGACTTCGCACTGTATATCTTCCTCGGGGTATTAGTGTTGGACTTTAGTCCAAAGCCTATTTGTTCTTCTGCTGGTGGCAATTAAGAATTGAGGAATGAAAAATGGAATAAAGTCCAACAGCTTGTGGAAGGAGTGTGGAGCTTGTGCAAAATGAGGAAGACAGCTTGGAGCTCTGGTATGGAGTAACGTGTGTGTGTGTGGATCATTTAGCAAAATGAGGAAGCATGGGCTTTGCAACGTGTGTGTATTGAGAGGATGTGTGGTTATTTGAATTGTGTGGGATGTCTATAATGGTAATTTTATTTAGGGACAAAATTGTAATAAAAATAAAATTCATTAAGTGTGTGCAAAGAGTGGAATTGGTGTGTGCAAATAGAGGCTCCCCTGCCAAACTGAGCCAACAGAAAATATCTTTTTACCTTTTTACCCTCATTTGTTTATTCATTTATTCATATGAAATTCAAAAAATGTTGACACACACACAAAAAAAAAAACAAAAAACAAAACAAAACAAAACAAAACAAAAAAATGGTTATAACACACGATCACTGTCACATTTCTTATTCCTCCACTGTTTACATTTTTTCAATTTGTTTCACATACAACAAATTATTATTATATTCACCCAAAAAAAACAAATTATTATTATCATTGTAACACATGCATAAATCCTACCCTGCATAAATCCAATTTTGACTTGTTTATTTATTTTTTTAACTTTTGATTTATGAAAAAATTACTTGTAAATCTCATCTTGAGGAATGGTTATCCATTTAATCCTAAGGATTTTCTTATAGACCAATTAGTCTCATTAATTTTAGAAAGGTAGATTTAATATATTATTTAAAAATTAGATTTACGGTTATACCCTTATTTCTATTATGTTCTTTCTCTTTTTTTTCTTTTTCTTTTCTTTTTTCTTTTTTTTGGTACTAGAAAGGTAAGGTACACAATATATGGAAATCAAATTTGGGATGAATTTTTATATAAAAATCTTTTTTATTTGGAAAACATTTCAAAAGGAATACAAAAATACCTTAAAATATGAGATTCTTCAAACATTCCAACAGGATGTATGATTTTTCAAACATTTCAAAAAGAGTATAAAAGCTACTTGGTAAGTTTTGGCCAAATGTATAATTTCAAACTATAACACTCCAATGTAACACTCAAACGTAATACTCCAATGTAATACTAAAAAAAAAAAAAAAAAAGTGCAATACCCTAATGTAACACATAAAAAAAACTCTTTACAATGTTTTTCTCAAACGTAACACTCCAATATAACACTCTAAAAAAACTCCTTATCATGACACTCTAATGTAACATACAAAAAAATTCATTATTGTAACACTCTTATGTAACATAGAAAAAAATTCCGTAGTTTATTTTTTCCAAACGTAACACTCTAATATAACACTCCAAAAGAATTCCTTAGTGTAACACTATAATGTAACACACACAAAAACCTCTTAGTGTAACACTCAAATGTAACAAAACAAAAACAAAAAAATCTTCTTAGTGTACTTTTTCCTAAATATAACACTCTAATAAAATATTCTAACTCATTAGTGTAATATTCTAATGTAACACACAAAAACTCCTTAGTGTAACATTCTAATGCAACACATGAAAAAACTCCTTAGTATACTTTTTTTAAACGTAACACTTTAATATAACATTCTAAAAAAATTCCTTTATATAGCACTTTAATGCAACACACACACACACACAAATTTGATTGTACTTTTCCTAAACGAAACGTTCCAATGTAACATTAAAAAATAAAGAATGTAAGATTTTTCAAACCACTCCAAAGGAGTATAAATATTTCTTAGTAAGTTTTAGACAAATGTATAATTTTAAATTATAAATGTTACGTTTGAAAAAAGTATACTAAGAAATTTTTTTGTATTTTTGTGTGTTATATTAGAGTATGTTACATTGGAATGTTATGTTTGAAATTACATTGATTGGAGTGTTAAGTTTGGAAAATGTACACTAACGCTTTTTTTTTTTTTTTTTGTATGTTACATTGAAGTATTACGTTTGGAAAAAGTACACCAAAAAGTTTTTTTTTTAGTGTTACTTTGTTATGTTTGAAAAAAATACACCAAGAAATTTTTTAGTGTGTTACATGGAAGTGTTACATTAGTGTGTTAGGTTTTTGTTCGGAATGTGAGATTTGTTCTAGAATGAAAGAAAATCCAAAACTTCTATAGTGCAAATTGCCCAAATGTGTAATTTTACATTTTGAGAAATCCACTTTTATCTCTAAAAAATTAAACTCAAACATTTAAGTAACTACCTTTTTATGTAATTTCCACTTTAACATGATTTTTGCATTCATAAGAAAAAAATGAGGACTAAACAATTTACAAGATCAGTTCAATATTTTTTTGATCAATTTTAAAATAGTGTTTGATTTATCGTAATAAAAAAATAGAATAAAATCATCATTTTTTAAATTTCTTATGTTATGGCCACTCTCTTACAATAGTTAATGGTAATTTCATTTTTTTTTTTTTTTGATCAGCAAAGAAAAATTTTATTTAACAGCATGAAATTAAAGGTACAGGAAGATGAGAAGCATCGAGAGAGATTCGGTAGTATAAAAATACCCCTACTACTGCTACTCGCAACCATACAACCAACCCCTAAGCCTCTCGATTTTTTTTAAATACAGTTAAGAAGAACTTAACTAGAAAATTAAAATACATGAGTCCCCACATAAACAAACCACCAAAACACCCAAACCAAACTAAACTAACTAAACCAACACCCAAACAGCCCGAACTAAAAACCATGTAATCAGCACCCCAATATTTTAAGAATAATACTTTAGACCCCCTCAAAAGGGGCACCCCCTCACCCCCTTTGACATGTGTCAGGGGGTGATTGGATGTGCAGGAAAAAAAAAAAAGAAAAAAAAAAAAGCAACCAATGAGAGTGAGAGGGGGTGAAAGGGGGTGATGGGAAAAGGGGGTCTCTATCATTGTTGATATTTTAAACCCTACAACACTCCCAAAGCTACTGCCCTTCTAATCACCACCCTACGCCTATGCTGCAACACAGCCACGCCTAGCACCTAAGCTGCTCCAACGTCCACCTGCTGCACTCCACCGCCACCTGCTATACTCCACTCCCTTCTGCTACATCTCCATGGCTGGACATCTCCATGGCTGGACATCACCTCTGCTGCCTCATTGCCAAAGCTCCACTCCTGACAGAAACTTATTCAAGCTCGTTGCAAGTTCCCCCGTAGCACTCCTTGCAAGCTCCCCCTCAGGACCCCTAAGCTGCTGCAACACCCAAACTCCCACCACCCACACCGGCCGGGAAGACCCCAAAGCCACCACTCCCTAGCTGAAGACTCCAAGTTGCTGCAACTCCCGCGAACACACCCACAGATCACCTCCCGAGCTGCTGCCAAACTCCATAACCAACAGGACGTCTGCCAAACTCCACACACCCACCGAACACCGACCACCCGCTGGGACACCTCCATACATACGGTAGAATTTCACCCCTCCATACATCCCACCCCAATAGACCAAACACAACATAAGTTACTTTTTCTTCCAAATATTACTCTAACTAACATAATAATATAAGAACAAGTCGTAAAAAGGTTTGTATCATTTAATTAATCTATTCAGAATTTTACTATAAAAGTTAATGTATAATCTAAATTCAAGTTTTACATAGTAGGGTCTATATTTAAAATGAATTTAGATCACATATTAAACTTTCTTTAATAAATTTATGAATAAAAGTTTTAATTAGATTGCATTTATGAACAGAACTGTGCCAGGACCGAGAGGGACTCCAATCCCTTCCTATTTTCGACAATTTGTTATTAATTTTATATTTGTGAATATGTATAAAATGTATAATAAGATGATTTTGACTGATTTAACTAATTGTATACTGAGATATAATAATTCAAAATTGAAAAAACTATTTATTAGACTTTATTTAGTTTTCTTGAGAACTACTTTTTTCGCAACGCTTATATAAAAAATTATATTCAATTAATAATGCATTAAAACTAATTCAATAGAAGGGACCCTTTTTTTTAGTCTATTTTGAAGGGCCTAGGCCATGGCCTTGTTGGCCCCAGGGCCGGCACTGTATATATATATATATGGAGATTTAGTCAAAACTCTTTTATAATAAAACTTTAATGAATTAAGGACAAACACAAAAAAAATTTATTGAAAAGTCCAACACATATCATTATTATCAAAATATTAAATTTTAAAATAATATAACTTTTGATGTAGATATCAATTTTTAATAAATTAATATTTTTAAAATTCTCTCATCAAAATCTATCAAATAAGATCTATATTGATTATATAAAAAAAAAATTAAAAATAAAACATTACTGTCAAAATTGATATAAACCGTAACAGTAACATGTTACTCTGTTTGGCAATTACTCTGTTTGGCAAGAATATGTTACTTTGTCTCACAGTAATATATTACTTTGATTCACATGTTACTTTAACAATATTGTTCAAAAAAAAAAATTTTATTTTATTCTTACTCAATTATGTGTTTTCTCTTTAAGAGATTTATGAAACAAAACAAATTGAGTTGTCATTTTCACCAAACAAAGATCCAATGAAGGAATTTTAGCTAAATTTTCCTATATATAATGAGAAATTCTATAATACACCACATTTTGCAATGTTTACCATATGCCTCAGTTATAACTTTTGTAGTATTTGGTTATGCCACATTATAATGTTAGTTATTATGACTTGATTGTGACTTATTATGATGTTAATTATAACTCATTATGATGTTAATTATAACCCATTATGATTATTATTTTGGTTATGATCTAAAAATTCTTTGATTATATATTATGTAATTTTGGTTATGACTCCTTTTTTTCAGTTAAACCTGAAAATTATTTAATTATGACATTTATAATATTCAACACTACAAAATATCATATTTTGTATATGGTTTATGTCCAGTTTCTCCAACCCTTGGGGGCTTATTTTGCTTTCGCAAACTTACAATTTTGAAAACCATTAGGAGTGGTGGCCCAGTGGATTACACATCTCCCCTCCACCCAACCTAGCAAGGGTCTATTCTCAGAGGTGCCAATTTGCTTCGGCTTATCGCGTTGCACTTCAATCGACACTTTGCCTCCTATGTAACAGGTGGGTGAGGTCCATCTGTATGCTCCAATGGTGTGTCCCTTCCTTTAACTTAAGTTAAATCTGACCGGTAACCAGTTATCCAGGATTAGAACTATGGATGTTATAATGTCCCACAGAGCATCCTTTTTTTTAATTTCTCCAAAAAAATAAATAAATAAATACTTGCAATTTTGAAAAGTACCTACATGAAAAAATTAAACGTTTTCTAAAGGAAAACCATACCAAACACATTGACTAAAACAATGAAACAACACTAATACCAATGAATATACAAGTAACAATATATAAAAACTAACAAAAGAAGCCTTACACCACCATGGGTCTTAAGGGTTCTGTAAAATAGCAGAATATATATACAGTAGTTAAAAGAGGATAGAGAAGTGCGCAAGGACATACTTATTTTATTCTTTGATTTGAAACTAGACATGCACAAGGATTGCTCCATGGTTGTGAATTCCGACTGGAGAGAACTCAGCGAAGAAATGAGAATACTGTACACTCCTAGCAGTTGACAAGGGCTTGAAGAAAACGAGGAATTGGAGGCGGGTTCACATCTAGAATCCATTCAAGGATCTGAACTACCTGACCCATTGATGGCCTATCATTCCCATCATCTTGGATGCACCAACAAACAACTTTACAAATTCTCCATGCCTCTTCAACATCAACATGTTTCTCCAACATATGGTCTAATAGGCAGTGGACATCACCTCCTTTTACGACTACACTTGCAGCCCGGATTGGGAAGAATTTAACAATCCCTGCTTCGGATTGATCACTGTTTTTTCTTCCTGATATCAATTCAAAAAGCATCATACCATAGCTGTAAACATCAGCTTTGGCTGTAATGGCTACTCCTACTATTCACTCAGGTGCAAGATAGCCCGTTGACCCTCTCATGGTAGTCAAGACCCGGCTGAGTTCTCGTCCAATAAGCTTTGCTAAACCAAAATCTGCTACCTTTGGGCAGAATTCAACATCTAATAGAATGTTTTCTGGCTTTATGTCACAGTGTACAATGCAGTCTCGGCACTCTTCATGAAGATAAGCCAACCCCCTGGCTGTCCCTAGTGCAATTTGGTACCTTGTCTTCCAGTCCAGTACCTTTCCATGGAAAAGATGGGAATCTAATGAGCCATTTTGCATGTAATCATACACCAGTAACTTCTTATTACCTTCAGAGCAGAACCCACGAAGCCGAACAAGATTAATATGTTGGATGGTGCCAAGTGTGTTGACTTCTGCTTGGAATTGCTTCTCCTTTGTTGATGCTTTCCAGCTTCTTCACAGCTATGACAGTGGAATCAGGTAATGTCCCTTTGAAAACAGAACCAAAACCTCCACTCCCCATTTTCTCCAAGAAATTTTTGGTTGCTTTTTGTAAATCTTTGTATCTAAATGCAACCAATGAACCATAAACTGCATCTATTCGATCTTTTCCTAGAAAGCTCAACCAACAAGTGTTTGGCCAAAGCACACAAGGGGTTGCTATAAGCCTCATTTGTTGCTTCCACATAACATAAACGAGGCCCAAGACTACTACAACTGAACCCACAACACCAATAATAATCCCCATATTATTATCTCTGGAAAACTCAGAAGCAGCAAGTCTGAGATAAAGACTGCTTCCACTACTGCCATTTCCCAAAAGTTGTTGCAGGTTAACGAGGTCCATAGTCCAAATTGAACACCCATTCTTGTCATAAGCATAAGCAGTGCAAGAGCAGTTTTTCAAGCAAGAAGATTCACATTCCGTAGCACTGCCAGAAGCCACAGATTAAGGATGTTCAGGCAATCTCATATTGGAATATTCTTGGAACCTATCTTTTTCTTGGTTAGCAGCACTGGCATTTCCACACTGTAACTTGGTTCTCCTTACACACCCACCAGAGTAATCACCCAAATACCAATCATTGCCCGACTTAGGATTGAAACCAGTCAAACAATTACAGAAGGGTTGTGTATTCTGATTGCAAGTTCCAAATGGCCCGCATAAAGCATAAACGTCGCATTGTTGTTCCGGCTGAGCCCAAAACAAATTCCACTCCTTCCTGCCCTCCAACCAAGTGAGTTGCTTGAGTTGCCCCGAAACATCCATAACAACTCTAGATATAATGTAAGGATCATAGGGAGAATATTTCAAATAACTCTCATTTTCATTGTCAACAAAGCTAATATTAAACATATAATTTTGTCTCGTTGTAGGTAATAAGCTAAAAATCTCCCCATTCCAAGGACCACTAGTCCAATACTGTTTAGACCCATTCCACAACAAAACATAGCTATTATTTGCATCTAGAATATGAGAAAATAGTCCTAGTGAAGGGTCTTCATAGTTCTTCCATGAAGTTAGACATTGGTGTGTATTGGCTTGCTTGTTATATGAAATCTTGCTACCAGGCAACCAAGTGTGAACAAGGTAATCAAAACTTTGCCAAATTGGTTGTGTTGAATTAGACCCATCTCTCAAAATCAAATTACCATCATCACCAAGAACTGCTACCACAGAATTTGAAGTGGTAGAGTTCTGATTTGTTGACCAAATTGGGGTTTGGGACTCGTTGAGAAGCACTAAGTTACCATCTAAGATTTTCAGTTCTGAGGAATACTTATCAGAGATGGGTATATCTCTATTTGCTATCCACACTATGGTTTGTGTAGATACTTTCTTGTACCATATGCATATGTGATAGTTGAAGACTTACCTGGTTTGTAAAAACCCATTTCAAAGTTGCCACCGGCAGAGACAATGGTATGGTCCCCAAAGAGAGATTGATCTGCAGAGATGCTGTCAGCTCCATGGGAGAGATGGTTGGTGAAAAAGATGCAGCATAGGAAGAATACAGAAAACATGAAGTACGAATATTGTCTGATAATACCCAAATGATATCTGCACAAAAGGGAAAGGAGTATGAAAAAGAGGATGACTAGGATGTTTAGAAGAATGGGTCTCAAAATTTTAAAAAATGCGCACGGATCATGTCATGAAAAAAGAAACTAAAGGCTGATTGTCTTCTATGGGGATTTAATTACACTTTATTTTAATATTTTTTGGTATTCTTTTCAATTTTTTAGCATATCATTATCACCAAGAGCAGGAAAAGATGAAAAAATATACATTTCAATACATGTGCCATGGTTTTTCAATGTTTGGGATATTTAGTCAATCGACATTTGATAGACTGGAAATATGAAATGCAGTCATCCACGTGCTTGTCACTCCGACGAGAAAACCAAACCAAACCAAGCCTTAAGTCCCATCAAATGGGGTCGGCTACATGAATCCTTCTTCTTCACGCGGCCCTATCAAAGGCCATTTCATTAGTCAAGTTAAGTAGATTCATATCTCTATTTATAACGCTAGTCAACGTTAATCTAGGCCTACCCCGTCCCCTAACACTTCCATCTACCGTTACAGCATCGCATCTCTTCACTACTGCCTCTATTGGTCTCCGTTGAATATGACCAAACCATCTCAAACGATTCTCTCTCAACTTATCTTCTATCGGTGCTACTCCTACCCATTCCCGAATTCACTCATTCCTAATCTTGTCTTGTCTAGTCTTACCACACATCCACCTTAGCATGCTCATCTCAGCCACACTCATCTTATCTACATGTTGTTTTTTGGTTGCCCAACACTCCGTCCCATACAACATAACTGGTCTAATAGCCGTCCTATAAAACTTACCTTTTAGTCTAGTGGGTATTCGTTTATCGCACAATACCGCAGACGCACTTCTCCACTTACACCATCCCGCCTTAATCCTATGGGTCACATCTGCATGAATCTCTCTCGCTGCATCCAAGTGGGGTTTGTAGACCCACTTGAATTTGAAATTTACACCTTTGACTTTGAATTCACAATTAAATATTTACACTTTTAAATCAAATTATAAACTTAATTTTTTGGCAATCTAGCATTAATAAGACTAACAGAAATTGGCACGTGTCATACATAAAATTTTCTAATGGCACAATTAAAAGTGAAAGGACAATTTTGGTGAAGGTGCAAGGAACCAAAGTTTGAAAAAATTAATCTAAACATTTAGATCATATTCACAATATTTATTACATACACAAGTAACACACCACAAAACCTATCATTTCCCTTTGTCACTCATAAATGGCAAAGGCCACCCCAGCAGTACATGGGTTTCTCGATTTTCATCTCTCTCCTCTTCGTCTTTCTCTCTTATCATATAAATTATTTATTTTAATGTTATTAATAATTTAGTAGAAAAAATGTTAATATTTAACAAATTAATTAGCCTAGCAGGACACTAAATAAATAAATAAACAAAATATATAAATAGAGTTCGGATTTGTGGGTAAATCAGACAATTCGAACCTAGCCCAAGTTGAAGTTGAATTTACTATGCTCAAGTCAGGCTTGCACAAACAAGTTCAAGTAGAAGGTTGGCCTTGGACAACTCTTAGCACAACTTGGACTGGACCTAGGCAACTCCTCAACTGACCAAACTTACCCGAGTTGCACACCTACTGCTGAAGGATGAGAAGATACACCTAGTTTGAAAAAAATGGACTCCCATGGGAGATAGGTGAAACCACACTAATCACACCAGGAGCATCAAAGCTTGCTGGACTGATCAGCAAACTCTTGTTTTCACCAATCTTTCCTCCTCCCTTGGAAACACACCAGTGCAACCAAACTATGAAGACCAAAACCATCGCACCAGAGACCTAGCTTTCGCCATTTGCAAAGAATCAATCGCCGACCGCATGACTAACTAAAGGCAAAGCAACTACTAACTCATTAACTAAAGGTGTGGATGAAGCCCTCAACCATTTGGAGGATCACAGATCCCCATGGAAACCTCTTTGCCCTCAATTATAGCCTCCATGGAAGCAACACTAGATCTACAAAGGAAACAATCTGTCACTGTCATATCAAAGAGACTAAACTCCAATCACAATCACCAAAACACCTTTGTTGTGGAAGATCTACAATCCCAAAATTGAAATTCCAAAGAAACCTAGCTACATAGAGAAGAAAACCAACATTACAGTGAAACTATGATCTCCATGGATCACACAACATTGAATATACAAGTCGCAAATGCATAACAATTATTAAAAGTTGTACACTAAGTATACAAAAACAAATAGATATAGTTAATTGCATAGGTAAGTGCTCAAGCACATCCTTGTATTATTCTTTTTAAACTTTAAACAATATAGTTCTCTTGGCCTGAGTAAATAGTTGAACAAGTATTACCCCATGGTTACGAATTCTCAACACAATTCAAAAAAACTATAAGCTCCTAGTCATCAAAGGATGGGAGAAAACGAGAAATTGGAGGCAGCTTCACATCTGAAACCCCTTGGAGGATCTGAACTGCTGGACCCATTTTTGACCTATGATTTTCATCTTGGATGCACCAACAAGAAACTCTACAAATTCTCCATACCTCTTCAACATCAACATTTTTCTCCAACTTATGGTCTGATAGACTAAGGACATCACCGCCTTCTATGGATGCATTTGCAGCCCAAATTGGGAAGAATTTAAATTTCCCCTCTTCGAATTGATCAGTGTTTATTCTTCCCGATATCAATTCAAAAAAGCATCATTCCATAGTTGTAAACATCAGCTTTAGTTGTTATGTTTATTCTTCCCGATATCAATTCAAAAAAAGCATCATTCCATAGTTGTAAACATCAGTTTTAGTTGTTATGTCTAACCTTAATATCCACTCTGGCGCTAGATATCCAATTGTTCCTTTCATGGTTGTCAGAACCTTGCTAAATTCTCGCCAAACAAGCTTGCTAGATCAAAATCCATTACTTTTGGGCAGAGTTCCAACATCTAATAGAACGTTTGAAGGTCATGGTGTATGATACAGTCCTTGCACTCTTCATGGAGATAAGCCTGATAAAAGAGAATGAATAGAAATCTTGTATATACTTAATCAATCAACTGAGTACAATTATATAAGCTAATAGAATAAAACCCTAACAATCTAAAGGACTAAACTATCCTTAATGAACAATATAAACTACAAATTCACACCCCTTCAAACTGAGGATGCGAGCGCAGAAAGTATCGAAAGTTTGCCAAGAAGAAAATGAAAACGAACAATAGTGCGAGTCTTCGTAAAAAAATCGGCCAACTAAAGAGATGAGGGTACAAAAGGGAGAGTAATAGTGCCACCCTGAAGATGTTGTCTAACAAAATGACAATCTATTTCAACATGCTTGGTCCACTCATGGAAGGCTGAATTATAGGCAATCTGGACAGCACTCTGATTATCACAATACAACAAAGTCGGATCAGAAAGAGAGACACCTATATCAGAAAGAAGCCACCGAAACCAAACGATCTCTGAAGTAGCATGAGCCATGGCACAATACTCAGCCTCAACGGTGGAACGAGCAACAACAGACTGTTTCTTACTCTTCTAGGATATGAGAGAATCGCCGAGGAAAACATAGACCAAAAATGGATTTACGATTAGAGATATCACCTGCCCAATCAGCGTTAGCATAAGCACGAAGAGGCAAGTCCGAAGAGGCAGATAACAACAAACATTGCAACAAAGTACCACGAAGGTAGCACAAAGTACGGAGTAAGACAGCCCAATGTGTGGAACGAGGAGTAAAAACAAACTGACTAAAAATGTGCACAGCATAGGAGATATCCGGACAAGTAATAGTGAGATAAACAAGGCACCCAACCAACTCGCGATACACAGTGGGATCCTCAAGAGGAACACCATCAGAAGCCAAAAACTTAGCATGCAATTCAATAGGAGTGTCAACAATTTTGTCATCAGTGAGATTGGCACGAGAAAGAATATCACAGGCATATTTAGTCTGAGAGAGAAGATACCCAGTAGGTGAAGTAGCAACCTCAATACTAAGAAAATACCAAAGAGATCCCAAATCTTTCATCTCGAACTCCTGAAACAACTGATGCTTAACCTCCTCAATAGTACTATAATCAGAACCAGTAATGATCATATCATCCACATATAAGAGAACGAGAACAAGGCCAACAGTAGTGCGTCGAACAAAGAAAGCACAATCATTATGACTAGGGCGAAAACCAAGCTAAAGTGCAACAGAGTGAAAGCGCTCATACCAAGCCCGAGGAAACTGCTTGAGACCATATAGAGCACGGCGAAGATGACAAACAACGCCAAGAGGGTGAGAGAGACCCGGTGGAGGGTGCATATACACTTCTTCAACAAGATGCACATTCAGAAAAGCATTTTTGACATCGAGTTGAAACAAAGGCCAGTGATGGGCAACAGCAATAGAGATAAGAGTGCGAACAGTAGGCATCTTGGCAACAGGGGCAAAAGTCTCATCGTAATCAATCCCATACTCCTGAGAATAGCCCTAGGCAACCAAACGAGCTTTGTACCGTTCCAAAAAACCATCAGAAAGGGTTTTGACCTTATAGACCCATTTACAGCCTACAATATTCTTGTCAGCAGGTAATGGAACCAAATCCCAAGTCTGAGTGTTAGCCAAAGCAGTTAACTCATCATTCATGGAATCCAATTAGGACCATGACAAGCTTCCTTGTAGGAGCTGGGCTCAAAATAAGTATGAAGACAAGAAAGAAAAGACTGATAGGAAAGGAAAAAATATGTATTACCAAAACCATACAAGTTCAGAGGATGATAGTCTCGCTTTGGAAAGCGATGTGCAGGAGGAGCGGGATCCAAAGAAACAGTTGGAGGGACAGTAGAGCTAGGGACAAGCGAGCTCAGAAGTGCTTTGCGGTGCTGATAAACAAGAAGAGGAGCAGGGGAAGCGGGAGCGGGAGCGGGAGAGGAAGTGCCTGGCGAGATAGTAGAAGTGCTAGTAAAAGGCAAAGTAGAGACCTCAAGATCAGAAACAAACTCATCAGGAGGAAATGGATCAACGTGAACCAATTCATCCTTGGTAATAGGGACATCGATGGAAGGTATAGTGTAGTAGGATAGTTTTTCTAAAAAGGTGACATGCCTAGACACATATAGCTTTTTGGTGGTAGGATCATAGCACCGATAACCTTTTTGAGTAATGCTATACCCTAAAAAGACACATAGGACACAACGAGAACTAAGCTTAGAGCACTCCCGTTTAGGAAGGAGCACAAAGCATGCAGAACCAAAAATACAAAAAAGAGAATAATTGGGAGTAACACCAAAAAGACGCTCATACGGAGATGAGCTTGAGAGAAGAGGAGTAGGCATTCGATTAAGAAGATATGTAGCAGTGAGCACAGCTTCTCCCTAAACAACAGAAAGGACAAAAGACGAGAGCAACAAAGAGCGAGCAGTATCAAGGAGGTGGCAATGTTTGCGCTCAGCTCGACCATTTTGGGCAAGAGTGTCAGAACACGAAGATTAATGAATAGTGCCATGAGTAGTTAAAAACTCCTCAAACTCAAACAAGTAATACTCACCACCCAAATCAGAACAAAGAACTTTCATCGTGATGGAAAACTAAGTGTGAATCATGGAGTGAAAATTAGAATATATTTTGTAAAAATCAGATTTTCGAGTCATCAAATAAACCCAGGTAAATCGACTATAATCATCCACAAAAGACACATAATATTGCGAACCACCCTTGGTAACTATAAGAGAAGAACCCCAAACATCAGTATGAACCAAATGAAAAGGAGAAGAAGAAATAGAACTACTTTTATTAAAAGGAAGAGCAGACATTTTAGCCAATTTACAACCTCGACACTCAGAAATATTATCAATGGGAAAACTGCCTAAATGTCCAGACCGAACTGACATCCTCAAATGGTCACTCGACAGATGACCTAACCTAGAATGCCAAATATAAAATAAAGAAGACTTATTATTTAAACAAAAATAAGACAATGCAGTAGAAGACACTTCTGGAGGAACATGCAAGCTGTCCAAGATATACAGTTCTCCAACACTACGCCTGATCCCAATTTGCCTCTTAGATCCTGATCCTGCACAACACAATGAGAAGAAGAGAAAACAACATCAAAACCAGAATCAGATAATTGACTAATAGAAATAACACTATGAAAGGTGAGGTACATAAAATACAGGAGAAAGAGACAAATGGGAAGAGGAAATAGAACTAATAGAGTGTACAGACATAGAAGAACCATTAGCAGTAGCAATAGTGATAGAAGAAGATGGAGAGACACAATTACTAAGGAGAGATGCAACATGGGTCATGATGTGAACAACCATAATCTAAAATCCACGAAGTGTGGATATTACCTAAAGAAGATGAACCAAACAAACCTAACTGAGTGTTAGTCATAGCGGAGGCCTGGGGCAAAAGATTTGGATTAGCCACCATGAAAGACTTGAACTGCTCAAACATAGACTGCATATTATAAGATGGCCCATTCTCAGAAGCTAGTGCAGAAAAGGCGACAGATGAGCGAGATCCCGAAGATGGCAACTTAGAAGATGGTGGACCAGACGAACGACCCTTGGGCTGCAAAAGTTTAGGACAAGCATGTTTCCAATGGCCTCGCTGACAATAGAAACTGGACTCATCCATGGAAACCCGAGACTTGGGCTTACCGGTAACCTAAAATAAATGAAATGATGGGGTAGGCAAGAGCAGAGAAGTAACAAAAATTGATTGGGAGGCAGAAACACCATGAGCCACCTTAAATCGAGTTTCTGTCGCAATAAGCTCACGGATAACACCATCAACAGAAGGTAAGGGGGACTGATGAAGAATAGCTCCCCGAAGTGGCTCAAATTGATCACGAAGGGCCATAAGAAACTGAACAAGACGTTGCTTCTCCCAATACTTGGTATAACTGTCAAGTAACTGCAAATCTGCTGGTTCCATTAAAGCAAGCTGATCCCAATAAGTTGTCATCTCATTGTAGAACTCCTGAATGGACTTTTCTTTTTGACTAGCATTGCGAATAGACATCTTAAGACATACTGTTTTGCAAAGTTAGACTCAAGGTACATAGTTTTCAAATAGTCCCCAACTTGTTTAGAAGTAGAATACTTGAAAAAATTCATACCAATGGTAGTTTGAACTGAATTATGAAACCAAGTAAGAATTTGTGCATTTTCCTTATCCCATTTAGAAACATCAGCCTCAGTTTTTTTGGATTCCATAGGTCTAATAATTATACCGATAACATAGTTCCGGATGCCTTTACCCATTATAAAATTCTTCATGACATGAGACCAATAAGAATAATTTGTACCATCTAACTTAATAGTGATAGCTTGCAGTTTTATCATCAGCCATATTTCTAAAATTCAATTCACTATTCCAACAAGTATCAACAAATAGCCCTCAAATTTTCCTCTAAATACAATCTCTATATCTCACCAAATGCTCATAAATAACAACTCAAATCGATAGAGGAAGTGAACAGTACCAGAAGAAGGAGGAAGTCTGGAGACGCTGTTTATCAACACAACCGTAGGGTTTCGAACACAAAATTCCAAGTAAACCCTAGTACATGACCAGACCACCCTGAAGGCTGAAGAGGAAGAGGAGTCACGAACCACTTGCAAGAAGAGAGAGAGTGATGTCAATGATCGATGATGCAAGAGAAGTGTGGAGACAGACCTGCGATGCACTGGGATGGATAGAAACGATGCCTGCGATGCGAAAGAGAGCCCTGTGATGCGAGAGAGAGAGACGGAAGCAGACCTGCGATGTGCAACGTCTGGTGCAAGTATAACCTAGGTTCGATCGCAACTTTGCTCTGATACCATGATAAAAGAGAATGAATAGAAATCTTGTATATACGTAATCAATCAACTAAGTACAATTATATAAGCTAATATAATAAAACCCTAACAATCTAAAGGACTAAAATAAAGCCAACCCTGTGGTTATCCCTAGTAAAACTTTGTACCTTGTTTTCTAGTCCATAACCTTTTTTTACCCCTTTTCTTGGAAAAGATAGGAATCCAAGGAGTCATGTTACCTTCAGAGCAAAACCCACAAAGCTAAACAAGATTAACATGTTGGTTAGAACCACATGCTGACTTTTGCTCTAACTTCTTCCCTTGGTTGATGTTTTCCAGCTTCTCCGCGACTATGATAATGGAATCAAGCAATGTTCCTCCAAAAACATAACCAAAACCTCCTCTTCCAAATTCTAGTTGAAATTTTTTGTTGCATTTTGGTTTTGGAGATTTTGAGAAAGATGATTGATAAAATGGGGCAAGGTGGTTTTCTTTAAGGATTTTGAGATTGGAAAAATTGATGGCTCTATGCTTAGCCTTTTATCTTCTTTATGCTAATGTTACTGTTATTTGTTGTAGGGTCAAGCCTCAATAGTTAGGTTATCTTAGTTGTTTGATGCTTAGTTGCACGAAGCGGGGACAGGAGCGGGAGCGGGAGCGGGGGCGGGAGCGAGGAAGCGTGAGCCGATAGAAGTTTCTTAGGTTGGGAGCGCCTCGGGAAGCGGTAATATATATATATATATATTAATACACATTAGAAGTTTTTTTATAAATACTTTTATTTTAATACACATTAATTATTTTATTTATTTATTTTCTTTTTTAAATAATGTGTTTTTGATAAATTTTCATTTTATTTTATTTTATATATATTTATTTATTTTTATTAATATGTATAAGTATATATTATGTTATATATACTTACAAAATAATATGATTTTATTAATATTATTAATATTAATATGATTTTATATATATTATTAATATTAATATAATTTTATATATATTATCTTATATATGATTTTATTAATATTAATATGATTTTATATATATTGTCTTATATATACTTATATATATATATATAATATAAGAGATAAGAAGAAAGCTGGACAGAGCCAGCAAAGAGAGAGAGAGACGGAGCGAGAGGGAGACACAGGCGAGACAGATGCGAGCGAGAGAGAGAGAGAGAAGACGATCGATGACTAGAGTTCGACGAAGTTCGACGACGAAGACTGGATGTTCATTCTTCTCAACTGGATGTTCAACGACGAAGACGATCGAAGGTTTGTCTTCTCACTCTCTTCCTTCACACTCTCTCTCCTCTGTCTCTCTCTCCTAGGGTTTTTGTTCTTCTTCACCAAACGATCCCATCTTAGCCAGGATTGTGTTTCTCTCTCTACGGAAACGCGATTCCTACACGCTTCTTTCTAAGAAACGCGGAATCGCGTTTCTTACGAAGATTCGTCACCTGTTAGGACGATTCCTGCAACTAAGGTTTGATGTTCGAATGTATCTCACTTCACTTGGAGTTGCACCATCTGTGCTGGTTATAAGACTCCAATTTCCCTCTCCTTAATACCTAGATTTTAAGAAGTGTGGGCTAGACTTTTCAATTTGGTATCAGAGCTTGGTTAGGCATGTGACTAGTTATAAGGCTCTAATACCAAATTGAAAAATTCAACCCACACTTCTTATTAAAACCCAAGTATTAAAGAGAGAGAAATTAGAGCCTTATAACCAGACAGATGGGGCAACTCCAAACAATACGAGACACATTCCAACACACCCTCATAGACCACAACATACAATAGTCGGACAAACGGCAAACCAATCGCAAGCCCAACCAAGCGTTGATACTAAATTAAAAATCCCAACCCACACTTCTCTTTAAAACCCAAGTATTAAAGAGAGGGAAATTGAAGCCTTATAACCAGCACAGATAAGGCAACTCCAAACAATGTGGGACAGATTCCAACACACCTTCTTGGACCACAACATATAGTAGTCAGACAAACAGCACACCAGTCACAGGCCCAAATATGCTTTGATATCAAATTGAAAAGCAAAGCCCACACTTCTCCTTAAAATTTAAGTATTAAGAGACGAAAACTAAAGCCTTATAACCAGCACAGATGGAGCAACTCCAGGCAATCTGTGCTTCTGTACTTTGAGGTCATCTTAAGCTTGAAAGTGAATTTGGGGGAATACAACCTTATTCTGGTCAGGGAGGTGCCTCATGTTGCAACCTTGGCTAACATCCTAGGTCGTAAGGTGGAGCATTGACCATCTTATCTAAGACTTCCTTTAGGAGCCACTTTCAAAGCAAAATCAGTGTGGGATTCTATGGTTTAGAGATTTCAGAGGCAGTTGGCAAGATAGAAAAGCCTATATCTGTCTATCTAAAGGTGATAGATTGACACTGAATCAAAGCATCTTGTCCAGTCTTCCCAAGTATTTTATGTCCTTATTCACTATCTTAGCTTTAGTTGTGAAAAGGTTGGAGAAATAGCAACATGACTTCCTTTAAGGAGGTATAGAAGAGGAATTTAGGTATCATTTGGTAGATTGTTAGACTGTGTACCACCTAGAGAGAAGAGGGTGTAAGTATTCGCAAACTTAACCAAGATGCTCGTGATTTAATCATTGATGTAATTAGAGAAAGGGACAACAACATCATATAACTTACATTACCTTCAATAACTGAAATCGAGAAGAATAAGCTTCTTGCCATCTCATGGTCATTCATCACCATCCTTTTGTACAAGGAGTTGCAATAAAAGTCATGTAAAAAGTGTATTTGTCACCATCAACAATGCAACTAGGTGGTGATGGTGTAAAACTCAATAAGAAATTTCAAATGATCCTGTACTTGAATTGCAATACCATGACATGACATACATAAACAATGAGATGGTTAATGCAAACCTTTTGAGCCCAAAGTGTAAGAGGTGTAAGACATAATAAGGTCCAATTATAAACCTCAAGATTCATATCCATTCTGATAGTCCGTAGTATCAATCTGTGCACAGTTCATAACTCTTCCTGAAACAAGAGTACCCCCAAAGCCATATTAGCTATTAACTACAGAATATTAAATGGGAAAAAAATATAATTTGTTATACCTGTAATTTCACTGAATTTCGGAATTTTATACAAGTATTCTCAGATGAAGTAGCATGCTCAACATTAGCCATTTAGTTTCAGTGTAACATAATGCCAAAATTCAACTCTTAACTATTCAAGTCAGTCCAGTTCCAATATTTTTGCACCACGCCTTAGTCGTCTCAATATACTAACTCTACTCACATGAACACCTAAAAAATCATATTTCTTGCTTCTTTTCATTCCAGCTTCAGTAGAATTATCACTTCAAAGAGTAGATTTGTTAAGGACATCTTTAACTCTTTCATGGCCTTTTCTCACAAAATTCTGACGTAAACCTTGTGACTGTAGATTTGCTCCCGGAAAGCGGCCAAAATAGTAAAGAGGATCAACATAAGAACTTGAGGAAGACACAATACCTTTCAAGTTGGTTGGCTGGACAAGCTTAACAAACTCCTTTATCTCAGCAAAGCATGAATGATCAGAATATGGAACTGTATATATGTATTCATGATAATTTTCCACAGTTCTTGAATTATCATTAGGTTTATGCATATCTGTGTGGCTCCCAACTTTTGTACTCAATTTGCTTCTGCTATGGCGAGAAGACGAACCAAAAACATTGGTGTTCCCTTCAAGGGGTTTCCATGGAAGGCCAGATGGCATAATCCCTATAGTTGGACGCATCATATTTAACCCCTCCAATGTGTCGATACTAAAACTGTAGCGAGGGACAGCTCGCACTCTCGTTAGAGAAACTTTAGTTGTGAAGATGTCGTGGAACCCAAGAAGATGCATAATTTGCAGGCGTTCTGGCCAGACCCAAATCTTTAAAGAAAAAACAAGAAAATATAAGGAACTACCGGTGATAGCTCATAAGATTACTTATATACATATAAGCAGGACAAAAATGATATTATTTCCTTTCCACTATTATTTCCTTTCCACGACACCAAACTTCTTTTTCGGTGAAAAAATGAATATACAAGTCTTCGTGACTATGCACATTATTACAAACTAGAAAAATAACATTAAATTTAAAATGCGGTAGGCTGCATCCTGTATGACATCACATGACACAAGGGAATGCAAAAGAATCACTAATTTTTAGTCTAAGCCACCAGCATTGTAGCCTTACATGTAGTGCGCAAAAATAGTCAAACAGATGAAAGTATAAACTCTCCAGATTACAGTATTTATGTAACCTATACCATATAGAAATAGAAAACATGCAGAACAGAGGGAAAAAAACAAGTAGGTATTGTAACCTATACCACATAGAAATAGAAAGCATGCAGAACAGAGGAAAAAAATGAGTAGGTCAATTAGTTCCAATCTTGAACTAATATAAACAAATTATGGTATTTCTCCAGTACCTGCAGATTAATTTTCTGAGATAGTTAGCTCTATTTTCCCCAAAACTTATATTATAAATAAATAACCAACAAAGTTGATGTGAAGAGCATCTGGGTATGTTCACATTATTAAAACTAAAAGCAAGTTTGGGTCGCCATTCTACTGTATACGCACTGCAAAGGTTACACTTTGCATAGAGACAACCCTAGCTGACACTTTTCCTTTCAGTAAAAAGTGTGCACACCTTTATTTTCAGCGCTTGTGCAATGTGAAGTAAAAGATCTTTTCCCAAAGAGTCTATACCGATAATGATGTCATGTTCAGGATGAGAGGCAATCACATCAACAACCTATAACTAGTCATAAAAATGTAAATGAATAATTTCCATATACATAATCAGAAAATGAACTTCAACAGCGGATAAAAGCAAGCTCCATTCAAAGAATGAAACTTATGTTTGAAACTATTATTCACAGTTGGAAATTTCAAGAAACAAGTAAATAGACATGCTAATCATTTTTTTTTCATTCACATATTGTTCAAAATAGAGAGAACTCAGAACATATTGTGCCCATTTCTAAGATTTTTGACATTTTTACTTTAGTCTGATGAAATCATGATGAAAAGTTGAAACTAATTTAATTAAAGTACTTAGAGAAATTTTCTTTCAACAATTAAATATCCAATAAATTTAGTTTTTTTTTTTTTCCTCATATTGATCATGTACCAACAACACATTTCTATTAGCATTATAAACATTTAACATTCTATCCTGCTAAAACTCCACTCTCCTTAGATTTAAGTTTATTATATTTGATTCTTTTTCCTCTCAAGGAAACTTTAAAGAAAATATATTGGAAAAATTGCTTAATTCATCTTTTTGGAACGAAAATGTACCACATTTTAGAATGTGAGTTCTAAAACGTACATCACTAAAGTATCAGCATTTTTTTGTGACACTGCTCCTAGTCATATGGTGCTAGCTAGTGCCACATGTCAGAGTGGATCAATAGCATAAACATCTCTTTAATGTCTAAAATGCCTAAAATTGAAGCCAAGATTCTAGATTGCCTCACTTAGACCGACCAAGATCTCTAGGTTGCCTCACTCGCTTGGTCAAGATCTCCCTAAGCAATCACCATAAACCCGTCTCCAATTGTGAATTCCATGACTTCTCCAACATGTCTAAGGTCTCAAAACAAGCTACCCAGGTTGGGAGTAGGGCCTAGGATTGTTGCACAAGATCATTGAAGGATCGTGGCTTGGAGACTAGAATCAATGGATTGTTAAGGGTCCTTTACCCTACTGATCGTGGTACTCCCCTAACCAGCCTTAATAGACAGAATTGTTAACTGATCAAAGACATATGAATCTAAGAAGCACAAACACAAACCAACTCGGCAATTTTCAAAAAATGCAGGACACAACATGTGGAAGACACACACAAAATATATAATTTTATATATTTATTATATGTTATATATATGAATATACCATTGAAAAATATTAGAAAAAAATATATATAATATAATACTAATTTCAATAAATTTGGATTATTTTTCTTTTATCTTGTATCCTAATTTATTTTGTTCAAATTTATAATTAGTTTCATATTTCTAACCAATGGACATGTGTGTTTAAGGGATGGACACATGTGTCCTCCAAGTGTCGAAGAGTGTCCGCATCTAAAAAAAAAATTAAAAAAATAGTACATGTGTTGACAAGTGTCGGACATGTGTTAAGATGTGTCTGACAAGTGCCAGTATCCAACATGGACACGCTAGCTTCTTAGAAGTGTCCGCGCTTCTTGGCATATGATACTCTGATACCTCTAAGATGCCTTGACATACTAAGGTGAGGAACTACCCTGTGCTATCGGCTAAAGAAGGTTGAGGGACATAGATCCCCCATGTCACAGGATCCATTGTCAAGAAATCCCAAGACAAGCATCTTAGGGCAAGAGATCCCCAATTGTCACATCAAGGGGACCAGGCTACCTATCCTCCCTCGGTTGACATTAACAACCCAAACTCCCTATAAAAGGAGATCTCATGCATATAAGACAAATCAACAACACTTCTCTGCAACATAATCTCAAAGCTCTATCCAATACCATTTTCTATCTCCTCTTCTAGGGTTTCCCTTGGCTCTCTCCTTCACCTTGGATATTTTTTGACTTTATTTAACAATAACAAATGACACAAGAATTATTCAAAGCTTCTCACATCAAAAACACGTTAGACAAAACTAGTTAATATGAGGCTGATTAAAATTTTGGTTAAAAAATAAACCTTAACAATTTAGTAGCTTCTAGGGCTGTGCAGCGGATCTACCGACCCGCCACACCCGACCCGACCCGACCCGACCAGACCAGCAATGGATGGATGCATGCCACGTGGCGGGCGGGTGCGGGCCTAGATTATAAATTTTTTTGGGTTCGGGTCAGGTGCCGGGTGATCCGCCATTTTAGTCGGCAGACCCGACCCGACCACAATGGCTATTTTTTTTTTCGCTGATATATGCCTCATTCATTTTCCCCCCTTTTCGTTTTTGATATGCATAGCTCTCTCTATTTTTTCCGTAATTTTGACATTCTCATTCTCTCTCTCTCTCTCTCTCTCTCTCTCTACCCTACACATCATCGGACGATCTATACATACACGGCGTCGGCGATCGATCTACACGGCGTCAGCGATCGATCTACACAGTGACTGAGGTATCTCTCTCTCTCTCTCTCTCTCTCTCTCTCTGCTTTCCTCTTCTTCTCATCTTCTTCTGTATTCCTCTTCTCTTTTCTTCTCTTCTTCTGATGATCTGAGTCTAATCTTTTTTTTTTCCAGTTCTAAAACGAAATAGATGGTTAGATTGATCGATCTACAGTCTACTAGTCTACACTGACTGTAACTGAGGTACCTCTCTCTCTCTCTCTCTCTCTCTCTCTCTCTCTCTCTCTCTCTCTCTCTCTCTCTCTCTCTCTCACCTTCTTCTTCTTCTTCTTAACTGTTTTTTTTTTTGTTTTTGGTTCCAGTTCTAAACTTCTAAATCTAATCTGTTAGAGTCTAATCTATTATTATTATTTTGTTTTGTTCCAGTTCTAAAACTAGAGACGTGGTTAGATTGATTGACACAGTCACACAGTGTTAACTGTTAAGGGTTCTACACACAGAGAAAAGAATACAGAGAGAAAACCACAGAGAGGTTTGGTTTTTTTTTTTTTTTGATTCAGAATCTGTTACTAAGTAGTAAATAATTTGGATTCCACTATTTTAGAATCATTCTAGTTTAGTAGGATAAGAAGTCTTCTTTATCATGCAAGTTAAATGAGATTATGAAAGAAAAGAGAATTTGCTAGGGTCATTATTATGCAACTGCCACATTCTGTATTGCCCATTTTGAAGTTTCCTGATGACTATCATTGTTCATGAATTAAATCTTGACCCATTCTTCTTTGCATAAAGTTCTTGAATTTTTCCAACAAGTCATAACTTGCTCATGGCTGGTATTCACTATCAATGTGAAGAGTTTTGTAGTAAGGCTAACATTACTAAGTTTTTAAATTTTATAGAAGTTCTTTTGTGTTTTGACTGGAAGAGATTATATTCAATCTTAAAATAGCTTTTACATCAAATCAAATCCTTGCTGCTTTTAGGAGCAGCTGGTTTGTAGTTTGTTTATCATTGTATATCCCAATTTCAATCAATATTTGGAAGCTCAGATATTACATTTGTTTACTGATTTTGTTTTATTTTGGATGTGTTTTTAGTTGTTCCACACACTCTGTGTGTTTGACTCAGAAAAGGCTGACAAGTTGAAGCACTCCCTTCCTCCAGGTTAGTTTTTAATTATATTTAAATTAATTGTATTTCTCTCTGTAATTATGTGATATGATATACTGTCTTATTGATGACCATATTGTTTGCACATTCAGTGAGATACATTTATGTTTTTTGCTTCTCAACTGAAGTAAAAAAATTCAGGGAAAGTGGCCCTAGCTAGGACTGGATTGAATTTTTTCCTGGGTTTTTTTTTTTTTGTATGTTGAAAATTTGTAAATTTTCAAACCGCCAAACCGATTCGCATCCATCTGCCAATCCGCCAATCTGCCAAATCCGCATCCGCCGGATTGGCGGACGGATGTGGATTGATTTTCACCAATCCGCCAATTTGGCGGACGGATGGCGGATTGGAGGTTTCGTGGCCGCAACCGATCCGCACCCACCCCTAGTAGCTTCCAATTGTAATCAGGGTAGTAGTTTAATTCTACTACAAAAATTTAACTACGGAACTTCCACAAGAGAAGTAAACATGCACCTGTTGAGCAGCAACTTCTCGAGAAGGAAAAGAATATGATGGATTACAGTAAGTATTGTCCAAGTAAAGAATGTCAACATTATCATTCCCAAGAGCACTAAGAAGCATGCTCCTTCCAATCTCTGCCCTCTTACTAGTTGTTTCCCAGCGAAAATCCCCTGTATAAAGCATGCACCCAAACTCACCACGAAACAAGTACATGACTGCGCCTGTCAAGTTGAAAACCATGAACAACTTAATTATGAAACCCTTTGTCATGACTATTTCCCACAAGAAAGAAAAAGATAGAAGAAATAAAAATCCTTTAGCATGGCAACTCAACCTAACATAACATATTCATAGATAGGATCAAGCACACAAATAGGCAATCTAGGACAAAATAAAGTAGAAAAATTAAAATTAAAAAGATTAAGCTTAGTAGTAGACTAGTTGCTTTTGACACTTGAAAATTCATTTTTGCCAATTACAATTACCATGGTAGATGTGGTGGCCAAAATTTATATATAAAACTTGGTGGACTTTTAGGAAAACAAAAGTCTCTTACATTTTCGTACTTGATGCTTTCTTAATAAAACAGGGGAAGCTTTCCAACACTAGAGTTCCCATCTTTATTATCAACCTCAACTAGTTGATATTTGAAAAGAAGACAATTTGTAGAAGTCAATTACACTTAAATATTTGAATTGTTGTCGGTAAAAAAGGGGAGGCATCAAACTAGTGTTTTAACCTTGATAAGTTTTAATCTTAGAACCAAAATTTGTAAGGCTTTTCAATCTACATCAGCAAAAGCTTATGAGGCATATAATTTGTGGCTGTTCAGTATGCCTATTACAAGGAGGCAAGAACAGTTCAGTATGCCAATGGAACCCCCATGGTACTTCATCGCAATAAACTTGAAGTTTCACCTTCAAGTTCAAACAAAAATGCATTGTTTAATTACCATGAATATAGTCCCTAGACAAGATAGAGTCCCCCAGCCAGCTGTCTTCATATAAGATGCCAGCATTGTAGAAGGATATTGGCATAGTGCTAGTACATTGTACTTCTCATAGGGGACTGAAGCCCTAGTCAATTGAGAGGACCAAGCCCTTTGCCTCACTCTTCAATAGCTACCGTGATACTCTCATTTCTAAAGGACATGACTCACCAAGATGAGAAAAGGTTGTCCAAATACAGAGGCAAAGACTACCTTTCGAGCTTTCTACTACTAGGCTTCAACTAAGAACAAGGGTTGATTTCATTGAAATCAATTAAAATGCAAAGAGGAAAACATTCTTTCTAACCATACCGCTAAGAAGGCACATTGTTTGATGGAGAAAGATATATATGAGCTAGTTGACCTTAGATATCTATTCCTAAGTCAATCCCTTGCTCCCCTCTCTCAAGGACTTCTAAACTAAGAATTGAGGGTTCCAAACCTTGCTCCATATCAATCTAGTCTATCCCTCTTTCCCAAAACCTTATGGATGGTTTATAATAAAACCAATGTTTGAAAAATATGATTTTCAAAGCCCTAAAGTTACACGATCTATTGAATCTTAGACTTCAAGTAGTTAAGAAAAATAAAAAAAAGTTCCTCCAAAGTGGATGAATTATGTACATGCATATGTTCTTCTGCATCAATGCATTAATAGACATGTATCATTGATAATGTACTTTCCGGCATTTAGCAATTTGCTGCCTTTGTGGTAATCCTAGTTAACAACATATAATATAGACAGCAAAGGTTAACCAAAAGAATTTTAAAAATGAAAATGTAATTTGGTTATTTTTTTGGGTGAATATAATTTGGTTATTAATTTCAACAATTATCTCCTTGATAAAATAGGCTCTCATTACCTACCTACTATGAAGCACAAACACTTTAAACTAGTTATTGTAGTCATTTCCGACACCGACACACCAGGACATGTAACGGACATGCCAGCTGATTGGAGAGACCAAATATTGCCAAATACAGTCATATGTCCTGCCTCTGGACACACCCTTGGACACATTTGACTTGTGATATTTATGCATGTTCAAGAAAAAAGGAAATTTAAAAGCAAAACTAATTAATCGAGGCAATAATAATTCATTTTCCACATAACACATATCCGACAGAAAAAAATAATAATAATACTAATAATAAACTAGTAGCTTAATTATGATCAATAAAAATAGTAAATACAGTCATGTTCACAATTACTGTTGTGGCCAAAAAAACTGCAGTCTTGATCATCACAACCCAATGTCGCATTCAAACAATAACAGACTCCAGAAACCAAAGTTAAGCTGAGAAAAAGTGCACCTGGACAGTGATGAGCATCGATGGCGATGACATCGACGGTAGTGTTCGATTCGGTGATTGGAGAGACCAAAGGGATTGAATTCCATTGACCGATATCTAAAATTCGAAGCAGAGAGAGCTTGAAACCGGGGAACTTGGAGGAGAACAGCTTGGCGGTGATGCGAGAGCAAAAGAGAGGGCCTCGTTTCCAGTTTGAAGACAAGCCATTGGTGTGATCGGCGTGGAGGTGTGAGAGGAAATACACTTGGCTGCCTTCGGACCACCGGTCCACCGATATCATACCTATGTCCATTCCCTCAATTTTGACCTAGAAAATCTAATTCTTATTCGATTTGAATTTCCATGGAGGTCGGTGTAGAGAGAGAGAGAGAGAGAGAGAGAGAGAGAGAGAGAGAGTTTCGAATTCTAGGGTTTGAAGAACGAGTTAGAAAGATGGAGTGTGAAGAACATGGTGTGAATGTAGGATTCGTTTGGCGGGGTTTGTATTTCGAATTTCGGTGGCGCTGTGTTTTTATGAGCAGTATGAACCTGAGATGTTTGGTTCTCTTTTCGCATGCACTGTTTGAATGGAATTTTTAAAATGTAATTTCATCGTATATTTCAAAAATATATTTTTCTTTTAAATTTAGTAGATTCATTTCATCTTCTCTATTCTAAAATCACACATTTTAAAATATATTTCTCAGATTTATACATATTCTTTTTCTTTCGTCTTTTTTATTCTAAAATCACACATTTCAAAATATATTTATCTTTTACGTTTGATAAATTCATACATATTCTCTCTCTTTAATCTTTTCTATGCTAAAAAGCAGAGAAGTTTTTGAATTTTGGGTCTACTCAGTCATCCTCCCAAACTCCCAGACGTCCGGCGAATTGACCAGAACAGTATAATTTTTCTTTTCTTTTTTTGCAATTGTCAATTGCCACATGTTATTTGGAGAAAAAATTATTTGTTTTTGATATTTTTTAAACATACAAATTATTTTTTTTGACCCAAATGATAAATTATTTTTTTGAATTAAATTTTAAAAAGAGTTTCGTTATGAATTTTAAATAGAATTATCAATAAAGTTTTGAGTTGTATGTTTGGTTATGAATTATAAATTTTTGAATTAAATTTTGAAAATTCTTTTTAAAACGCATAACCAAACAATTTTTCTCATTTCATATGTCATATCAAAAATTCAAAACTTAATTCAAAATTCATAGCCAAATAAATTTTCTCTTTTCAAATCATAATTTCAAAACTCATAAACTCAAAATATAACTTTATTCTCAAATTATAATTTTAAAATTCTATCAAACACTACATGCTTGTTTGATTTGTTTTTGGAAGAGTTGTTTTCAAAAAAAAATTCCAAAATTGTGTTTGGTTTGTGGTTTTTCTCAAAAAAATTTCCAAATCACTTTATCTCTCTTACATATCAATCAATCACGTTTTCTCTCTCATCTCTTCTTTTCAATTATTTTTTCTCTCACACACATCCACTTAATTACAACAAAATGTCAAATAATCTCAAACTTCCAAACTCCATAATTACTTTCAAAATATACAACTAAATAAATCAAAAAAAAATTCTAAACTTTCACCCTAAATTTTTAAAAAAAAATCCCTCTCTCGAAAGCAATCCAACACACATCTTCTGATGCTGTGTAAATTATGTTATTGATTTCTAAATGATGAAAAGACAAGCTCAAGTTGGACAAATGGTTGGCATTGTCCAAGTACAAGTGAATTTTTTTAAGGAAAATGCGTGAGAGCTCGAATTTGTGGAGCTCGAATGGCTCGAAAATATTCTCTTACCGGTAAGAGAATCAAAAAACACCCTAAAACGACATCATTTGGGAATTTCGAGCCATTCGAGCCTTTGATTTTTGAGCTATGTAGCAGTGCCCTTTTTTTAATGTAAAATTGCTTTCTCAACTCTTGTTTATCAGCTATCAAATAGGGTGTCAATCATTGATGTTGATTAGTTAATAGGAACATGTTTTTGTAGAAATATCACATTAATAGAACCAAGAGGTTTTTTGGGAAAGAGGTTTTTTGATTTTTTTTTTGATTTTTTTTTTACTAAAAGACAAATTGGTTATAAAATCAAAAAAACAAATTCAAATAAAATATCACATCAAACTCCATAACCATTTCACTTTTTCTCTCACAAACATCACATCTAATCACAAAAAAAATCAACTATTAATATTCTAAAACTAAAAAAATCTACAAAAAAATTCACTTCCTAAACACCCACTACAATGCAACATTAGACACAGGATTAAGAATGCATAAAAAAACATAGATGAGATTTCAAAATCTTTGTAGAAGTTAAGAGTATGGAAAGAGATTAGTAATAGACTAATAAAAGTGTGTTGTTTTATCATCTTATTTATTCTTACAAATTGAAAAATGAAAAATATTACAAAAAAATAATAATAATGCAAGATTTCACGGGGTTGTTTGGGGTGTCCTAAATAAGTGTATTTTTTGTCTTTTTGGACTAAAAAGTTGAGGGAAAAATATGGTTGTTTGGGTTAACTTTTTGATTTTTTTATAGAAAAATGTGTATTAAAAAATTGTATAAATTAAGTCAAGTTTGGGAAATGTAAAAAAAGTCAAAAAGTTATTCAAAAAGTTAAAAAGTTATCACTATTCACCACAAGTCAAAAATTACGGCTGCATTATTCCCAATCCTAATTTTTCCCTACACACTAATTTATACAATTTTTTAATACACATTTTTCCATAGAAAGTCAAAAAGTTAATCCAAATATCCATATTTTTTTCCTCAACTTTTTAGTCCAAAAAGACAAAAAGTGCACTTATTTAGGACACCCCAAACAACCTGTAACGCCCTCAAAAATAAACCCATAATACATAATATTAACATGCGGAATTATAAGGAAATAAAGTATCTTATTCCATTCATCAGAGTACCATGAAATAAAAACATCATAATAAATGCCCTATGGGCTTACATCTTGCCAAGCCAACACTTGGACACAATTCCATGAGTTCTAACTCAAAAACAAATAAAGCCCTAGGCTTGAAAGTTTACAAGTTGTTCAAATAAAACAAATAAAATAAAGCAAGTCTTCGAGTCCAAATCCTCACAAGCTAAGTCCTTGGAGGTAGTGAACCACCTGAACCTGAAAATGAAGTTCCCATATAGGGTGAGCCACAGCCCAGTAGAAAAATACTAAACCAAGCATAAGAATTAACTAAAGCATTAGCATTCGATACATGGTTAACACAAGATAATCAATTTCCAATTTCATGACACGAATGTCTACATTGTCTATGACATATCGTCTATGACACCTTTCACTTTCCAATATTTATTCAACTTTCCAATTATATCATTATGGCTCAGAACCTGGCCAACTATAATAGTGATCCAGATGTCACAAAAATAAATGAGACTAAAGCTCAAACCACAACACTTCCATACTTCCAACTGATACACATTATAATTATGTATCATATCAACAACAAATAGAAATATTTCTATTATAATTAAGCACACACATAAGTGATGCTACTGGAGTCCATCCCCTATCTCCTCCCAAACAATAAAACACTTCAATATAAATAAGCACACATAAAAGTGATGCTAAGAGAGTCCATCCCCTATTTCCTCTCAAACAAAATCCGGTTTAGAGGTACATCCCCTATCTTCCCCTAAACCGTGGAGTTCATCCCCTATCTTCTCCAAACAACATGCATATGCAATGAAACACACAATTGCCATATACAACACATAATCAATACAAGTAATGTTCTGTATTAATTCAACAGTCAACATAAGTGACTTAATTCCAGTTATACCTAAGCCACATGCAAGGTCTACAACAATCACGACTATCCTCCACCGATAGCCCAAAACAGTTATTTCTAAACAAGAAATAAATACAACAATGAATGTAAAATCAACATTCTCATAGGTAAGTATTTAAACTATCCAACTATATCATTAATCTCATAATTTCCCCAACTTCATGAATTAAACCCAATTTCACATTTTTTCCTTAAATTAATTATACAAATTAATCTAAGCCAAAACCCTAAGGTTTCTCCCAAAATTACCAAACTACCCCCACATACCAAAATACCAACACTTAGGATTAAAGCGTATAAATGGAGTAGGAAATCCCTACCTCGAAGCAAGAATCCAAAAAGAAGAAGACGAAGATGAAGCCCCAAAACTTGAAAGTGCTCCAAACCAACAATTGCTCAGATTAAATGAAAGCCCTCACTCTCCTCTATCTTATTTGTAAAGCAACTAGGGTAAAAACACACCCTAACTAGATCAAACCTAGGAGAGAAGGTGAGTTTGGAGAGAGAATGGTCGTAACTAGGGTTTCTGGATCAAAAAGTTATAAAAAAAAACGTTTTAAAACTGTCCCTTAGTGTGTAGGGGAAAATTAAGATTGGGAGTTGTGCAGCCGTAATTTTTGACTTTTGGTGAATAGTGATAACTTTTTAACTTTTTGAGTAACTTTTTGGCTTTTTAACTTTTTTTTAACTTGTCAAACTTGGCCTAAAACATTTAAACAAATACTTGTAAGGTATCATATAAAATCACAATATAAAATATAATAATAGTAAATCACAATTAATTATTGATATTAAAAGATGAAAATTCATAAATTCATAAGTTAGAAGGTTAGATTTGCATATTGTATCAAGTGTTAGAGCATCTCCAATGGTATTTTCTAAAATAGTATTACTATTGCTATAATTTGACAATGAATAGTGCTATTTTGTCAAATTATAGCAATGGTACTCCAATGGTTATATATTATTTTGGCAAATCCTAACCAACTTGTCCTCCAAGTTTGTAGGTATTGTTTGGATATAGATTTTTTGGTTTTTTTTTTTGGATTTTTTTTTTTTGTCTTTTGTGACCTTTTTTCAACTGTTTGTAAAAACAATTATATATTTACATTATACCCGATTAGACAAATATAAAAAATTAAGAAAATTAAGAAAATTTCAAAAAATATATATATATATATATATTTCACCCCATCAAAAAACACTTAAATTATTTAAAATTACATTACAAAAGCAAATTACTCAAATTATTTTTGGAGGAAGGAAAAGAGCCATTGTGCTCATTTTTTGCATTCCTAGACAAAAATCCATCGTTAGATATTTTGATCATCCAACGGTTGAGAATCCCCTTCTGGAATATGTGAACATCATCTTGAACATCACTTGTCAATTGTTTTGATCCAAGGTTTTCAAAATCGGACTGGCCGGTTCGATCAGTTGAATCGTTGACCAATCGGGGTTCCGGTCCGAATACACCCACTAAACCGTTCGAAATAAAAAACCGACTTATTTTGGGAGAACTGGGAAAACCGGCAGTTGAGCCGCCGAACCGGTCAACCTGGGGGAGGTTCACCGGGTTAATAAAATTGAATTTTTATTTTTTTTCTTTTTTATTTATTCTTTCTTTCTTATTTTATATATATATATATATATAAGAAAATTTTAATTGGAAACTCTCTTTTAAGGGTCTCGTCTTGTGAGGAATCCTATTGAGAGTTTGAAATTATTGTGAAAGTCTCTACCTATTTATAAGAAAAAAATTCTTCCAAAAAAACTCAAGAAATCTATGTGGGAGATTCAATCAAATTTATTGGAGAGAAACTTAAAATTTTGATATCCCTCCAAAATTTTTGTTCTTCTTTCAATCAAATTATTTGAATTAAAATTATATGGAGGGAATATTGAATATTTGATTTCTTCTTCCAAAATTAAAATTAATAATATTTTTAAATATATTTTTATATTTTTTAGTAAAAAAAGTATTAGGAGAAATATTTAAGATTATTTAATTTTTTTAATTTATAATTTTATTACTTATATTTTTATTTAAATATAATTTTAATATATTTATGATGTCACAGTTCGATTTCGGTTCAACCAAACGATTGAACCGATGACCTGTCCACCCAATCCTTTTTCCAGTTTACTCACCGATTCAGTTTTTAAAAAATTGTTTTGATCATCCAACAAGTTCTCTCTCTCTCTCTCTCTCTCTCTCTCTCTCTCTCTCTCTCTCTCCATCTTCATCTCCATGTTTCATCTTCATCACTCATCTCTGGTTCTATTTTGAGGGTTTATTTTCCATCTTCTCTCTCTCTCTCTCTCTCTCTCTCTCTCTCTCTCTCTCTCTCTCTCATCCAAAGCCCTAAACATACAAAACCCATTAGATCCATCTAATAAAAAATAAAAAAAAATTTTAGGCAGTGAGCTTGAGTTTTACCCACAAGAATTAGAGGAGGTTATTGTAGTATGGAAGATATTTTCAAGGGGTCAATGATGGAGATTTCAATGGGTTGGTGTGATGGAGGTTCTGCTGGACTAGTAGTGGAAGCTGTTATGATGGATCGGTAGTGATATAGAAGATGAAGCCGAAGCATCTTCAAATCTAGGTATTTTTTAATATAAATTTGCTTCATATATATATATATATATATTTGCTTGAGATTATTTCAAATTTGGAAATGCTAATTGTGCTTGACATTGAGATTTTTTTTTTATTTATTGAAATTCACTGAAATAAATACAAAAAAAAAAAATTATTGAATTTTTTTTATTTTTTGCCTGATTCTGCCTGATTATGAAATTTAGCTTCAAAATTAATTATTTTGTTGCTTTATTTTTTGGTGAATTTTGTTTCTATTTTGGGAGTTTTTGCTGAGAAGAAGGAGGGAGGGAGGGTGAGTTGGAGGAAACGGTTAGTTTTGGTGAGTTGGCACATTTGATAGTTGCCAAAGCTTGTGTCAAATTTAACACAAGTTTTGGCATTACTCAAATATAGCATCTGCCAAAACTTACCATTGGAGAACCACTTTTGCCTCACACCTGCTATATTATAGCTTTAGCATCTCCAATGGCGAACCATTAAGTTGTCTATTGTAAAAAAAATGTTATCATTTGCATAGAATGAATGATGGTTATTTTTAATTATAATAGCTTGGATTATTTTATAAGAATGATGATGCGTACTAAATGAATGAATGAAGATGTTATTTTTTTTTCATTCAATGATGACTATTTTTGTAAGATAGAAGAATTTTTTAGAATGAATATTAGTTTTTTTTATTTGGTAAAATCATTAAATAATATAATATTTTTTTTTATCATTATCAGGTTGATATTAATATAATATATATATATATATATTTTTGGAAAATTATTGAATTTAATATGAATATTTAATTTGTTCAAATAAAAAATATTATGAATTTTTAATTTGTTTATTTGCTTTAGTTTTTCCTAAACTAAACAATCTGGTTTTGATAGACATAAGGGCAATATGGGTATTTAAAATATATTATGAGAGCAATCTTGGAAATTACTTGTTTATATTCCATAATATATTTTGTAAAATAAATATGAATAATATATATCCAGTCTTATATATCAAGTCAACAAATATGATTTGAGGATATATTATCCAATACATATATCTTTACTATATCTCATATCATATTATATCTTCTATTTTATATTTAGTAAAACAAATACGGTCTTATATCTTAAAATAAGAAAATCATAAATAAGAAACAAAAAGAGGGGTATGGTGTGTGTAAAAGTGAGAAAGAGAGAAAAAATACTTAATAATTCAGTAAATTATAGAAGATAAAAAAAACTACAAATTTATAATATAAATATTAAATAAAGACAACATAAAATATGACGAATGATAAACCCTTATTTCATTTTTTCCCTTCTCTTTATTCCCCGGCCTCCCTGGAGCTTTGCTTTCCTGTGTTTCCATATTTCCTTTAGCAAAAAACAAAGCAAGATAACATAAAAAGAGAGACAGAAAGGTGGAGAATTGGTAATGAGGTGAGGTGAGGTGAGGTGATGTACCAAAAATAAATTTATTTATTTATATTTAAATAAGTTGTTCACAATTTAAATAAAATAAATAAATTTTAATTTTGGACCCTACATTTTTAATTAGATCAATTTTGACTTTTAATTTTAAATTTTATGTTAATTTCGTCTAATTAATAATACCAATAGTGTTTTGACAAAAAATGATTATTTAATTGGTTAAAATTAACTAACCGAGTTGAGCAAATTTATAATTTTGCCTCTAAAAAGTATGTCAGTTATATACATATTTTTCTTTAAAAAAATAATTATAAGCAATTGGAATAAATTGAGATAAATCCGTAAATTTATGATCAAAAGCGAGTCAATTGAAATTACAGGGACTAAAATGATGTAAAGACCAAATCGCGTCTCTTGAAATTTCCAATTTCATAATAAATGACCCATTTTATTAATAAATCATCAAGTTAATAAATATTTTTTTGATGATGTCATAAATTTATTTCAATTAAAAATTTAAAAAAATATTTTTTCAATTAATTCATATAAGGCTATTAATCAATTTTGTGCATGTGGCAAGTAGAATTAAAAAACATGTTGGTGCCGTTTGGTAACACTTGGGTGCCGTTTGGTAACACTTACGTTTTTAGTTTTCTGTTTATATTTACAAAAATTTTAAAAACTCAAATAAAAACTTGTTTGGTAAAATTTTTAATTTATAAATCAGTGGTCTCAGTTTATAAATTTGGCCAAAAAATGAAAACACAAAAAATGTGTTTCCGTTTTGAGTTTTGAGTTTTTTTTTATCACCCAACACTAGCCGCCACCATTTTCTACCACCGTCTTCCGCCACCACCACCTACCACCCACCCCCCACCACCACCGCTTACCACCCACCTGCCACCACCAGCCACCACCCACCACCACCACTCACTTGCCACCCACTCGCCGCCACCACCCACCCCTCGCCAGCACCACCACCACTACCACCACCCACCACCCACCTGCCATCCACCCGCCACTACCATCCACCCGCCGCCACCACCACCTGCCACCTACTTGCCACCACCACTCACCACCACCTGCCATCACCATCCACCACCTGCCACCACCACACCCACCCACCCCCACCACCACCTACCACCCACCAACCACCACCACCACCACCACCACCACCACCACCACTACCACCATCACCCACCTGCCACCACCCACCACCACAACCATCTACTCGCTACCACTTACCACCCGCCAGCGTCACCCACCGTCCGCCACCCACCTGCCACCACCACCCGCCCACGACCACTACCACCACCACCACCCGCCACCGTCACCTACCCATCTACTATCACCACCCACCACCCACCCGCCACCACCCACCACCACCACCACCGGCCATCCGCCACCCACTTGCCACCACTACCCACCGCCACCACCACCACCACCACCCATTCGCTACTACCTACCACCCGCCATCGTCACTCACCACCCACCACCATCACCACCCACCCGCCATCCGCCACCTACCTACCACCACCACCACCACCCGCCACCATCACCACCACTACCCGCCACCGTCACCCATCCACCCACCACCACCACCCGCCACCTACCTGCCACCACCACCCACCCACCACCGTCCGCTATCCGCCACCCACTTGCTACCACCACCCACCACCCACCACCCGCCACCACCACCACCACTCACTCGCTACCACCCACCACCCGCCACCGTCACCCACCCACCACCATCACCACTTTCCACCACTGGCTTCCGTCGCCACTTGCCACCACTTGCCATTTCTCACTCTTTTTTATATTTTTAAAATTTTTTAAACATTTTGTCAATTACCAAACGCATTTGTAGTTTATGTTTTTCTAAAAATAAACAAAAAATAAACAAAAACCAGTTTATAAAATTTTTGTAAATATAAACTGAAAACGTAAACGTTACCAAACACACCCTCAATTTATATTTATAAAAATTAAAAAAAGTAAAATAAAAACTTGTTTGGTAAATTTTTTATTTATAAATCAATGGTCTCAGTTTATAAATTTTGGCCAAAAAATGTAAACTCAAAAAATGTGTTTATGTTTTGAGTTTTTTTTTTTTTTACCACCCAACACTAGCCACCACCCGCCACCATTTTCCACCACCGTCTTCCGCCACCGCCACCCACCCCCACCACCACCTGCCACCACCACTCCCCACCACCAGCCACCACCACCACCACCCATCACTCACCTGCCACCCACCCGCCACCAACACCCACCACCACCATCCACAACCACCACCACCACCACCACCATCACCCACCACCCACCCGCCACCTCCACCACCACCACCACCCGCCACCGCCACCCGCCACCGCACCCACCCACCTACCACCACCACCACCTACCCGCTACCACCACCCACCACCATCCGCCATCCACCACCGTCCGCCATCCACCACCCACCTGCCACCACCATCTACCCACCCGTCACCTCTTTCCACCACCGTCTTTCGCCGCCACCACCCGCCACTTGCCACCACTTTCCACCATCGTCTTCCGCCACCACAACTCACCCACCCGCCACTTGCCACCAATTTCCACCACCGTCTTCTGCCACCATCACCCACCACCTGCCACCATTTTCTACCACCGTCTTCCGTTGCCACCACCCGCCATCATTTTCCACCACCATCTTCCGCCGCCACCACTCGTCACCACCTGCCACCACTTGCCATTTCTCACTCTTTTTTATATTTTTAAATTTTTTTAAACATTTTGTCTAAACCAAACGCGTTTGTAGTTTATGTTTTTCTAAAAATAAACAAAAAATAAATAAAAACCATTTTATAAAATTTTTGTAAATATAAACTAAAAACGTAAATGTTACCAAACAGGCCTGTTATGTTCAATTTATTTATTTATTTCTATTTTGTTCATTTTAAATTAATCTGATAATGGTAACTACGGTAGTTTATCATATTTGTTTGCCGAAAAAATAAATAGTTTAGTTTTCAAATAATATTTGTTGTTTATTTTTTTTTTACAAATAAACGTCACAAACTAATACAGCTAATATTATATTTGTCTCTCCAAAAAAGGATGGCTTAGTTTTCAAATAATATTTATCGTCATTTTTTTACAAATAAACGTCACAAACTAATATAGCTATGGTTATCAGATTGACCTAGTTTTTATCATGGATGATCAAAATATTATGACTTAAAATATGAACGGTTCAGATCATTAAAGTGGAACCCATAGTGAGCCCCACAAACCCAAACAATAGTGGACTGAAGAGTAGTTTGTTCCTTTATCTTTATATAAAATTATATATTCTATATGTCCTTCACACGTGGTGTCTTACATTTTTTATTTTTTTAAATTTTTGTGGTATAGTGATTGTGTCATGTATCAGTATTTGTATTTTTTAAAATACAATGCTAACACATGAGATAATACATTAAAGATGATATAATAATAAAGTCGCTAATGTAAAATTATAATGATTATAGATATATTTTATCCCATATATATGTTCTTGCTGTCAATAATCCTAGTAATTGTAACGCTCCAAATTTCTAGCCCAAATGATAAGACAACAATCATGGCTCTTTCAAGGAAAATCGAATATAAATCTCCAAACTTACATTACATGATACAATAGTTCTTCATGCGACAATTCATTAATCTAATAACAAGTAAATAAACAAATAAATACCCCTAAGGGTTTACAAGTTTCCAAGACTAGAGTCTGGTTACACAAAATTGTTATTCAAACTCACACAAACACAGCCCTTGGCTTATACACAGAATCATAGCAAAATGAGAGTATTGTACTCTCAACACACATACTTCCACGCCCTTAGTTGGGTACGATCACCACATCTTTTCTTGCACAAAAATCCCGTAGGGTGAACATAAAGTCTAGTAGGAAATTCTTAACAAATTATATACATTTTATACAAGTCTCAACAGATGAAATGCACATGCCATGCTATGCACTTTTTAAAGATAAATCACATTTTCATCTTTTGAAAACCATTATGCTCAATGATATCATGCAATTTCAATTGTTCAAAACTTAACAAATTATTTCAAGGGCGGTAAATATGACTCTGGTAATCCCTAGGTCGGTGTCTACAAGTAGACTATACAAGTACTACCAAATTGTCATTTTTACCGGTATTAACCGGAAGGCTCGACACCTATCCATGGGGGTTTTCGGTCTTTCACTCCAGACTCTCAGGCCAACTTATTCAATATCATCTACACCACCTATCAAGACTTACCAACGTATTTACCCCAAAAACCATTCCATGAAAACTTATTTCTCAATATTCTTTTCTCAATGCAAGTTTTCAAATCAACTTTCAAAATTTAATGTAATCAAATGAATTGATATGCCAATAACACAAGATGAATATAAATACTGTTATTCCAATTAATCATTCAAGAAATAACACAATTCCCTCTTCTCAAGTATCCTCAACAATTAGTCATTTCAAGACTATTTCAACGTTTTGAATAATAATTTTTCAAAATGAACAATAATTCTCTTATTCCCTAAAATTCATCATTTATATAAATATAAATAAGAAATTTTTCAAAGATTCATTTATTTTGACACACAAAATAAATATAACAATATCATTCATGGATTTTCAATCTCTTAAAAAAAATCTCCAAATTCTAGGTTTTCTCACCAAAACTATACAACTCAAATCTTTTGAAAGAAAACTTTTCAAAATCATCTTTTCTTCAATCAACGAATATCAAAACCCATAAAATCATTTTAAAAGAGCAAGAGACAAACTCACTTTCAAAATCGCTCAACTTCTTGAATCAACAATCAATTTTCAAAGCTATCGAAAGATGATTTCGAAAATCATATAGAGCTTGCAAAAATATATATATAACTCTAAAAAAATCCCTACCTCAAGTTTTGAAAAAGAAATGAGATGAAACCCCCAAAATCAATGGTGTTGAAACTCGATCTTCACCGCACACAATGAAGCCCTCGAGATGATAACCAACTTTGGTGAATAACTTAGGTCTAAATCCTAATGGATTTGGAGAAATCAAAGAGAGAAGATGACTTCTAGAGAGAGAAGCTCCCGATCTGGAATTCTGGAGAGTTTTAGAGAGAGGGGGGACTAAAAAAAGTGATCTGAAATATCAGATTCACGAACTGATATAACATGGTCCGCTCGAGCATAGAAAGCCCCGCTCGAGCGTCAAATACACTAACCCAGTACTTTTGCAAACAGGTCAAACTTCTGAAACCAAACATTCTCTGCTCGAGCGCATAAATGGCCGCTCGAGCGGACAAGCAACTTCGAATGCATTTTGCATTTTTGCTTCGGGAGCGCTGCCCCTCGACCCCGCCAGGGCGCAGCCCTCGGACTCGCCAAGGAGCGTTGCGTTCCTGGACCCCCGCGAGCTGACCGAGCAGCTCGATCCCCAACTGGCCCAGACGAAGTGACAAACACATAAAAGAAGGATCGAAATTGGGATTGCTACAGTAATTTAAGATAATAGAACTTGAGATAAAATACGCATATAGTCTTGACTTAGCACATTTTATGATTAGCTAAGTTTTAGTTTTGTCACTTTTAATTTGAGCCAAAATGCTCCAATCTCAATCGGATTGTCTAAATCATTAACAGATAAGATACCTTTATAATCCCTAAAATATGTTTCCTCTATTACTTTAGTTTTTGTCTTTTTTTGTTTTTTCATTAAGTGGAAGATTAATTATAAATATGGAAAAAAACATATCTAACTAGATTATTACATCAAAAATTGACCCCTTAGTGAAAATAAACAAATCCAATCTTTCTCTTTAGCAAGATTTGACCACTAGGTGTGTTTGATTGGGTGAACTGGATAAGGAGGGATTAGAATCCATCGGATTTGAATCCTAGAACTGTGAATTTCCCAGACTATTTGGTTGGATTGGATATGTATTCTGCGTTTGTTTTCTCATGGAATTAGATGTCTGGAAAGAATTATTTTTAGTGAATCTAACGTTTGGTTAGACGGACTGGACTGGATAAATGAACAAAAGACTATTTTACCATTTTTCAATTGTTAACTAAGTAATAGCAACATTAAATATATCTTTAATATTTTAATTATTTTAGCTAGATTAAATAAAAAATTATTTTATTTTATTTTTTACACAATTAAATAAATTAATTTTTAAAAAATTAAATAAATAAAATATCAATAAAAATATAAGTTATTTTTTTAATTAAAATTTTAAATAAATTTGTTTTTAAAAATAATAATAATTAAACAATGAAATTAAATAAAACATCTATTAAAATTTAAATAATGAAATTAAATAAAATATAAACAAAATTTTAAGATAAAACATCAATAAAATATCTATAAAAAATTATTTAAAAAAATAAATAAATAAAACATTAATAAAAAGTTAAATAAAATTATTTTATTTTTAAATTGAGACATTTAAATTTTATTGAATTTTACTAAATATAATACATAATTAAATAGTAGAAGGTCAAAATGGTCATTTCACTACCTAATCCCAACAGTAAATAGTCTCTCCAAAATTGTCCCACACCTCCCTAGGATAGTATAATCCCCCATATGGGGGATAAGAAGTCCAGCTGGACTCCATGTCCGGCGGACTAAAAAAAAAAACAAACACTGGATCAGATACTTCCCCCAAATTACAATCCACACAGTAAATAGTTACCCCTTATCCCCCAATCAAACAACCAAAATGTTTTATAAGAGAAGGTAAACAACTCAATACAACCCCCAAAAAAAATCTTAATAATAAGAGAAAAATAATTAATCTTTTTCTTTAGCAAGATTTGATCCCTGAGAGAAGGAAAACAACTCAATAGAGCAAAGAACCCTGATAATTGGAGAGAAATACTTAATGATTTCCTAGCAAAAAATTTGCCATTGACCTCCAAAATAAATTTATATATAAATAGCCAACTAAGCTAACACATTTGATTATTTTACTTTGGTGATACAAATATAATTTTGTGAATTTCATTCCTAGATAATGCAAGACTAAATAATATTTTGATGATTGAAAACTAGAGAGTAATAAGGGGAGATCAACAACTATATTTTAATTGGAACTCTTTATAAATTTTATATTGTAAATTTCATTTTTAAATATTTTAATAATTATTTTTTTAAAAAATATTTTATTATTTAAAAAGGGTAGTTATTCATAAATTTATTTTACCTACTGACGTTCTATTTAATCTAAATTATTATTTTTATATTTCAATAAGTCTTATGGGTGACTTAGTTATCAAAATATCTATAATAATAATAATATTTACATTGACAGTGTGAATATTTCGCAATGTGAACATTCATACTATAAATAATGAATCTTTATATTACCAAGTTGCTAAACATTCAAAAAATACTTATAAGGATAAAATTTTTCATAAAATATCTTAAATATGAGAAGTAGGATTTGATAAATCAAATATTCAAATAATAGGACTTATGAGAATATATTATGAACTAATTGTGATATAAATACTTGAAAAATAATTTCTTAAAATCCCCCTATTTAAAAGTCATAACTAAATCTCTAACCTTCACAATAAAAATAATTTTTACAAGGAGGTTTTTTTTTTTTTTACTATGAAAATGAAAAATGTGTAAATGTAATGAAGAAGCTTTTGTTGAGAGAGATTTTGGTTTATTTTTGATTTGATTGGGAAACTAGGATAATTGATCAAGTCAAAATTTTGTTTTGTATTGTTTTGTTTTGTTTTATTTGGTTTTTTTTTTTTTTAGAATTATTTCGATCAAATGATTTCTTTATATATATATAGTATATATAATAAAAATATAATAAATGTGACTTTGTTCAACTCGATTCTAAAAATAAAAATAAAAAATACCACTAACGGCAACTTTTTATTTTTATTTTTAAATAGTACTTCATAAACTTAAATTATTCGAGTACAAGTTTGTCTTTTAATATTTAGGGGTTTTTTGGCAACATGCTAAAAAAGCTAGATAAATCAATTTTTTATCACCTTTTCAAAACACCACTTACTGCCAGTTAATTGAAAACAATCGAAATAGATATGTGAAATATATGAAATCCTAACTCCATCTTGCTCCCAGTTTGCCAACAAGTCAGCACATGCATTTGCTTCTCTGTAACAGTGGTTAAGCTCCGAAATCCTCAGTTTGTCCAGGAAAAACCTGCAATCAAGTATGACATTTGGTAACTTCAGAGTTTGTATTATTTTTGTCCAGAACAAGGCCAATGACCATTCTTGCATCCAATTCAACAATGATATTTCTCAGATTTGTTTCAGCTGCCATTCCAAGCCCATCACGCAAGGCCCAGAGTTCTGCTTCTATGCTTGACATTGGGGGATTCTATTTACACCCAGAAAATTATTAAGTACTCTTAATTTCTAAATATACACTGTTTAATTATTTAAAATTTTATTTTACTCTCATTACACCCTATTATTTTTTCCAAATTACCCTCAAGGTAAACCCTAATAATAAATAATAAACAAATTAAAAAAAACTAAATTATTTCAAAAACTTTTCAAAACATAAACTAATTCTCAAATACAAAAGAAGAAAAAAAAAAAACCAAACTTATAAGTACATAAGCATTATAAATACAGAAAAAACCAAACTTTTACATAAATATTATAAAACTTTTCAATACAGAAAAAAATTACATTATAAATTATCCACAACATAAGCATTATAAATACAGAAAAAAACCAAACTTTTACATAAATATTATAAAACTTTTCAATACAGAAAAAAAAATTACATTATAAATTATCCACAAGAATGCTTGTGGAAAATAAAAATCAAACTTATAAGCACATAAGTATCAGACAGTAACAAGAAATAATAGTTCTCAAATAATGTACTATTTAAATAACAAAATAAGAACAGCTCCAATAATATGTTATTGTTAATCTAACTACCGGGCCCTTTAAGTTTTGTTAAAAAAATGATATAGAAAATAATTGATAATGCTCTATAAAAATTGTGAAGCACCTTCATATGAATACTTACCTCCTTTTTAATGGATTGCTTCAAAAAATTATTTTAATTATTACTCTTATCTATTATTTGATTTTATTCAAACTTTCTTCTGAGGTTTAGGGTTTTAAAATAATAAAAAAACGTTGATGTTGATGATGATGGTGAGTTTTGGTAGGGTAAATTGGAGTTTTAAAGGGAGGAAGAAAAATAAGAAATAACTTCGATTTCTTAGGAAAGAATATACAGAGATTGTGAATAGGAATAACTGATTATGGTGTACTATGAGAAAAAAATATATATATTTTAAGATTTAATATGTGTTGTTCTTATTAGTAAATTCATATTATAATATAATATAAATTAAAAGTTATGAATTTAAATTGGGCGCACTGAGACATATTGACATTGTTTCCATTCATCTACAGAAGCCTATGATCCCCATTTGCCTTCATGATCACCAATAATGCCTCATCCACTTGTTGGGCCAGGGTTGCCTTTGGAGGCATGTGTTCAGTTTGAAACAACCAACATTAGGTGGGCGCCAACTGATCTGGGTTGGGATTTTTGCAGGTGGGTTTCTGATTTGTGCTGAGAGAAGGAATCATTAAGAGGTTTTGTTAAGGATGATAGGGGTGGGTTCAGGGATGGGGCCTGGGTTTTGGGTGTGGGATTAAGGATGAGGTTATTTCTTTTAAGCCAAAGGTTCGAACAAGTTATGGTGATGATGATAGCCCAAGGAATACCTGAGCTATGGTTTGATTTGGAGGTGGAATTTGATTTGAGCCACTCAGTGAGATTAACGTTGTGTTTGGTTGGGAAATTTGAGAATAGATTTAAAAAGGAAAAGAGAAAATGTAGGTGAAATGTAAATAAAATATGTTTATATTTTACCTAATTTCACACATCTTTTTTCTTTTCCTTTTCAAATCCCCTCTCAAATACTCTAACCGAACACAGCGTAAGGGACCAAGAGATAGGCGAAGTTGGGAGGAGTTTGGACTGAGTATTCTTTACAACAGTGTAGGTGCGAAGAACATGATTTGTGTCCTGAAGAGCTTGAAAGTGGCAGATTTGGCACTGTGGGTCAAAGTGACCGCCTCGATGTGTTAGAAACTCTCTAGTGCTGATTCCATTTTGGATAGCAAGCCAAAGAAAGTGTTTGATTCTAGGAGTAGTTGGTGTTATCCAAAGCCAGTCCCTATTGGTTAGAGAATGATTAGGTTTGGGAGATTGGATGATATCTGCGGGGGAGTATTTTATGAATAACAGCACGTGGCTAAGGTGATGCCGAGGTGTCAGCTGAGGTGCCACGTGGCTTGATCGAACTGCTGAGATAATCTTGGCTAGGCCAAGGTTATCTGCGGAGATTCCGAAATCCGAGATAAACGGATAAGGGGCAAGAGTCCTAGAAGAAGGAAGGGTCTCAGTCTGGATAAGGATAAGGCTCAAGAAGAGTTTATCCCTATCTAGCTAAGGGTTTAGGATAAGCATTGAGCTTGAGTCCATTGAAGTGAGACTTCTAAAGGGATCAGGTCACTGCTGGTTATAAAAGTGAGACACCCTCGTAGGTCTAAGGTCTGCTTTTTATGTTCTTTCTTAGGAGTTAAGAACTATTTGTTATTTGTGAGAGATATTTGTTTACTGACTTGATTGTCAGAGTGCCGCCAGGTGGACGAATCACTGTCGGATTCTCATCTTCTTGTTACAGGTTGTTTGGGCTTAATCTATTCTGCCGGTGCTCTCCAACTGAGTTCTTCGTTTGGTTGTGTGGTCAAAAATCAACACCCATAATTTTCAGAAGTCAAGGATCTATCATGACTGTTTTTCCAAATGACAATGTTATCTCCACTCACAACAACTTTGATTGTATGAGTTTATGGATCCAATTATACTTAGAAGAATCCACTATTTTTCTAAATATGGAAGCCCAAAAATAATAGTCCAATGTCACTAATGCTGTTTGTTTGGGTGATTTTTTTATTTTTACTTTTTATATTTGGCATAATAAAAAATAAAAATTAATGAAAAATATTTTTATGGTCAATCAAAAATAAATATATTTGAACAGAAAATGTTTTACTAATTAAAATTTTATCAACGTCACTACACTACCACCACCAGTCTTACCTCCATCACCACACCACCATGCCATCATCTCCACCTCTACCTTCGTCCTACTACCATCACCACCAAATATAAAAAAAAAAATAAATAAAAATAAAATCTCCAAAAAAAATTCTCTAAAAAATAAATTTGCATACCTGCCTAACAAACGGGGTACATGTTTCTTGTTGTATCCCTCCTAACATAGCGCCAGAACCTGAGAAAACTCCTAAAAATAATCTAGTCTACTAAAGTATGCATAAACATCTAGATCCTATACAATAAAAACACAACTAATTATTTTAAAAATATTAATAAAAATATAAAATAGAATCAATTGTAGCAAATTATTGCTTTTGGATACTAAATTAAGCAAATCTCATACTCCATTTTAATTTTTAATTTTTATTTTTGACACAAGGAAATTTTTTATTTCTACACATCATTTACTCTTAGTGCATATTTCTCTTAGTTCACACACTTAAAAAATTATAATTTTCTCACTCCACACACAAACACATACAGTTATTCGAAGTATATCCTTTCATGATAAACAAATCAAAAGTGTACACATACTCTAGTTACACACACTCAATCATATAGTTACCCATTCATAGGAGAAATTCCATCAAACCTCCATTAATCTCCATTGTTGAAAGCATCTTCATTATTTAAAGGGAAATTTAGCCATAAGCCTCTCTTACCTTCTTTTTCTTGTTAAAAGGACCAAAATAAATAAATAAATTATACTTTCAAAACCCCTTCATAATTATAAAGTCATCTATAAAGGACAAACATTTTCAGATTTATATTTTGTGTGACAAATTTACCCCTTCACACACACACTCTCTCTTTCTCCTCTTTCTCATCATTGTAGACACTCCATTTTTGACCGTCCTCAAGACTCGGTTGTGCTTGAAGGTACATCAGGACACAAGTTCGATTGCTCGTCGGGTATTCGACTTTCGCGGCGGAACGTCACAGGTTCGAGCTTTCCAGACCCTGTATCCTTTCTGTCCCATTCTTGGACCATGACTTGGTCTTTTCAGAATGTTCTTCTTTGTGCACTGCCGGACACCTTTTGGCCCTGTCGGCCACCATTTTGTTGCTGCCGGCCATTGATTGTGCCTGCCGGCCATCAATGAGCCACTGTCGGCCATCCCTGATGGCCGACAGCATCCCTGTCTCAGCAGGTTTCACTCCAGATCTTTTGAGCCAGCTGGAATCCTCTTATCTGCCCTCCATACACGTGTATGGAGGGATGAAGCTCTTGCCAAGCTTCTTGAAGAAGCTTTGCAATGTTTTCCTTCTATATAAGGAGATAGCCTCCCTTCTTAGCAGAGGTTCAACACTTTTGAGAAGAAATATCTCTCTCTCTCTCTCTCTCTCTCTCTATATTGTTGTCCATTTGTGCATTGAAGTCCATTTTCCTTGCATTTTTACACTACAACACATAGAGATACAGCACCACCATTGGACTGAGGTTCTTGATAAGACTTCTTGAGCTCTGAAAGTGAGGTTTTACCCCTTGAAGTTGCTGGTTTCGAAGTTGATCTTCAAGGGTGAGCTTTTTCCCCTTTTTCAGCACTTTTTTGTACCTCATTTTGGCCATCCTTGCATATAGTTTTAGGCCTTGCTTTCAACTGAAAAAAGTCTTGTATTTAAGTTCTTTTGGTGGTTGTTTAAGGTCTTTTTGCTGTTAAGGGTCTTAAACCCTCTTGTAGACCTTGTTTGGCCTTGTTTTGAGCCATGCCTTAAGGCCTCCGAGCTAGCCTTGGTTTGGCCTCCTAACCACTGAAATCCAATGGATTTTTAGTGGTAGGTATGTAGTTTTGAGGCCTCAAATCCGATGGGGTGGCCCTCTCTCTTTTGGTTTTTGTTTGCTTGCATTTTTTGCCTTTCAAAGGAGCTTGCCTCTATGTATTTTTGAGGCTTGGTTCAGGCCATTTTTTTGTGACTTTTAGGACCTTCCTTAAGTCTGTCCATGGCTAGTTTGGTCACTTTTTACATGCATCTTGTATGTGTAAAGTAATCCCATTTATAACTCATCAAAGTAGCATGTTTGCCTAGCTTGTGTTGAGTCCATTTCAGTAGGTTTTTGGTGATGTTTTACTATTCCTTAGATCCATTTTGGGTTGGTTTTGTCACTCCATGCATGTGCAATACACTTGTAGTGTAAATCCCATAAACTAGCTTTGTATGCTCCTTGCTTTAGCATGTCATCCTAGCTTATGTTGAGTCCATTTCAGCATGTATTTGGTCATCATTTGGCATGTCATGACTCTATCTTTTGCTGGTTTGGTCATCCTTTGCATGCTCCATACACTTGTAGAACAAATCTTACTTACTAGCTTTATGTGCATGATGCTTTGACTCATCATCCAAACATATTTTGGCTTTGCTCCAGCATGATTTTGTTCTTACTTTGGACTGTCCTAGGACTATTTTGGGCTGCCATGGCCATATCACTCATGCTTTGTATAGCTATAGTGTAAATGCTTAGGCTAGTCTTGGGTTTTGAGGCCCCTACCATGCCATACATGTGATGTTTACATGCTTTGCCATCATTCTAAATGTCATTTCAGTCCATGAAATGTAGTCATACACTTGCATTTGACATGCTTTGAATGCCTTGGAGGCTTGGCTCTTTATGCCTCAAGAATGAACTTGTGTGCATGCCATTAAGCCTAAGCCTTTGGTTCATGATATCAGTGCATTTTTGGTCTTGTTATACCATGATGTAACTCTGTTTTATGTTGTTCAAGTCATGCCATGTTTGGTTTCAATAGGTGTAGTGCATTGCCTCTTTATAGCCTTGCATGCTCCTTGTTTTTGGCCTTGTGTTCTAGCCTATGTTGGCTAGTTTTGAGCTTGTTCTTGGTCTTGTTTGGACTTGCCTTGGGACTATTTTGAGTGCCATTAGCCCTTTGGGGCTTGCTTTGTATGGCCATGGCTTAAGTCCCTTTGTTGATTTTGTGCTTTGAGCATCCTAATATGATATGCTTGCATTGTTTAGTTGATTTGACATCAATTTACATGTGATTTCAGAGCTTACCTCATTGTCATACTGGCATGCTTTTCACTCCTTAAGTGTGCTTAAGAGTTTTCCTCTTTGTGCCTTAATTCTTGGGCCCATTGGCATGCATGCTTATCTTGCATTTTGTGTCATCAATTCATCACTTTTGGCCACTGATTTTGGGCATGGCTGAGGCCTATCCATCCTTAGTGTAAGTCCATCTTACGATGTTGTCGCATGCTTGTCTCATTTCGCATGTTGTTGCATACTTGTCCACTTTCACATGCCTTGCATGTTTACATGTTCATGTTGCATTTTACCATGTTGTTCAAAGTTGTTACTTCACATTATGTGTATATACTTGTTGCATGCTTAAGTTGTTTGCATGCTTGCTTGCATGTTTAGGTTGCATAGCCTTTGGTTTAAGTCCATTGAGTATGCTATCCTACATTACATTTTGCATGCCATGTAGTTATAAGCATTGTGTATGCTAAGTCATATCTCATTGCATTGAGTATGTCATATAGTTGCATGTTTGCATACTAGTCATATTGCATGTTAGCCATGCCTATGTGTTGCATTGTTTGGATTAAGTGTTAATCCGAGCGCGAGGAACGAGGGGTGTTTCATCCTTCAAGTGATGAAACGTGTCTCAATTCTCGGTCGCTGATGCTCTTGATGATCCATGATGGAGTTCTAGGCACTTATGTGTTTATTTGTGCATTCATTTCAGATTGATTTGCACAAGTTGAATCTTTGGCCATCATGCATCGGAATGCGTGATTGATGGTCGTAGATCCGACTATGCCTCTCCCTTGATGTTTTGAGATGATATGGGGTGGCATAGTGCGCACATACCCTTAGGAGGCCCTCTCTTTTCTCTGTTTTGTGCTCTACTGCAGCTTGGTGTCCCAGCACATCAGTGGCCGGCAGTGCTTTGCAGATGGCCGGCAGACCTTCATCCTTGGCCGGCAGTGGCTCCCTATGGCCGGCAGGCCACTGATGCACTCCCCAGCATGTTTTTGGTAAGGTTCAGCAGGAATTCCTTGAGGACATCCTGCAGACAGAGCCTCAAAAAAGCAACCGGAGAGCCTTTCGGAACGGGAACCAAGCATGCATCCCTTTCCTCTTTCAACCAGAGCTGGAACAACATTATTTACCACTTTTGCTTACTTGTTAGTTAGTATTCGGTTTTGTAATTAATTAATTTGTTAATTAATTAAGTTTTGTAATAATTAGTTGTAGCTAGTTATTCATTCGGTTTTGTAATTAATTAATTAGCTTGTTAGTTAGTTAATTAGTTGGCATGTATTATTTATTCGGACCCTCCGTCGAGAGGGCCAATTTTGTAATAAGCGTGCGTGTGTGTGCATGTCTTCCAACCCCACGTCTTTCTCCGTTTTACTTACCTGTTTTTGTTGGTTAGTTTTAGGTCATTTTCAATTAGCATACTTATGCTTTGCATGTTTGCATCCATCCATCTGTCTAGCATACTTATGCTTTGCATGTTTGCATCCATTCATCTATCTTGCATGCATTGGGCTCGGCGCATCATATTAACTGCATTGTATTTCAATTCCAAGTTGAATACATGTATCAATTGTTGCATCTCAAATGCCATCTTAGAATAGCTGAGCCTATTTCTAGTTGCATTTTGTATGTGTTGCATTAGCCATCTTAACATGTACTAGGATCATGCATTGATTACTAACTAGTTTTTGTTTTGGCTTGGAGTACACTGTAAGTGTTTTCGCTTTAGCATACTGCATGTGTGTTATTGCTTGCCATGTATAGCATGCTTGCCATGAGGCTATTTGCTTATGTGATATAACTGCCTGAATGCGTGTGGGTGAAGGTTGGATTGCTTGAATTGGGACAATTCATTGAAATCTGTGTTTTAGCCTACTTGCGAGTAGCAAACTTCAAACCATTTCCAAATAAACGGATATGCGATGCTTTGTTCCAAATTAGGCGATCTAGTCTATACTTGTTTTGCTGTGCGCATCACATAGTAATTCTAGCTAATTAACCGGAATAAGAACACATGTGTTTTCAAAAATAAGATATCATGTTTAGTAGTGGCCAATCTTTGATCGGGCGAGTGGGGGTGCTCATAGCTGACCTTCCCCAATCGTACCCAAGTTCCCGAGCCGAGGCAACTTTGGTGATGACGGACACGTGGCCTTAGGCACGAGTCAGGGTTTCCTAAATTCCCCCAAAAATAAAATATTTAGGTGGCGACTCTGTATCTGGCAAAGCAGTCCATGTTTGGCACTTCTTTCTTAAAAATTAGTTTTCCAAAATGATTTGCCAGATTTGGACTCTTTGGTGATTTATCAGTCTTGCATTGCACCTTGCGAGATCAAATTAAGAACCGTGACAAATTGAGTCCGAACTGTGGTAAGCATAAGCCTCCTCCCCCGGGGCGCGTCCACAGTTTCTGGCGACTCTGCTGGGGAGTTAGAGAACTTGACTCGAACTCATGATGTCTTGTTTTGATTACACTTATGTGTCTCTTTGCATTGCATTTGCATTGGTGCGCCTAGGACACCGTGTTTGCCGTATGCTATTCCTGAATGGTTTGCCAGAGGCTTGCTTGGAAAAGCGTGCCATAAGGCTGACCAGTTGCGGGCTCTGCCACGACGGGAACACAAACCCCGATTTTACCGGGGCACCCCTTTTGACCATTCGACCTAGTGCATATTCGGAATCCATAGTGACTATTCCAAACTAGGACAGGTTGCTTACCTGATTATAGGTTGTTTGAAGCCGCTGCGTGCGTGGTGAAACCCTAGCTCATGACAAAATAGGACAGGGAAACCCTACCCCAACATAGGGGTATTTTGGCTCTCATTTGCTTGCTATGTGCTTTTTAGAGTTGGCCTCTACGGGGGAATGCACGTATCAATTTGCAAGTCTGGGTGTCAGGCCGGAGGGCATCAGTGTTTTGAGAATCAGTTATATCTGTGGGTATCAGATTCAGTTTTTGAAGCAGTGATTTTGGGAACAGTGATCAGTAGTCGAGAACAGTTCATCCAGCTTGTGTTTACCAACTGTGTGTTATGTTAATTTAAGCCGTTATGCTGTCCGTTTTTCTATTTATTTCCTTATTATGTTTTATTTATCTTTTTGCAAGGTAGTTTAGCACCATTGATTCCGACCAGGTAGATATTCCCCAAGCACTCTGGACTAGAGGTCACAGACTTAATCGATCTAGGGATCTGATAGACGGACAACCCGTGTTCTATTCCTTACCCCCGGTTACCAGACGGAGGTCAAGGAGGCGCAGTGGATCGGTACGGTGATCGCCAGATCAGTGGTTTACCCCATCAGTGAACAGTCAGACTGAGGTCTCAGTTTCTACTACAGGGACAGATATACCGGTTATTCAGATAGATCAGTACAATATGGCAAGCTTAGAGGAGATGGTGTGCCACCTCCAATAAAGCATGAAAGCGATGCAGCAGGATGCTGCCCTTCAAGCAGAAGCTACCAAACAACAGGCCGCGGTCGTGACCCAACGGCGAAATTAATCGCCAGGTTACAGCAGCAAACTGGAGCATCTGCTTCACACCAGGTTCCTCCTCCACCAAGAGTTTCCATACTCGGGGAGACTGTAAACGTCCAAGATGATACGGACATTCCAATAGGGCCGGCTCCGCCCCCAGTCTTACCTCAGCTATCTAAAACACCCACCAACCTACCAGACTCCCCTTTTGAGTTCGAGACGGACCCCACAGCATTAAAAGTGAGCAAGCTGGAAAAATTGTTCAAGAAGTCTCAAGGAGCTCACTCCATTCCTGACATTGAGGATGGGTATACCGACTCGGCCGTGATGCTGCCGGACTGGTTTAAGATGCCACATATTGATCGATTTGATGGATCTGGTGATCCTATGGTGCATCTGCGTTTGTTTTCAGACGTACTAAGGCCGATGGGCCTCACCAGACTACAGAAGCTCTCTTTGTTTGGTCGGACCCTGTCGGGTGTAGCGGCCATTTGGTATGCGAAATTGGAAAATTCCGTCAAGAGGAGTTAGGAGGAGATGGCCGAGGCCTTCATAGCTCAATACTCCTATAATACTCAGATTGAGATTACAACCCGTGATCTTGAGACAACAAGGTAGGAGCCAAAGGAGAGTTTCTCCGATTTTGTGACCCGTTGGAGGGCTAAGGCCTCGATGATGACCATCAGGCCGGCGGACAAGGATCAAATTAGGATGGTTGTGCGCAACCTCCAGCCCAAGCTTATGCAGAAGTTGATTGTTCTTCCCCTCCCCACCTTTTCAGATTTACATGAGATAGGGATGCAGATCGAGGATGCTATGAAACAAGGTCTGATTGACCAAGACAGAGAACAGCCCAGTAGGGCATTCAATCGCAGTTCGAATGCAGGCACAAGCAGTGCTGCAGCTGGCAGAGCGTCAGATGTGAGTATGGTTACCACCACCAATACCCCAAGAACCCTTACAGCTACGCCATTCACCGGTGCGTCCGGAAGTAGCTCGCAAACAACCAAGCATTCCCCCCGAAACCAAAGAACCTTCACTCCACTATACATGTCCCCGTCCAAAGCTCTGGGGGTCTTGATCAGGAAAGGGCACTTGAAGCCCCTAGAGCCGCGGCTGCTACCAGATAGACTCCCTACTTCCCATAACCCAGCCAAGTACTGCGCCTATCACCAGCAGCATGGTCATGACACCGACCAGTGCTTTCGATTACGCCATGAGATTCAGGATCTCATTGACAACAGGGTGATCATGCCCCCAGAAAAACCAAATGTCACAACCAACCCTCTCCCACCACATAACCAAGCTCCACCTCCCAAACGCATCAATCTAATCCAAACTGGGGTTGTGTCATACGACCCTAGTGTATATATCACCCCCACTCACCCACCCAAGCCGGAGGTGTTCATTCTGGAAAGCACGGATTTGTACATGATGAGCACCTTCCAAACCCAACCCGAGTCGGTGGTGGTGGTTATTGAAGATGGAACAGGGATTGTTTTGGGAGCAGATGAGAATGAAGATTCAGAGCCTGAGGGATCTGTGAGATTTGAGTACAACCCGAGCAGTTATATCATACCAATAGATCAGCCAAAGCCAGAGGTGGAATTGCCCGTAGGGGCAGGAATTTGTGTAGTCCAGGAAGATAGATTTGATCAGGGGCTAGATGACCTAGCGGATCCAGAAGAAGACACGGCAAACCCGCAATTCTTTGAAGAGCAGGATTCAGGGGAAGTGGCAGTCAATTGGTTTGATGAGTCAGCAGAGTCTACTGGGTGGCTTGACGACCAACCAGATGTTGTTGAACAACCTCAGTTAGAACAAGGTCCATCGGGCACGGAGGTATCAACAGTGGCCGGAAGGGCCAAGAATCAGTCTGTACCGCCGGAGAGCACCGGTGATAAGAATTTTGCTCAGGATCAGAGTATTCTGGATACAAAGGATGTTGAACAGCAAGTCACATTGAAACAATTTGAGTAGGAAAGGATCGAGGATTCTAAGAGAGTCAAGAAAGCCAAATCCCCTGAGGGAACAAAATGTGTTGAGAACACAGGAACGAAAGGTGCTGTGGGCACAGGAATAGCTGCAACAGAGCCAGACAAGTGTCTGTCAGCTGTCGACGGCATGTGGTGGGAAGATGACGACCTATGTCTTGCCCACACAGATGAAGACTGGTAGCACAGCCAACCGGATGATACTTGGTATGTGGGAGAGGTTGACCACATGACTAGGAGCGGGCGGTATTTCAAGCCCTAGCACTTAGATCAACCAAAAGTGTCCGGGAAGGACAAGGAGGCGGAGAAGCAGAAAAAGAAGTTACTCGAAGAAGAGGCTGTGCTGAAACAGCTAAAGAAGATACAGGCAGACATCTCCATCTGGGGACTGCTTATGGCTTCAAGGGTGCATAGACAGGCTGTACTTTCTGCAATGGACAAGGCCAAACTCTCAATAGATACCACGCCTGAGCAGTTGGTAGGACTGGTTTTTCTGGGAGGAGCTTCCCCAGTGTTGACCTTTTCCGACAAGGAGCTACCGCCTGAGGGCTCGGATCACAAAAAACCGCTCTACATCTCTGTGGAGTGTAGAGACAAGTGGATACCGGTGGTTCTTGTCGATACAGGATCCGCCATCAACGTGTGCCCGTTAAGGACAACATATGCAATCGGGTTGAAGCCCGCAGACTTTGTGCCAACCACCCAGGTGATAAGGGAGAAGTAAAGGGGACTATGCCGATTCAGACCCAGGTTGGTCCAGGACAACACGGTGTTGACTTTCGTGTCTTGGACGTTCCCGCAACCTTCAATCTACTCCTAGGGCGGCCATGGCTGCACCATGTAAGGGCGGTCTCTTCCACCCTACATCAAATGTTGAAATATCCCCACGGGAATGGGGTAGCTATTGTTTTTGGGAATTCGTCAATTCATCCGCCACCAGAGGTGTCCACGCCAGTTTTGGAAATTGAGCATGGCACGGAGGATGTGTTCCTATCAGGATTCACCTTAGCCAAGACCCAGGTCGTTCAGAACATCTTAGCTATTGATGAGGGATTGTATGTCAACGCACAGTCAGTGTACCTCATGAACAAACTTCAGTACATCCCTAGGATGGGAGTAGGAAGAAGTGGCCGGAAAGGCATTGCAGTATCGGCCGAAGTGCTACACAACCCACATACCTTTGGCTTAGGCTATCTGCCTACCAAAAAGGACTGGGTAAGGAAAGGCAAAGAAATGGCTGGAAGAGCCAGAGCCAAGCAAACCAGGAGGCACTTTGATTTGATGCATCGACCTATTCGAGGCACCCTAAACGGGCGCTTCGTTCGAGAGGGGGAAGACTTTCCATTTTGCGGCTTTCCAGAGCCATGGTTGAATGCCGAGAAGAGGCGCTTGCCGGGGTTTGAAATCTTCTTCGACTTGCAGTTATCTGGGGATGATGAGGCCAAGGGGCAGGCAGACCCATCAGCTGAGAATGAACAGTGTAAGGAAGTGGATTCCTAGAACACCGAGATTGAAATGGGGGCAGCACTGGCCTGTCTACTGTCAGATCCTCCGATCGTACATGAGTGCTTGGGGAATAGCCTCTCAGTATCTATGATCAGGAATGGAGCGGCTGTGAGCCCACCTTCAAACATTTTGGATGTATCCGTCGCACCCTCCCTCGTCTGGCAGTACGGGGAGGGATTCTTATCGAGTAACACCGGGTCAGGTAGTGAGCTGGAATCTGATTCCACCGAGTCCGTAGAGTCGGAATCAGGTTCCAGCTCGTCTGAGTCTGAGTCCAGTATTCTTGGGGGTGACAACCCGGATACCACAGTCCTGTCTCGGTCGTCTTTTTCTTTCTCTTTTGAGTCTGTTGTAACAGAAGAATCAGATGGACTGGATGAAGTTATTAATGAGAATGATGTGGCTATGGCCTTCAATTACTTTTCTGTGCCTTTGATTTATTGTATTAATTAGGACTTTCAAAATTTTGATGAAAACGACGAGGAAGAAATTCCTTCGGTTTTGAAATATTTACTTGAACAAGAGCAGGACAGGTTTGTAAAACTGCTAGTTGATGAAATCACCCAAATTAATGTTGGTACTGAGAAGGACCCGCAGCTGGTCCAGATTGGGTCCACGTTGTCTTCAGAGGAACGCGAGCGCTTAGTCGCTTTATTAAAAGATTTCAAAGATGTTTTCGCATGGTCCTACGAAGACATGCTTGGAATTGATCCTGAGATTGTATAGCACCGGATCCCTCTTGACCCCGAGGCCCGACCTGTCAAATAGAAGCTCAGAAGGATCCGTCCAGACTAGGCTATCAAGATCAAAGAAGAGGTCACCAAGCAAATTGACGCAGGGTTCCTACTGGTATTCGAATACCCGACTTGGTTGGCCAACATAGTTCCAGTGCCGAAGAAGGATGGCAGAATTCGGGTATGTGTGAACTTCAGAGATTTGAATAAAGCTAGTCCGAAGGACGACTTCCTTCTGCCGCATATCGACGAGTTAGTGGATTTTACAGCAGGGCATGCATTGCTCTCATTCATGGATGGCTTTTTAGGCTACAACCGGATTGTAATGGCGCCCGAAGACCGGGAGAAGACTACTTTTACCACCCCGTGGGGGACCTATTGTTATAGGGTAATGTCGTTTGGGATGAAGAATGCTGGAGCTACATATCAACGGGCCGCGACCACGATATTACATGACATGATCCACAAAGAGGTTGAGGTGTACGTGGACGACATGATTGTCAAGTCCAAGGAAAGAGAGGGCCACTACACCGCCTTACAAAAGTTCTTTCAAAGGATCAGAGAATTTAGGCTGCGGTTGAATCCTCAGAAATGTACGTTTGGTGTTACAGCAGGAAAAATGCTGGGGTTCTTGATTACACAGAGAGGTATCGAAGTCGACCCTTCCAAAAATCAAGGCCATCTTAGAAATGCCACCACCGATGACTGAAAAGGAGGTGCGAGGCTTTCTGGGTAAAGTGCAATTCATAAGACGGTTTATCTCAAAATTAACCTTGACTTGTGAACCACTCTTTGGTCTCCTGAAGAAAGGAACGAAGTTCCAATGGGACGGTCGATGCCAAGCAGCTTTTGAACAGATTAAGCAATACTTATAGAACCCACCCGTGTTGTCACCGCCTGAGCTAGGAAAATCGTTGATTTTGTACCTTTCAGTAACTGAAACTACAATGGGTTGCATGCTTGCACAGGAGTCTGAGGACAAGGTGGAGAGAGCTATCTACTACCTGAGCAAGAAGATGCTGGGTTATGAGACCCGTTATACTCCGTTGGAGAAGGCTTGTTTAGCCGTGGTGTGGGCTACTAGGAAGCTGCGACACTACCTGTTAGCTCACTCTGTAATGTTGGTTTCGAGATTAGATCCCATCAAATATCTCTTTGAGAAACCATCGCTTACGGGTAGGCTAGCTCGTTGGTTGCTTCTGCTTTTCGAATTCGATCTAAAGTACGTGACGCGCAAGTCAGTAAAGGGGAGAGCGGTAGCAGAGTTCTTAGCCGATCACCCAGTGGACGGGGATGAAGTAGTTGAGTACTTATTCCCAGACGAGGCCATTTTACATGTCGAAGAAGAGTTTTGGACGATGTACTTTGACGGAGCGTCAAACCAATACGGGTATGGGATAGAAGTGTTGCTGATAGCACCTGCCAATTCCTGTATCCCTCTAGCATTCAAACTTCGGTTCAAAGTCTCGAACAACGAAGCAGAATAAGAGGCATCCATTGCTGGATTAGAAGCAGCCCTAGAACTAGGGGAAAAACGGTTGGACGTCATTGGGGACTCGAACCTTGTTGTATCTCAAGCCAAAGGAGATTGGAAAGTCAAAGAAGAAAAGATGAGAATTTACCACCAGACCTTGGACTTGTTGATCCCTCGGTTTGGGAAGCTGAACTTCGCTCGCAGATTCACTAGCAACTCTATCTTCCATGATAGACATCCCTTTTGGAGTTCGGATGCATCCGATCATTATTGACCAGAAATTTGTGCCGGCTTATGAGTCGATTGCTGCCATAAATGAGGTTCAAGATGAGAATCCCTGGTATTACGATGTCTGGAACTTCTTGGAAAAAGAGACGTATCCACCAGGGGCAAATGCCAAAGATAAAAGGGCGATTAGAAGAATGGCTGCTCAGTTCATCATCTGCAGGGGTAAACTATACAAGAGAGGCCATCTGGGAATGCATAAACTGTATGTTGATGTCGAAGAATTGAAGCGCCTGATGGAAGCCATCTAGGGAGGAGAGTGCGGAGCGCACGTGAACGGGGTGATGCTAGCCCGGAAAATCCTTAGACAAGGTTACTACTGGTCCACCATAGAGGAGGATTGTATTAGTTTTGTCCGACGATGCCACAAATGTTAGATCCATGCGAATCGCATGAACACCCCGTCGTCAAAACTGTACAACATGACTTCTCCATGGCCGTTTTCAGTCTGGGGGATTGATGTGATCGGAGCTGTTACTCCAAAAGGATCCAATGGGCATGAGTACATTCTGGTTGCAATAGACTATTTTACAAAATGGGTTGAGGCCCAGTCTTATGCGGTATTGAAGGCTTCGCATGTTGCAAAGTTCATTAGGAACAACATCATCTGTCGTTACAGGGTCCCGAACGAGATCATTTCAGATAATGGTTCCCACTTCAAGAAGGAAGTGATTGACTTGTTGGACAAGTACAATGTAGCATTTCATAAGTCGTCTACATATCGACCGCAGACCAACGGGGCAGTTGAGGCCGCCAACAAGAATGTCAAACACATTTTGTAGAAGATGGTGGAAACTTACCGGGATTGGCCAGATAAATTGCCGTTTGCTCTGTGGGGCTACCGGACTTCAATTAGAACTTTTACTGGAGCGACTCCATATTCCTTGGTCTACGGAATGGAGGTTGTTCCACCTATCGAAATTGAGGTTTCGTCATTGCGAGTACTGACTGAGTGTCAGATAGCTGAGGCAGATTGGTAGCAGAGTAGGTTCGAAGAACTAATGTTGTTTGATGAGAGAAGGCTGAAAGCACTATACCATGTTTAGGGTTATCAGCGTAGAATTGCTAGGGCTTTCAATAAGAAGGTTAAGTCAAGGAATTTGAAAGAAGAAGATTTGGTGCTCAAAGACAACCGAGCTCCTATCCACGACCCTAGGGGCAAGTTCAGACCCAATTGGACTGGCCCTTACGTCATCAAGTCTATCTGGTCAGGTGGAGCTGTAGTTCTGATGGACCTAGATGGCCTAGAGTTCTCCCAGCCGATCAACATGGACAAGTTGAAGAAATATTATCCCTGAGCGACTCGCTAGGCAGAAAACCCGAAAGGGCGACCTAGGCAAAAGTTAGAGCACAAAAATTTGAAATTATAAAACTGAGCTTGCAAGATTGAAAACCCACAAAGGGCGGCCTTGGCAAAAGTTAGAGCGCAAAAGGAGAGAGTAAATACACGAGTGAACCCAAGCCTAAACTACGTAAGGCTTGATTCCCATGTTTGGGATACGTAGGCAACTTCATCCTGGAGTTCAGCTGTAAACACTTCCCCGATCAACCGTGTCCATGTGATCATGTTTGGTCATCTTTGTCTATTCCGCATTCAAGAGCTCGGTTGTGATCTCCAGTGCAGTGCTATTCAGACTAGGGGCAACTTTCCAGTTGCTAGGATCCGGGATTGTGCATCTCAGTGACAGATCTTAGGCTTATCCAGTTTTGATCCATATCGAAAATGGTTTTGACAAGTTTTAATAAAAGTTGATTTTGTTCAAATTAATCTTTTTACAACTTAGACCATTTTTGGACCAAACAAAAAATTTTCAGTACCCACAACCTTCAATTTCATTGATTTCAATACAGAGTTCTCCTACTCTAGAAAACAAATCGAAGTTGCTTTTTATTACATTCATAAAGAAAACTTGAAAGTTCTGATTAAAGCAAATAAATTCGGGGCATAAGTCAGGTGTTCCTGCCTCCCCTCCCGGAGCTGGTGGAAGCCTTTGATGCCAAAGTGGGCCCTACCTGTGCCTCTTCATTTAGCCAATCTAGGCACTCATCAGAAAGGGTGCAGCTGAAAGCGGGAGCAGGAGCCAGAAGCTCTCTCGTCCTCCAGGCTGTAGCATATCGAGCTAGCTATGCGCCTCAGACCAAAAATGTAGCAGGGTACTCTATCCCCTCTGCAGGGCAAGTTTGATCATGTCCGAACTGGCGCTGGAATCAGAATGGAAAGTAGAACACACAGTGTGTCAGGCCAACCAACTGAATCCCGGGCTGACGGGTCATGCTGTAACTCATCGCCGGTAGATTGAGCCAAGGGTAGCGCCAATCAATGTCAATAGCAGACAAATTGCACATCCAGTCGTACCACCATCCCTCATCCAGGGCATCGACTAGACGTCGTCGGAAGAAGTAGCTGCGAGCTGAATATGTGAGACAGGAGTCCACCACCCTCAATTTGTCCATCAACCATATCTAGGGAGGGATGAAAAATGAGAGATTAAAGAATAGAGAGGTGTATGCTGAGAGAAAAGTGAGCAAAAGGGTTTTGAGAGAAAAAAAAACCGAGCCTGAGGGCCGAGTGATGTGAGAAACATATATGAGGAAGGGTGGGAAACATACCTGTAATAGTAGTGGACTCCCCGCCAAGCTAGCTGTCTCTTGGCGATGAAAAGCGTCCAAACCTATCAGCGTCTCAGCAAGCGTCATGGCGATGCAGCTTTTGCCCTCCCTCAAACCCTCAGCAACTTCAATCAAACGAGTGCTAAACCCACTAGAGCCTGGGGCAAGTAAGAAATGAGATAACATGCACAAGCAAAGTGTATGTCGCCGATAACCCTGCCAATGATGGTCGCCACGGTCACCGGCATCAGAAAACCGACAAACCAAGCTCGGAATGTCTAACTCTCCGTCGCGAATCAGTGACCGAGCATCGTGCAAAGTGAGCCCACACATCCGTCCTAAGGCTTGGACGTGGCTGAAGCGGAATTGTGGCAAGATTTCTTCATCGCGCTCGGATTCCATTAAAGTTTGAAAATCCTTGAAAGTGGGGCACATCTCTTGTCTGCAAAAGCTAAAGACGTGTGTCACCGGATTCCAAAACCTTGCCGCGGCATGAAGAAACGGAAAACGTAGCGGGGTGCGACTCAACGTGAATAGTACACTTATGCCAAACCCCCAGAAATTAAGCTTTTCTGAGCCATCTAAGTTGTCAATCCAATTTGTGAGGTTTTGAGCAAAGAATGCTTCCATTTGGTGCAAATTTGAGCTGAAATGAAGAGAATCCCGAAGCTGGAACTCATATAGAAGATAAGGCAGTGAGTGGAGGACAGATGTCGCCATTTCAAAGAGTCTGCCATCGATGGCCGGCAGTGGCTCATTAGTGGCCGGCAGTGGCACACTGATGGCCGGCAGGCCTCCCTCTGTGGCCGGCAGTCTCTCCCTCCAGCCCACTGGGCTTTTTGTTGAAGACTCAGTTGTTTGTTACAGCGAAGTCCTGTTACCTGTGTCTTTTAAGGTCTTGTTTTGTCCTGTTGGACTCTGTTGTGTCTCGTTTAAGGCATATTAGTTTCTTTCTTTTTGTGACGGGTTGTAACCATCTTCCTTTCATTTTTTGAGTTGTCGTAACTTGCTTATCGAGTTGTAAACTTGTTAATGCTTTGTTTTGCTTGTCGAGTTGTTTTGTTTTTAGTCGGTTCACTACCTGATTTAATGCGATTCGAGTGCTTGATTTTCAAAACAAAAGTTCGATTTCATTTACATTGTTGTGTAAAATGATGCGATGCGATGCGATGCGATGTATAGAATGTGCAAATGTAACACTTTTTGAACAAAAAGAGGCGGTTCCATTCCATCATAGTTTCTTTTTACAAAAGTACATAGTTTTGAAAGAAAATAAAACCTGCCTGACGCTGTACAATGTGCAAAACTACTAGTAAACAGATAAGTAAAGCAAAAAAGAAGAGCAGCATCTGAAGTAGCAAAGCGTCTGGATCAGTGCCGGTAGCCTCAAGTATGGGAGTCCGTCCTCGTCCTCTTCCTGGACGAAGGTCCAGGATCTCCACCGTCAGAGTCTGAATCCGAGCCATCTCTAGCCTCATCCTGAGACGACTCTAACTCCTCGTCAGAATAATCATCATCTGGGGCAAACCCCTGTGAACTAGTCCCTCATCCCGCTCCCTCTGCTGCTCGAGGAGGTGCTGAAGGACCTACCCCTGCTCCCGCTGGGACACCTGATGGGCTTGGCGGCAGGAAAGGAATCTGAAAATGGACAATCCATCGAAATGCATTAGTAATAAGAATGTATCAAATGCAAAGAATGATACGCTATGAGCAGTGAATGATTTGCAGTGTATGTGTACCGTGAGTGGTGTGTGGGAGCAGTGTATCAGATCAGTGCAGTGCAGTGTGCAAGCTGTACAAATGATGGTGTTTGAGAAAAGACTTTGTGGCATGAAGTGCAGCTTGAAAGAACTTACCGGAATGCTGTAAATACTGAGCAGGTCCATGCTCGTCTGTAGCATCCCTATCACCGAAGCCATCATCTCCAGAGACTGACGAGTGTACTCAATGGAAGCAAAAATGATTCAAGTCATTAGTATTCTGTGAGACATCAAATGAAATCCAACGACTGTATAAAATCAAAAGTAGGGCACATACCGGGGTCGAGGCGTAAACTCTGACAAGCTCGTGGCCAGCTGGAGGGGGAGCGAAGGGAATCTGATAAGTCTCTCCAGCCCGCCCTCGGAGTGTCATAGTGGTAGGCAGCACTGGCCACATAGCCCCCTGTCTCTCCTCAGGACCTCTTCTTCTATGAGGCCTGGTCGCTCCACCTCTCCCTCTTGCAGCTGGAGCCCTAGCTCCCTCTCCTCTTCGCATACCGGACAAAGGAGGCATCAGATGTGTCCGAATAAAGGTCGTGTAGTCGCCCTTTGCGCGGAAGTAATCCATCTCCAGTCCTACCATGAACTGAATCACCTGATCAACGGACAACCTGTGTGTCTCTCACATCGATGGTGGAGGTGCCATCGGTACAAATGGAGCGGGCGCTCCCAAAGTCTGACGCACGAAGCGCTCACTCAAAAACCAGGCACGACATATCGGGCCCTCGAAGAGAATGTGGTACTGAGACATAGTCCCGGCAGTGTGATACTGGTCTCGGAGTCCAGACGGGATCGCATCCCATGGCTGCCATGTAATCTGAGAAAAGAAAACCGACAAGATGATCAGTCATCAAATAAGTAATATGAATGTATCAGGTTAATTGAAATAGTCTAATTGCAGACTTACCTCACGTGCTGTGACCGTGTCGAAAAACTGCCGAAAGAACATGAAGCTCTCTCGGGTCCTACGACAGAGTTGGCCGTCGTATACATCAGAAAATGGGATGGTCGCTGGGGTCTCCTCTACAGGCTCCGAAGCAAGTGTCCGGAAGTATGCGTACACCCATAGCTGTAAGAAATATGCCATCAGTACAGTGTATGAACAGATCATTGAACATGCAGAACGCAGTACAATGAATAAAGGTTGCAGGCCTAGGGCAAATATTTGATTTTGTGTGTGCAGTGTATGGTATGTAGTGTGCAGCATGTATGGTGTACAGAAAATGCCAAGCAGAAAGGTTACAGTGCAAGAGCAGATACAGAAAATACAGAAAGTGCAAGTGCTGAATAAAGCAGAAATAGAAAATACTGAGCAAAGTAATGAAAAGGAGAAACTAGGTTGTGTACCTCCCAAGCCCACCAGTAGCCGCCGATCAACCTCCCACACATCCGAGAGGTCGAGCTCATATACCCGTAGAGGGTAGTAAGGCCAGCTGCTCCCCAGTCATAGAAACGAACCCGCTGGAGCACCACCAGAGCACCCAAGAAGTACAAACCCACAGTATTCCACCTGTTTGAAAACAAGGTGGTACCGAAAAGGAACAAGAGGAAGCCCCTGGCGTACTGCTCTGCCTCCTCATCAGTATCGGGATCCTCCCTCTTGTAATGCTCCTCGAACCAAGAGTATCTAACCATGCCTACTCGAAGCATCGGTGGACGTGCTCCAAGCAATGTGTCCAATGTGGCCATCCACTCTCCCATGTCGGGATCAAGGGGAATCGGATCACCTCCTACGCCTAGGCCAGTGATCATGGCGAAGTCGAAAGGAGTCATGGTCATCTCTCCCGCTGTGGAGAAGTGGAAAGAGTTGGTGGTGTCCCACCACCTCTCCACAAGAGCCCCTAAGAGAGGACGACTCGCTGTCACTCGCGTCAAGCTGCAGCAAAATACGCCGAAACCAGTCCCATCAATGATCTGGCGGACCCTCGCAGGAAGCACATCATACCAGTCTCGAGCGGTCGTAGCATCGTAACCCCTAAAGGAACGGGATCCCTCCTGTGAAGATATAGTTGAATTCAGATCAGTGATGTATTGAAAATACAGTTGCGTGCAAATCAGTGGTGTATCGAAGATACAGTTGAATTCAGATTAGTGATGTATCGAAGATACAGTTGAATTCAAATCAGTGATGTATTGAAGATACAGTTAAATTCAGATCAGTGATGTATTGAAAATACTGTTATGTGCAAATCAGTGATGTATCGAAGATACAGTTGAATTCAGATCAGTGATGTATCGAAGATACAGTTAAATTCAGATCAGTGATGTATTGAAAATACAGTTATATGCAAATCAGTGATGTATCGAAGATACAGTTGAATTCAGATCAGTGATGTATTGAAAATACAATTGTGTGCAAATCAGTGGTGTATCGAAGATACAGTTGAATTCAGATCAGTGATGTATTGAAAATATAGTTGCATGCAAATCAGTGGTGTACCAAAGATACAATTGAATTCAGGGTAGTGACGCACGAGGTGTGGTTGTATACAGTACATACAGGGCAATGATGCGTAAAGTGCAGTTAAATGCAGAGCAGTAATGTATGAAATACAGTCAGATCAAAGCATGTGATGCAAGCGGATCAAAACAGTACAAGAAATGCAGATAGTTGAAAGTAATACTGCAGAAAAGCAGAGTGGGTACCTCCACAGTAATAGCCGACAAATGAGACATAGGCTCCCTCAGTAAGAGGTCGTCTGGCGTGCCCTCAACAAAATTAGTAAAGGTGTGGATGCCTCCCGCCACTGGTATGATATAAGTCTTTGGGTGATACTTCACGGGGTCGAAGGGACGAATGCTCAATGGTAAAAGCTAAGGCTTAACCTCTGGCTCAGCCGCAAAGTCTGCCACCAACTCCACTGGAGGAAGTGCGGGGTGTCACGACCCAAACCCGCCCCTATAGGTTTAGCATCGTAACCGGCCAGTAATCCTGGGATTACCGAAGGCCTCTAAGACAGATTAACATAATATTAGGGGCTAGCGGAAGCAAATAACAATATACAACGTCCATTGAGCTACGCAGACTTATATGAAAGAGAAAAATTTTAAACTTTTTATATACATGTATACACATTAACTCTAAGTCATCATAATATACAGATTAGACAAAAAGGGACTTAGCCCTATCTACAAATACACAAGACTTGTTCAACCAAACACGAAAACAAAACTTAACTTTAAATCACATAGTGATAAACACTTGACAAATCCGGAACCTCCACGGGAGGCACATAGGTTGGCTGACAAGAACAGATTCTAGGCAAATGCCTCTAAGCTTGGTCACGCACCTGATCACCTACATACATAAATAATACAGTGAGCTAAAGCCCAGTGAATAATAACAGAGTTCCACACAGATTCAAAATTCATAATTCAGTTCATATCAAAATCATAATTGTCCAGATCATATACAGAAATCATAAGTCATGCGTAAGCATACGTGATACATTCATTAGCTCTCAGAGATACAGTTGACCCATAAAGGGACGACCATAAAGGCATACAGTTGACCTATAAAGGGACGACCATAAAAGCATACAGTTGACTCACGTGCATGGAGACGGTACAGTTGGCTCATGAGACGTACAGTTGGCCCATAAATGGGACGTAAGGATCCATAACAGTTGGCTCATGAGACGTATATTTGGCCCATAAAGGGACGCAACATAACAGATAACAGTTATCATTTAAAGCTAAGAATGTCACGAATACATTTCAGAAACATTGGACAACCATTCATTCATACAGAAAATATCATCTCAGAAAACAGATCATCTTGTATTGTTCAGAAAATATTTATAATTGAACATAACTTTACAAAGTTATTACTCACAGATGGCTGCAGAAGCAATTCAGATAGACTGGACATATCAGATAAATCAGGCAGACAATGGCGCGTGACCTACCCAAGCACATAACATATACACATTGAAATACAATATTACTTCCTCGATCAAACTTGACTTTTTTTTTTTCGTCTAAATAGTCCGAAGTTCTACTACGCTTATTCTTTCTCATTTAAATAAACCGGCTTCTTATTTCACATATTCTTTCATTACTAAGCCCTTCTTTTCCAAATAGATTGATCCTTTACTTGGTTTCTTAAACGATTACCCATAGATCAATGATTCACTCTTTAACTAACTAATCCATGTTGATTGGTAGCTTATTAATCTTTATTGAGTCACAAATCATGCCTAAAGTTCTTTGGAAAGAGATGAGAATAAAAATGTGAACCACTGTATGATTTAGTAAACACTTTCAATTCGAAAACCTTCATTCAAAATCATATTCCAATTGCCAAATTTAGTTTTAATTCATCTTAATAATATCAACTCACAATTCTAAGATATAAATTAGGCTTTCCAATTCTTGAAATTACATGATGCATGTGTGATTGAAACTCAATTTCATATAAGACAAATAATTCAAACCCAAAAGGGTTATTTTCAAATGAACTTTTATAATTTTGAATCTAATTCAATTCTACACCATTTTACTAATTCCTTTTAATGTACATGAAATTGAAGTTATAGGACCCTTAGGAAAATATCTACATGTATGACATTAAGATTAAAACTAATTAATTTTCTATATTCAAAATTAAATCAATGTTTAATTTTCCATAAACTTGATTTTTCTTATAAAATTTCTTCCTTCTTCTCTTCAAAACATGAAATTGTTTACCTTAAATTTATCAAAACATGAATTTGAATGGCTCAATTTCTTCAAAATCCAAGGTACATGAAAATATGGACTCAATATTCATAGAATTCCTTCATGCATGTAACAATGGAATTTAATTTCATGTGCAAGGTTATAAAAATCAAATTCAAAATAACTAATTTCCATAAACATGAACTTACCTTAATTTTGTTGGTAATTTCTTTCTAATTATATGAAGTTGAAGTGTCAAACCTTTGGAAAATAATGATGCATGTAAAATTAGAGCTCAAATTCATCAAAGATAATTAAAATTATTCTCAAAGGATGAATTTCTAAATCAATTTCATTGCTCATAAACTTAATTCCATTTTCCCTTATATCTAACCCAAATTTAAACTTATCAATTTTTTACACATGATTTAAATCTACAACCTTGAAATTCCAACATGCATGCAAGGATGAGTTTCAATTTGTGAAGAATAATAGAAATCAAACTCTAACTAATTCATTTCCAAATATATTTCCATGATCTTAAAACATAATTCAAAATTTCTTCATCTTCTTGCTAATTCCTATTAATTACATGATTTTGAGTCCAATTTCATCCTTAATTTCAAGTGTGATACAAGGATTCTACAACAATCAAGGTTAAAAACCTTACCTTTAACCTTCCATGGCTGAATTGCTTTTTAATTCCTTAAGTTCTCTCTTATCTTTAATTAGATCCCATAAACCCATTTCTCCAAAGCTTTTTCCAGCACAAGAGTTGGACTTCTCTCTCACTCTCTCTCTCTGTCTCGGTTCTTCTCTCCCTCACCAAACCGTACTCAGCAACAAAAAAAGTTTCTGAAGAAGAACGGAGCAAGCCCCTCCTTAACACTTGAAATTGGCACTACAAAAATCAAACCCACTTCCTGATTCACACTATTCACACGTGCACATGGTTCCAATATTAAAAGATTACAAGGCTCTAAAGTTGACTAAATTATTAATTTATGCATTGACTTAATTAGATCCCACTTTTGTCTTAACTAATTATAATTAACACTTGATCTAAATAAATCTCAATTAGCACATAATTTAATTAATCATAATTAATTATCAATCCCACATAATTAATTAGTCTAATTGATTCCAATTAAGACCTAATCAATCGTAATTAAATTTATCAATCTGAATCAGATTTCTAATCAAACTCCCAAAATACTCCAAATATTAAATTAAACTTATTTCCAACTTAAATTTTGGTTTCTTAAATCATTTAGGTCTTCAATTTCTGATTAGACTCCAAGTTTCTGTCAATTAAATTACATATTCAAATAGGACACCCTATAAATAAATTTAATTCGCAATAATCACAATTTTCAATCTTCATAATTTAATTGTCTTAATTGACTCCAAATAGGACCTAATTAGTCGAATCTCAATTTTACTAAACTGAATCGAATCCTTAATTAAACTACCAAATGGGTCCGTAATTAAGATTAAATTGACTCAACTTCTTAATTTCACTTCGTTAAACCATTTGGATGCTAAATTTTCAATTCCCAAAATAAGCACTTAATAGAACCATAAATGAATCAATCTCCATATTTTTCGTGAATCCCAGATTAAATTATAATAATCGGCACTTAAATTTCAAATCCCCTAAATTAATCAAGTACTAATCATTATACGTGATGGGGTCGTCACACGGGGAAACCCTCGTCATGAGGAACGTCGTCAGCCATCTGAGATAGATGCAAAAATGAGCAAAAATGAGCAAAATGGTGGAGTTTTTGAACAAATCAAACCCTAGGAGAGGGAAAATTCAAATGAAAGTTGAAAACTTGGGAAGAGTGAACTAACCTCGAAAGAAATCTGGGGGAAATGATCCTTGAATGAGGGAAATGATGAAAGACACGTTAGATGCAATTTCTGATCGGTTCAAATCAAAGAAAACCAAGAGGCTTTAACGATTCAAGATTGTTTAGGGTGTTGGGAAATGCGTAGAACGCACGAATCTAGAGAGAAGGCACACCTAGGAGGCAAGGAAAATGCTTTCTATGCAAGGGCTTGTGAGGAAATGGGTTGATTTTGGGTCTATTTAAAGACCCATGGCCGAAAAAACGGTTTTGCCCAAATCTGCTACCGATGGCCGGCAGGGGCACATCGATGGCTGGCACCACCCCATTGATGGCCGGCAGTGGCCACTAATGGCTGGTAGCAGCTGGTGGCTCTCCTTGATGACCAGCAGTTCTCCACCAGCTTCCTCTACCTATTTGATCTTGGTGTGTGCCCCCGGATCCGAGGAATGCTCAAAATTTGATCCAGAACGCCTCCGTGGGAACCCGTAAATCATGTCCTCAATGTACGGTGGTCGTCGCCCATCGATGCGCACAAGGTGTATCCTTTTGACGCATCATAAACCTTCCGGGAGGTAAACCAGAAGTCCCCTTTCAAGATGTCTTCATCAAGCATTTCTTTTCTTTTGTTGTTATCACCTAGCATTCGCTTGTTATATTAAAACACCCATTCTATACATTTGCATTGTCTTGCATCTAGTTCACATTTGCATTGTCTTGCATCTGGTTCACATTTGCATTGTCTTGCATCTAGTTTACATTTCATTGTTTTGCATCTCATTCAAATCTGCATTGTCTTGCATTGCATCTAGTTTAATTTGCATTGTTTTGCATCTCATCAAACCTGCATTGTTTTGCATCTCATTAAACCTGCATTGTTTTGCGTCTCAACTAAACTTGCATTGTTTTGCATCTCGTATCACTTCTTTTCCTAACTTGCGCTGTTACGCAAGTTATTGTGCACTGTTACACACCTTCTTATTCTAACTTGCGCTGTTACGCAGGTTATTGTGCGTTGTTACGCAATCTTCTTATTCTAACTTGCGCTGTTACGCAGGTTATTGTGCACTGTTACGCAACCTTCTTATTCTAATTTGCGCTGTTACGCAGGTTATTGTGCGCTGTTACGCAACCTTCTTATTCTAACATGCGCTGTTACGCAGGTTATTTTGCGCTGTTACGCAGGTTATTGTGCGCTGTTACGCACCTTCTTATTCTAACTTGCGCTGTTACGCAGGTTATTGTGCTCTGTTACGCACTTCTTATTCTAAACTTGCGCTGTTACGCAGGTTATTGTTGCGCTATTACGCACCCTTTTGTTTTATGTGCGCTGTTATGCACTTCTTATTCTAACTTGTGTTGTTACGCAGGTTATGTGCGCTGTTACGCACTCCTTATTTAACTTGCGCTGTTACGCAGGTTATGTGCACTGTCGCGCACTTATTCATTTCTTAACTTGCGCTGTTACGCATGTTTTACTTCTTTATTGCGCTGTTACGCATGTCTTTACTTGCGCTGTTACGCATGTTTTATCTCATCTATTATGCTGTTACGCATGTTTTATTTCCTTTACTTGCGCTGTTACGTATGCATACTATCTTTACCTGCGCTGTCACGCACACACTTCTATCTTGCATTGTTATGCACCCCTTACTTGCGCTGTTACGCATGTTTTATTTTATTTGCGCTGTTGCGCATGTTTTATTCCTTAACTTGCGCTGTTACGCATGTTTTACTTCTTTATTGCGCTGTTACGCATGTCTTTACTTGCGTTGTTACGCATGTTTTATTCTTAACTTGTGCTGTTACACATGTTTTACTTGTTTTACCTGCGCTGTTACGCATGTTTACTCCTTTACCTGCGCTGTTATGCATATTTTACTTGCTTTATCTTGCGTTGTTATGCAGGTTATTTGCGCTGTTACGCACTGCTTTACTTGCGCTGTTACGTATTTCTTTAATCCGCGCTGTTACGCACACTTCTCTCACTTGCGCTGTTACGCATGTTTTAGCTTGCGCTGTTACGCATGTTTCATCCGCGTTGTCTCGCACCCATAGGATTGCATTGTTTTGCACCCCTCCACTTGCGTTGTCAGGCACTTTTCACTCGCATCGTTATGCATAATTCTAACGATATTGTATCTGTTGAGTTTCTTTCTTTTACAGGCACGATATTGTATGTACGGTTCATTTGGAGTCGGCACGACCAGACGAGCCGGACGGTATTGTATGCACTCCACGATAGACGTGTTGAGAATTGCATATTTTTCTTACATTCTTTCTGTCGAAATATGTAGGACTGTTATTCATTCACTTAAAATGTTGCATTTATTTTGCATAATTGCTTCATTATAGTTTTCCTTTGCATAATCATAAGTTATGCTCTTGCATACTGCATATCATTTGCATTATGCCCCAGCCTACGGGCGCATCTCTGCATGCTTACATTGATTGTCAGCCTGAGTCTTCGGCCTTGTTAAAAATGGGTCGTTTCTAGGCTTTGACACTCACTCCCGTCACTTTGTGACTTTCGAGTTCTGTCAAAGAGGGGCAACTGTAAACACCCCATTTTTGACCGTCCTCAAGACTCGGTTGTGCTTGCAGGTACATCCGGACACAAGTTCGATTGCTTGTCGGGTATTCGACTATTGCGGCGGAACGTCACAGGTTCGAGCCTTCCAGACCCTGTATCCTTTCTGCCCCATTCTTGGACCATGACTTGGTCCTTTCAGAATGTTCTTCTTGGTGCACTGCCGGCCACCTTTTGGCCCTGCCGGCCACCACTTTGTTGCTGCCGGCCATTGATTGTGCCTGCCGGCCATCAATGAGCCACTGCCAGCCATCCCTGATGGCCTTCAACATCCCTGTCTCAGCAGGTTTCACTCCAGATCTTTTGAGCCAGCTGGAATCCTCTTATCTGCCCTCTATACACGTGTATGAAGGGATGAAGCTCTTGCCAAGCTTCTTGAAGAAGCTTTGCAATGTTTTCCTTCTATATAAGGAGAGAGCCTCTCTCCTTAGCAGAGGTTCAGCACTTTTGAGAAGAAATATATCTCTCTCTCTATATTGTTGTCCATTTGTGCATTGAAGTCCATTTTCCTTGCATTTTTACACTACAACACATAGAGATACACCACCACCATTGGACTGAGGTTCTTGGTAGGACTTCTTGAGCTCTGAAAGTGAGGTTTTACCCCCTGAAGTTGCTGGTTTCGAAGTTGATCTTCAAGGGTGAGCTTTTTCCCCTTTTTCAGCACTTTTTGTACCTCATTTTGGCCATCCTTGCATATTGTTTTAGGCCTTGCTTTCAACTGAAAAAAGTTTTGTATTTAAGTTCTTCTGGTGGTTGTTTAAGGTCTTTTTGCTATTAAGGGTCTTAAATCCTCTTGTAGGCCTTGTTTGGCCTTGTTTTGAGCCATGCCTTAAGGCCTCCGAGCTAGCCTTGGTTTGGCCTCCTAACCACTGAAATCCAATGGATTTTCAGTGGTAGGTATGTAGTTTTGAGGCCTCAAATCAGAGGGGGTGGCCCCCTCTTTTTTGGTTTTGGTTTTTGTTTGCTTGTATTTTTGGCCTTTCAAAGGAGCTTGCCTCTATGTATTTTTTAGGCTTGGTTCAGGCCCTTTTTTTGTGACTTTTAGGACCTGCCTTAAGTCCGTCCATGGCTGGTTTGGTCGCTTTTTACATGCATCTTGTATGTGTAGTGTAATCCCATTTATAGCTCATCAAAGTAGCATGTTTTCCTAGCTTGTGTTGAGTCCATTTTGGTAGGTTTTTGGTGATGTTTTACTATTCCTTAGATCCATTTTGGGTTGGTTTCGTCACTCCATGCATGTGCAATACACTTGTAGTGTAAATCCCATAAACTAGCATTGTATGCTCCTTGCTTTAGCATGTCATCCTAGCTTATGTTGAGTCCATTTCAGTATGTATTTGGTCATCATTTGGCATGTCATGACTCTATCTGTTACTGGTTTGGTCATCCTTTGCATGCTCCATACACTTGTAGAACAAATCTTGCTTACTAGCTTTATGTGCATGATGCTTTGACTCATCATCCAAGCATATTTTGGCTTTGCTCCAGCATGATTTTTGTTCTTATTTTGGACTGTCCTAGGACTGTTTTGGGCTGCCATGGCCATATCACTCATGCTTTGTATAGCTATAGTGTAAATGCTTAGGCTAGTCTTGGGTTTTGAGGCCCCTACCATGCCATACATGTGATGTTTGCATGCTGTGCCATCATTCTAAATGTCATTTCAATCCATGAAATGTAGTCATACACTTGCATTTGACATGCTTTGAATGCCTTGGAGGCTTGGCTCTTTATGCCTCAAGAATGAACTTGTGTGCATGCCATTAAGCCTAAGCCTTTGGCTCATGATATCAGTGCATTTTTGGTCTTGTTATACCATGATGTAACTCTGTTTTATGTTGTTCAAGTCATGCCACGTTTGGTTTCAATAGGTGTAGTGCATTGCCTCTTTATAGCCTTGCATGCTCCTTGTTTTTGGCCTTGTGTTCTAGCCTATGTTGGCTAGTTTTGAGCTTGTTCTTGGTCTTGTTTGGACCTGCCTTGGGACTGTTTTGAGTGCCCTTAGCCCTTTGGGGCTTGCTTTGTATGGCCATGGCTTAAGTCCCTTTGTCGATTTTGTGCTTTGAGCATCCTAATATGATATGCTTGCATTGTTTAGTTGATTTGGCATTAATTTACATGTGATTTCAGAGCTTACCTCATTTTCATGCTGGCATGCTTTTCACTCCTTAAGTGTACTTAAGAGTTGTCCTCTTTGTGCCTTAATTCTTGGGCCCATTGGCATGCATGCTTATCTTGCATTTTGTGTCATCAATTCATCACTTTTGGACACTGATTTTGGGCATGGCTGAGGCCTATCCATCCTTAGTGTAAGTCCATCTTACCATGTTGTGGCATGCTTGTCTCATTTCGTATGTTGTTGCATACTTGTCCACTTTCACATGCCTTGCATGTTTGCATGTTCATGTTGCATTTTACCATGTTGTTCAAAGTTGTTACTTCACATCATGTGTATATACTTGTTGCATGCTTAAGTTGTTTGCATGCTTGCTTGTATGTTGAGGTTGCATAGCTTTTGGTTTAAGTCCATTGAGTATGCTATCCTACATTACATTTTGCATGCCATGTAGTTATAAGCATTGTGTATGCCAAGTCATATCTCATTGCATTGAGTATGTCATATAGTTCCATGTTTGCATACTAGTCATATTGCATGTTTGCCATGCCTATATTTTGCATTGTTTGGATTAAGTGTTAATCTGAGCACGAGGAACGAGGGGCGTTTCATACTTCAAGTGATGAAACGTGTCTCAATTCTCGGTCGCCGACGCTCTTGATGATCCATGATGGAGTTCTAGGCACTTATGTGTTTATTTGTGCATTCATTTCATATTGATTTGCACAAGGTGGATCTTTGGCCATCATGCATCGGAATGCGTGATTGATGGTCGTGGATCCGACTATGCCTCTCCCTTGATGTTTTGAGATGATATGGGGTGGCATAGTGCGCACATACCCTTGGGAGACCCTCCATTTTCTCTGTTTTGTGCTCTACTGCAGCTTGGTGTCCCAGCACATCAGTGGCCGGCAGTGCTTTGCAGATGGCCGGTAGACCTTCATCCTTGGCCGGCAGAGGCCCATCTTTGGCCGGCAGTGGCTCCCCATGGCCGGTAGGCCATTGATGCACTCCCCAGCATGTTTTTGGTAAGGTTCAGCAGGAATTCCTTGAGGACACCCTGCAGACAGAGCCTCAAAGAGCAACCGGAGAGCCTTTCGGAACGGGAATCGAGCATGCATCCCCTTCCTCTTTCAACCAGAGTTGGAACAGCATTATTTACCGCTTTTGCTGACTTGTTAGTTAGTATTCGGTTTTGTAATTAATTAATTTGTTAATTAATTAAGTTTTGTAATAATTAGTTGTAGCTAGTTATTCATTCGGTTTTGTAATTAATTAATTAGCTTGTTAGTTAGTTAATTAGTTGGCATGTATTATTTATTCGGACCCTCTGTCGAGAGGGCCAATTTTGTAATAAGCGTGCGTGTGTGTGTGTATGTCTTCCAACCCCACGTCTTTCTCCCTTTTACTTACCTGTTTTTGTTGGTTAGTTTTAGGTCATTTTCAATTAGCATACTTATGCTTTGCATGTTTGCATCCATCCATCTATCTAGCATACTTATGCTTTGCATGTTTGCATCCATCCATCTATCTAGCATACTTATGCTTTGCATGTTTGCATCCATTCATCTATCTTGCATGCATTGGGCTCGGTGCATCATACTAACTGCATTGTATTTCAATTCCAAGTTGAATACATGTATCAATTGTTGCATCTCAAATGCCATCTTAGAATAGCCGAGCCTATTTTCTAGTTGCATTTTGTATGTGTTGCATTAGCCATCTTAACATGAACTAGGATCATGCATTGATTACTAACTAGTTTCTGTTTTGGCTTGGAGTACACTGTAAGTGTTTTCGCTTTAGCATACTGCATGTGTGTTATTGCTTGCCATGTATAGCATGCTTGCCATGAGGCTATTTGCTTATGTGATATAACTGCCTGAATGCCTATGGGTGAAGGTTGGATTGCTTGAATTGGGACAATTCATTGAAATCCGTGTTTTAGTCTACTTGCGAGTAGCAAACTTCAAACCATTTCCAAATAAACGGATATGCGATGGTTTGTTCTAAATTAGGCGATCTAGTCTATACTTGTTTTGCTGTGCGCATCACATAGTAATTCTAGCTAATTAACCGGAATAAGAACACATGTGTTTTCAAAAATAAGATATCATGTTTAGTAGTGGCCGATCTTTGATCGGGGGAGCGGGGGTGCTCATAGTTGACCTTCCCCAATCGTACCCAAGTTCTCGAGCCGAGACAACTTTGGTGATGACGGACACGTGGCCATAGGCACGAGTCAGGGTTTCCTAAATTCCCTCAAAAATAAAATATTTAGGTGGCGGCTCTGTATCTGGCAAAGCAATCCATGTTTGGCACTTCTTTCTTAAAAATCAGTTTTCCAAAACGATTTGCCAGATTTGGACTCTTTGGTGATTTATCAATCTTGCATTGCACTTTGCGAGATCAGATTAAGAACCGTGGCAAATTGAGTCCGAACTGCGGTAAGCATAAGCCTCCTCCCCCGGGGCGCGTTCACAATCATTAGTTTGTCATCTCTCTCTCTCAGCTCTTTTTTTCTCTATCTCTTTCTAAGAGCTCTCACCACCACCACCACCACCGTCTAAACCACCACCATCACCATTTCTGCTACCATGACTACCATAACTACCATCGTTTCCACCATCTCTGTAGTTTCCACCAACACTGTCTCAACCATCGATGTTGTTCATCACCACCACTATCACTACCACTACCGTTTCACCACTAGCATCTCAACCACCAGCGCCATTCGATGTCATCAATGTCATCCTTAGCGTCCAAGACTGTAGATCTGAGATTAATGACTTCAGATTTGAGATCTATCATCTCAGATCTATATTCTCTCTCTCTTTTTCTCTTTGTCTCCTCATCATGCTCTGTTTTTCAGATAGTAAAATTTTACTTTGGTTTGAACCAAATCTAAGGCAATATATGTGCTCTCTCTATCTCTCTATTTTTTTTTCTCTGGTATGTTTTTTGTTTTTGTTTGACAAAATGAGAGTAAAATTTTACTCTGGTATGTGTACTGTTTTTGTTTGACAGAATGAGAGTAAAATTTTACTCTGGTATGTGTACTGTTTTTGTTTGACAGAATGAGAGTAAAATTTAACTCTGGTATGTGCTCTGTTTTTGTTTGATAAAATGAGAGTAAAATTTTACCTCTAAGGCAATATATGTGCTTAACGATAGAAAATTTTATTTTGAATCATAATAAATTTTACTCTGAAATATACTGTGAGGATGACTTTACAGGAGAGCTGATATATATATATATATATATATATATATATGAGGGTAGTATAGTAAAATAAATAAGTTTTAAAATATTAGGGAGTTTTGAAAGGATCTATATAATTCTTGTCTTTTTGAAAGACAAATTAGACAATGAGAGGTCTATCACCAAATCTCCCTTATTTAAAGGTAAAAATTCATGGAGATCCAGTGTAATGTGTTACTAGTTTATATATTTGTATAGATTTATGCTCGTATTTACATATATTTGTGTACGAATAACTTTTTTAGATTATGATTATATGTATGTGAATATAATCTTGTAATGCTTACTTCAATGCAAATCAAGGAACATGTGTGATAATGATTATAGTTATTCAGTCTTTTTTAAAAATATTTTTTTACCATTTTTGAAACTTTTTTGGTTATTTGGTAATTGACATTGATTTTTTTGTATGGAACTCACAGTTCAGACATAGCAAATTGAACAATTTTCCCTCACTCGAACTTCTAACTTTCGAACCAAAAATAAAAATTTGGACTTGTATTTTCAAATTAAACTTATTTTTTTCAAAGGACTACTGCCGAACCAAAAATGAAATTTCAAATTTGTACTAAATAAATGAGTGCTAAAAAGACAATTTTATCATAAAAACTCACGTCTTTGTTATTAGTTTTGTTGTGAACAATATCCTTCTCAAAATATGAGCTTTTATCTTTCAAATCTTCTATAACGATGACGAATGATTCAAATAATCAACTAATGTGAGGTTAGTAACAATAAATTTAAAAGATAAAGACTTTGAAAGATGTGAATGAGAAACAATAGAGAATAAAATAAGGATTTAATGTTGGACTTTTAATAGATATGTACTAAGAAAATTTAAATCTAATAGAGTTATTTTATCCATATGTATTAAGAGTTTTAAATAAGTTCTAAAAATTATATTTTACAACTTAAAAATATTTCTCATTTTTTTTTTAATTTTTCAAATTAGTTGAAAAAATGCAATAAATTATAATCTAAAATTGCAATCAAACACAATTAGTGATTTTTTTTTTTGGTTAAATAATTGATTTATAAGTGTTATCGAAAGGGACAAAAATTATAAACAAAATATGAAAATTATGAAATTGTCCAGGCCAAAAAAAAAAAAAAAAAAGGATACAAACACAAAACAAAAGGGAAAGAAAAAGAGAGCCATGCTATGTCAACTGCCTCTTATATTATAGTAAGATAAGATAAGATATATATGCGCAAATGTAATGTCAAAATTTTTCAAATGTTCATTTCTAAATATATATATATAACCTAATGTCTCTCCCAAAATCCTCTTTCTTCATTGTATTGAATGTTAAGCTATTCTTAATTCTAACGTTCTATTTAGTTATTAAAATGAAATAAAATAAAATAAAATGGTTCATTCTTTAAATTCTTTTATAAAGTAATAATTATTTTATAATAGTAAATGATAATTTCATTTATAATATATGTATTATTATTTTTTTAACCAACCAAACATAAAAATAAATAATTTAGTAAAATAATTATTACATTTTATTTCATTTCAGTCAACCAAAAGTGAACAGTAACAACCAACTAGGCCTAACCTAGTTGACCACCATGCCTTTCTTAAAGACTTTATCCTAAGAATGTCATAGATTCAATTCCTCTTCTCAAGGGAATTAAATTAATGGAATGAAAGTACTTAGGTACTTTCTTAAGGATAAGAAGATTTTATGTACTAATCTAACAACTAATAACTATCATTTGCCGATAAAAAAAACGAGTGTCAGTAGTGACATCCACACACAACTCTGAGAAGATTCAAAATTTGTGTTCAAACTTTCTTGGACCATAACAAAAGAAAATATCTTTTGATATAGCATCCTTCAAAAAAAGGGTTTCATGTGTAATTTATTCCTGCACGTCCCTCTAAGTTCACTGGAAGATTGAAGAACCTCATTTTTCATCCAAATGCACTCCAAGATTGTGTTTGAATCTTCAAAGTCCATGAAGTAGAAGCTAAACTTTTCACTTCTAAGTTCTCTTTTTTATCCTCTACAATTTCAAGATCCAAACACAAATTTTAAAAAAAAAAATAAAAATAAAAAAAAAAAAAAATAATAATAATAATAATAATAATTCAAAACAGTAGAATTTCTAACAAATTCATTGAAAACAGTAGAATTCACTAAACGTTGGGGACTTATTTTGCTTTAACACACTTGCACTTCTAAGAGACGTACATCAAAAGTTGAACAATGCACAATCCTACAACAAAACCATAAACCAGTTACATTGATTACAAGGCAACAAAACAATACATACCAATTACAAAACCCAATAATATGTAGTGCTTAAGCACACCCATGATTTATTGTCTTAGACTTGAAACTGGACAATACAGTGCTCTTGGCCTGAGGAAACAGTTGAAGGATTGCTCCATAGTTGTGACTTCCATTTGATCAAAGAACGAATCAGTGAAGAAATGAGAAAAATTATAGATATGCTGCTAGTCGGCAACAAGGGCTTGGAGCAAGCGAGGAATTGGAGACAGGTTCACATCCACAATCCCTTCGAGGATCTGAACTACCTGACCCATTGATGGCCTATCATTCTCATCATCTTGGATGCACCAAGAAGCAACTTTACAAATTCTCCATACCTCTTCAATGTCAACATGTTTCTCCAACCTATGGTCTAACAAATTAAGGACATCGCCACCTTCTACGACTACACTTGCAGCCCAAATTGGAAAGAATTTAACTATCCTTTCTTCAGATTGATCAGTGTTTCTTTTTCCCGATATCAATTCAAATAGCATCATACCGTAGCTGTACACATCAGCTTTGGTGGTAATGGCCAACCCTGATATCCACTCTGGCGCAAGATAGCCGACTGTTCCTCCCATGGTTGTCAGAACCCTGCTGAATTCTCGCCCAAGAAGCTTTGCTAAACCAAAATCTGATACTTTTGGGCGGAAGTCGACATCTAATAGAATGTTCGCTGGCTTTATGTCACAATGTATGATGCAGTCTCTGCAGTTTTCATGGAGATAAGCCAACCCCCTAGCTGTCCCTAGAGCAATTTGGTACCTTTTTTTCCAGTCCAAGACCTTTGACTTCTTTTCATGAAAAAGATGGGAATCCAAGGATCCATTCTGCATGTAATCGTATACCAACAACTTCCTTTTACCTTCAGAGCAGAACCCACAAAGCCGAACAAGATTAACATGGTGGATAGTCCCAAGGGTGCTGACTTCTACTCGAAATTGCTTCTCTCCTTGGTTGATGCTTTCCAGCTTCTTCACAGCTATGACAGTGGAATCAGGCAATGCCCCTTTGAAAACAGAACCAAAACCTCCTCCCCCAATTTTCTCCGAGAAATTTTTGGTTGCTTTTTGCAGATC